>VZRW01004996.1:231172-258004 GCA_013398125.1 Aegotheles bennettii
TAGGAGAACTGCTCCAGTCCTCTGATCATCTTTGTGGCTCTTCTCTGGACTCGCTTCAACAGCTCCATGTCCATGCTGGGGACTCCAGAACTGGATGCAGTTCTATAGGTGGAGTCTCAGTTGAGGGGAATAGAAGGGGGAGAATCACCTTCCTCAACCTGCTGGTCACATTCCTTTTGATGCAGCCCAGGATATCACTTGCTTTCTGGGCTGCAAGTGCACACTGCTGGCTCATGTTGAGCTTTTCATGAACCAAGACCCCCAGGTCCTTTTCCCTGGGGCTGTTCTAAATCCATTCTTCACCCAGCCTGTATTTGTGCATGGGATTGCCCCAACCCAGGTGCAGGACAGGACCTTGCACTTGGCTCTGTCAAACTTCATGCAGTTTGCATGGACCTACCTCTCAAGCCTGTCAAGGTCCCTCTGGATGGCATCCTCTCCCTCCAGTGTGTCGACTGCACCACACAGCTTGGCAAAACTTAGGCATAGGCAAACTTGCTGAGGGTGCACCCGATCCCACAGTCCATGTTGCTGACAAATCTGTTAAAGAGCACCAGTCCCAATACCATCCCCTAAGGAATGCCACTCATCACTGATTTCCACTTGGACATTAAGTCATTGACCACAACTCTTTGAGTATGACCATCCATCCAATTCCTCATGTACTGAGTGGTCCATCCATCAAGTCCATGTGTTTCTAATTTAGAGACAAGAATGTTGTACAGGACAGTGCCAAACGCTTTCACATGTCCAAGTAGATGACATCAGTCACTCTTCCTTTATCTACCAACGCTGTGACCCCATCATAGAAGGTCACCAAATTTGTCAGGCAAGATTTGCCCTTGTTGTGTGCCACCAATCACCTCCTTATTTATATGACATCGTTATATACATAATTTGAACAGAAAAAGCGTGATTGTTGTCTTCTCTGGTAACATGGCAAATACAGCTGCTAGGAGGGTCAGCTCTTCTGTTGCTGGGCCAGGGCCTGTCCCCCAGTGGCTTGGCTATTTTGCATATGAAACTCCTATGAGTGTAAGTAAGAAGAAACAGAGGCAATACTATCTAGGGTGAACACAGGGAAAGGTATTCATCCTACAGAGATTGATTGCCCAGGAAAAGTAGTATGAACATAGGAAAATGATCTTGCCTGATAGGTGCTCTCCATAGATCACAGAATGGTTCAGGTTGGAAGAGGTCTCTAAGGATCATCTAATCCAACCTCCCTGCAGTGAGCAGGGACATCTTCAACTAGATCATGTTGCTCAGAGTCCGATCCTACCTGGCCTTGAACGTTTCCAGGGATGAGGCATCTACCACACCTCTGAGCAACATGTACTGGTGTTTCACCACCCTCATTGTAAAAAATTTCTTCCTTACATGTAGTTTGAATCTACCCTCTTTTAGTTTAAAACCATTCCCCTTGTCCTGTTGTCATAGGCCCTGCAAAAATGTTTTTCCCCATCTGTTTTATAAGCCCCCTTTAAGCACTAAAAGGTCACAATAAATTCTCCCCGGAGCTTTCTCTTCTCCAGACTAAACAACCTCAGCTCTCTCATCCTGTCTTCATAGGAAATGTGCTCCAGCCCTCTGATCATTTTTGCATACTTCTAAGACAGCATTGAAAAAATAACTTTTACACAAATGCTTAAAATGTGAGCAGAGAAGTAAGAACTTTCTTGAGCAAGAATGCATGCTTCGCCTTAAGTGAGCATTTGGAGCTGCTGAAGCTGCATTAAAATCACAGTTCAGCTTGAACATCCAGGAGGCAAAGGCAAATGCAGTTGGGCAAATAGGAGAAGGTGAACGACCCTGTGGCTCAGGTGTGACTGAAGATAGGTTTCAGTTCAGAAGAGAATTTGCAGGAACAGCCAAATTTCCAGGCATGCTTTCTGGTGTGCCCTGCAGGAAGCAAACCCTGTCCACCAAAATAAACAGCCCAGAAAAGCAGTTCTTGCCCAGGATTTCTCATACTAACAGTCTGGTCCAGTACCGACGCTGTGGGAACAATCCTGTAAATAAAATTGCTTCCTCAGTTAAGTAGGTGGTTTGCCCAGCATCCTGACCTAAAGAAACAAAATCAAAAGTAAAGATACAGAGATGAGCTTAAACCAGTTGAGAAAGAATAAATTTAATTTACTGCTGAAAGGGCTGTGTGAAACAAAATAAAACCCCCAACATGCCCCTTCAAAATATCTAACTAGTATAGCATGATTTTCATCAAGTAATCACATTATGTTGATTAATCACTGCAGGAAATGAGTATCTCAATTCAGGTTTTATGCAGACCAGCAAGAGGGTGCAAAGAAGTCTGTGTTACATATTGCTACTATACCTTTCAAGTTCTTATGGCCCTCAAGAGAAATGAGGCATTCATAATGTGGGGGAAAAATAAAAATCATAGAGAGCACCATAAATCTAAAGGACTAAGTTGTGGAAATCACATCTTTAAACTGACACAGCTGTGATTAACTGGCAATGGTTTTTACAGTTAGAAAAGTTTTTGGATATGGTTATTTGCCCAGAGAAAGTTTCTGGTTTAAAAAAAACAAAGGGGGGAGGGAAGAAAAGCAAGTACAAGTATTAAATCAAATCCTTGTTTGGGGGCTGGTGGGATGGAATATGTTAAACCACAAGACCTGCACCTCAGGAAGCTTGGTTTTGAATCCATTCTGGTCACAGAGACTAAACTTTCCAGTAGATTTTGGTTCACATTTTTTTCATAAAACCATCCACAGAATTCAGTAGTCTCTTTTCAGCAGAGCACTGGAATAAACTGTCATTCATGACTGAGCTCTACTTCCTTAGTTGTCTTTGCAGTTTAGACAGTCTCTGTGTATATAAACAGTGCTCCTCATTTTCCTGTATACAAACACCAACTTGCCAATCAAAATTAAAAAGGATATATGCATGATTATGTATGTATGTATAGTTAAAAAAAACAAAGGTATTTATTGTTGATACTGAAGTCTATATAAAAGCCTGAACCATAATTGACTTAAATGCTGTGGAATCACTTGTACTTACTCAGGATGTAGGAATAATGCTACAAATCAAAATAATAGCATCCTTCATCCGTTTTGCATTTGCTTTCCCCATAGGAGACTGTAGAAAGTGAAAAGTAAGCACAGTAGTGCCTTAAGAAATGTAATCTTCCATCAAGGAATAAATAGCTTTACTGCTACAGAAGAAAGATCTAGGTCTAGACAAATAAACCTCCAGAGTTTAACCAGGATGGCTGTGGCTATACAAGCAAATTGAACAGGCTTGGGAACATCGCTGGACATGAAACACAACTGTATGTCTAGAAAAACTCATAGAGCAAACCCTTGCACACTTTTACCCTACCTAAAATCCTACACAATTTCCATGGACCATGAACCACGTTTTTACTGTAGCTTTGTTTCTTTCTTTGCATTCATGCATGCTAGAGCTGGGAAGAACACATGTGAATAAAGATCCACAGACAAGTCAATGTAAAGGAACAGTTTACATAAAGTAACATCATTTGCAGATAATAGAATTGGCCAGATAATTACAGATAATATAGTTATATTACAGATAGTAGAACGGTCAGAATTTTTAACTTTATCCAATGGGTCAACTATACCCTAACAGCTAAACCCAAAATGAGTCCTCATTTGGACCAATTCATAAATTGTTATTA
Organism: Aegotheles bennettii; assembly: GCA_013398125.1. Classification (NCBI taxonomy): domain Eukaryota; kingdom Metazoa; phylum Chordata; class Aves; order Caprimulgiformes; family Aegothelidae; genus Aegotheles; species Aegotheles bennettii. The sequence goes on from VZRW01004996.1 coordinate 234,840, forward strand.
CACCAAAGCATTTGCTGCCCAGTCCATGGAAACTCCACTTACAAAGAAACAAGTAAAAAAATTTTGTAACAAATTTCATACACACGTCATCAAATCTTTCGATCCTATAAGGAAAAGTTTGATTCTAGTAAATTGACTTGTGGTTTAAAAACATAAAAAATCTCTATGGAAAGAAAGCAAATGGATATAGGAGCTTATTAATGAAAAAGCCCATTTCAAACCTATTTATGGAAATTGTTCAAGCAGATTAATCTAGGAGATCAATAACATTCCTCAAAGTAACTGAGACCCCAGTAAGTTTTCCTAATAATAACAACACAGGAAAAGAAGAATTTGAGAAGAAAAGACCAGCAATCCAACTTTAACCCTATTTAAAGACATTACCAGAAATACAAGTAGGGAGTATTTTAAATTTACACTGCCAATTTTGCTTAGATGAAAGGAAATTATGAGAGGAAATTGTGTATATAAAACTCTTTTGCTTTTAACAGCATCCTTCTTGGCATACTCTTTGAGCCACACATTCTTGTTCTCATGTGTAAGTTAACAGTTTGTACACATGCTTTTCATATTGTAGGACTGTAATTTCAATACTTTTTTACTATTCATGGCCATACATTTTTGCATTTTAACTGAAAGATCCTCAATATTATATTTCAGTCCTAATAACTGATGTTTTTCTAAAGGCTAGCTGTGTGAGCAAAAGAGTGAGTGACAGGGAAGAGAGTGCAATGGATCAGAAGTTCAGGTCACATTAGCATAGCTATACAGAACATGAAGTCATCGAAAACCAAAGCAAACAGCAAAAAGGTGATCTCCGCAACCAGTCCTCTCTCTTTAATGTAACTTCTTGACACTGGAAGATACTACTAGAGACTTTTTTTAAAAAAAAAATCTGGACAAAATTTATAATCCAGCAAGTTAGAAATGAAGAAGAAATGCCTCAGTTCAGGTTTAGCAAGTTGATTAGCAGCCACCTAAAGACCTTTGGAACCAAAGCATAAAATAGACCAAATGCTACTGGTAGTGTCAAGACATGCGGCTGAAAAACAGATGCAAAGGTCCAAAGCATACAGTATCTGAAGGAATCTGAAGAAAGGTTGATACTAAAAGATAAGGTAGTAAGTGAGACCTTGGTGTTTTCTTCACAAACAATAGCCATAAATCAAGATGCTTTTTATGCAGAAAAAAAAAACAACTGTTGAGGAGCAGCTCAGCAGCCACAGAACGTGCTTAAGGTTTTTGACATTTAGGTCATATTGATTAGCATGACAAGCATGAAATCTAAGTTTGCAGAAGAAATAAAGAGCCAAGTAGTGGAATAATACGATTTCACACCAATGGAATATTGCATAAAGAGCAACATGCCAGCTATGCAGTAACATGTACAGAATGGCCCCTTGAAATTCCCCATGGGCAAGAATTTAAAAGCCTGTAGACAAACATTTCATTGCCAAAAAGACAGCAAGTCAGATCTACCGAAAGCTACCACATTAGGTAGTTAACAACCGTATTTGTAACACAAAGCATTTGTCAAAAGTGTGTTGCAAATGGTGATATCCTGACTCTCAGTTTTTAGTCAACAGAACTGTTTTAATTTACATTCCTATATGTTGATGTAAATGTATTTACCTTTAAATATATATTTGCATATTTACATAAATATATATATATAAATTAGCTTGGGCTCTAGCTACTCTCCTCCTCAAACTTCTTCATACTGAATCATTTGAGTAGAAAAACCCCCAAAGCCAAGCTATTTGTCTAGGAGAGAGGAAGGGAGCAAGATTTTACTCTTAAAGTCAGCAAAATTGTTTGTTCAACAGTTCATATGGGAAGAATAATCTGATCAGAGCTGAAAACCAGCCAGTAAAGTATCAACCACCTATTCCCTTTCTGAACTGTTTTACCTGTACAGACTCCATCAGAATACGTAAATAAAATATGAGACAAGCTCCACAGAACTGACAGCTAACTGAGCTATTCTTCATTCAGCCCTAGATCAGTAAAAAAAGTCGCTACTGCTGAAAGTGAGCCTTCTACATGCAAGTACAATGGGACGTTGCCCCGTGCACGCTACTAGACTGAGCTACAGAGATACATGTTGAAGAAAATGAACATTTTTTTTTAACTTGTTTCTCCTAAACAATGGAATGCTTTCTCTTGAAAAGTAACAAATTAGAATTGTTTTGCTGATGATAAGATCTGGCTTTTGTTAAGCAAACTTTAAGCCAGGAGTTCCTGTATTTTTTTCCAGACGTGATCCCTGGAGAGTTGTGCTGCTCTTGCTTCTGCAGCAATCACTGCTCCTGCTGCTAGTGTTATTCCCACCGCTTCAGCATTTTACAAAATGCCAGTTTCTGGAACTGGCTGCAATCCAACAGCTGACGCCTTCCACAGGGGCTCACTATATTGAGTGCTGCTACTAAAAGGATCTTACGCCCCATTCAGAGGCTTCAGTTTCTGTGTGTTGAATTATGCTTCCCTCCCTCAAATGTGAATGAAAAATGTTACAGTTAAGAAAATTATCCTGAGGGAGCTATTATGTGGGCTAATAAAAAAATTCCAATTTAAAACCTATGGCATTTTTTTATTCAGTTGCTGTTCCTCTTTTTCACCTGTTTTGACACTAGCCTTCTGCAAGGCATTGAGCCCTAAAGTAATCCTTTGTTATATTCTTTAAGATTTCTTCTCCTTAATAACTAAAGAGCTTGCACTGTGCTGAGAGCTGGGGCACAGCAAAGTTGTGGCCCTCAGTTACTATTGGCTTTACTAATTTAATGCAGCTCTATTTAAGTTGCCTCCCAATATTCCAGGTGGACAACTCCCTCTTGGAGGGGGTTTAGGCTGTGTCACTGTGCAAAAATAAGTGCTGCAATCTGCACAAAAAAGCTGATCAAGTGTGCAAACAGTTTAACGAATACAGGATGTACTTTTCCCAGTGGTTATATTGCCACTCTGCTCTTCTTCCAGTCAAAAAGGCAATGTGTGCATTTCAAAGCAGCTCTTGTCCACTGCAATAACTTTGTGTTGCTGTCAATTAGTGATCAGATTATTAATCTCTTGGGTCCCACACTGAACTGTTCAACTGGTGAATACAATATGTCATAAACCTTCTCAATGGCAAAGTGGCTATTGATGCATATCGAGAGAGCTTGTGATTCAGCAACTTGGAAATATAGTAGTTAAGCCAAAATTGTTTCTTCCAACTTTAAGATCCCCAAAATACGGTATATCTCTTCCATTATAGAATTCAAGCTCCACCCTGTACACTTCAACTAGAGGCAAATTATTAGTCATTTAGGGTAGCAACAATGTATTTTTCCCTTTCTTTCATAATTATATTTGAGTAAAATACTTAACAGCATTCAAAATAATAATACCACTATTCCAATTTGAAGTTTGCAATAACAAAATAATAAATTTAACAAATAAAAGCTAAAACTTTCAAAAGGTACAAGTTAATACTCACTCATATCATCAAAATGAGCTCAAGGGTAGTGAAAAAAATAGTACACTCACTGAATTAATAACCAGTCCCACAAATGTCTGCATATTTTATGAGCTGCAGATGTGCATTTATACTTGAAACATAACCACATTAAAGCACAACATGTTTTGTCATATATTTGTTGTGTTTTCATGACAAAACCAACTCTAAAGAAAGACAGAGCTTCTTCTTTAAAAGCAATTATAAAATGCATTTTAAGACATCTTTATGCATTTTATGATACTGTACATGCAAAATACCACTTTAATTCCAGTATCTGTATTTTGAACCAGTTGTGTAACCCATTCAGATAAGCACCGCATAGAAAGCTGGTTTTACCGTTCATCTAAGTGTGTTTAAAAAGATCACTGCAGAAAAATTTTACTCCAATAATATGTGTAAAAGCATGGCATAGCCTTTAGATTAGCAGAAGCCGAGAAACTGCTTCAGACGCAGTTTAATTCTTAGACAACTGTTTTAACTTTGAACAGAGTTCTCAAAATAGTGCCCAAATGCACAGTACTTATTGAACAAATTCTGATTTATTGAAAGTAAACATTTACATTGGCTACAATGTTATAACGGTTACAAAGCTGGATAAAAGAGGCTTAAATAGCAATAGAAAGCAAGTGCAGTAAAAAGTGAATAGAGAAAATATTTGGCCTTAGTGATCTTCTGGCAGTATTTACATTATGTACATTTTGTTAAATATTTGTAGTAACTCTAAGGCACCATAGGCTAAAGAGCAGGCTGCAGTACTATTTTGTGCACAGAATTTATTAAATTTATTCAGAGAAAAAAAAGGCTGTAGGCATATTTTATGTTTACATAAAGGACCGGCTGCTTCTTAAAATTCAAACACACAATACATGTTGGGTAAATTAAAAAATTATTTTTAGAACATTAAATTATATTGAATGTCTGTGTATAAGGACTACTTTTACTGCCTTGCTGGTAAATATTTAATGTAATCTACTCTTCTTTTTCACACGCTAGATATGTTCATCTAAAAACTACTTGAATGCTTTTTTTTTTCCTTACACAACTCTTATACCTAGTATGTATACAAAATCCCAATGCAAAGTGTAATGGGTAGTAATTTACATCATGGCTGTTCTGTGGCGGACTGAAACTTAGCAGGAGCACACAATCAAAACACTACGAAACAGCAGCTCAAGGTGTTTTATCCCCCCCCCCGCTCTTGTGGGTGGTGGCTTGGGTGAGCAGGGGTACAAAACTGCCACTGCGGGAAGGACAGAGGAGGTCACAGCCCTTTCAGACCTGACGTTTCCAAAACCAAGTCTGGAAATTCAAACTACTGGCAACATCTTTGGGCATGTTTTATGACCCCGTGCATGCAGAATGTAGCTCTGCTTTGAGTAAATTTTTCAGTTTTTATTTATCCCCTTCTGAAGCACAAGAGTCCTTCCACTCCTGAGTGCTTTAAGGAATAAATTTGATTATTACCACAGCCCTGTATGACTAGACTCAAGATCCCTTGTGAACAACTTCCAGTGCTACACATAACAGCTCTCCAAACAACAGAGCTTGTTCAGTTTAGTCAACAGGCTTGTCTTTCACCTTGAGGTAGCGTTTGTAACAAATAAATTGCGCAGGACACCAGAATAATGTCTCGGTTTGGCAAATAAAACGCCGCAGCACCCTGCGTGCTCCAAGAGACAAGTGGATGTGTGACCAGCGGCAGCCGGGCTGCTGCGGTGCTGCCAGCAGAATGCCCACAGCACTGGCAGACAGCAGAGGGGATGTGTGTGCCAAGGCTGGCCCCGTCTGTTGGGGCCCTCCCAGCCCTTTCTCGCCCTCCCCCTCACCACCATGGCTGCCATCCCGCCATCACGCAGCCAGGGAGAAGCTGAGTCTTGCTAACTCCCACCTGAGCCCATAGGTCAGGCGATGTGTGGGCGACTGCACACTGACCCCATCGCAATAGGCCTCCGCCTCTGCGGCTTCTAAAAATCTTGAGAGTGAATGACTAGTACAAAAACCACGCACATTTGTTCAAGGGCCTGACCCTCAGCACCTCAGTGAGTGCTCAGCACAAGATGGGATTAGGCCCCAAACCTATCTGTTGTGAAAATGCTAAGATTACAGAGTGCTTTTGCTGCTTCAGCACTACCTCCCTGCCAGTCGTGGCTCGTACTCTTTATCTGATATATTTTCTAGAGCCAAGAAGGAATCCATCTAAATATAACGTACTAAGTAACTATATTTCTTTAGGGTTTTTGTTTTTGGTTTTTTTAGTTCTTTTAAAATCATGAATCTCTTCATTCAGTTGTCCCTTTTTTGGTTTTTTTTTGCACTTCATGCTCATTCATGTTGGAAGTATGCTAATTGCTTCCACAGTAGTAAGTGATTTATAAACAAAGTATAACTGATCTAAGCACAAAGTTGTCATTTGGAGTGAACTTATATTTTGTATTAACAAAAGTATAATCTTAGCATTACTCATCAGATGCATTTTTAGTACCAACAGCTTAAAAGTTATACAGCATCCATAGTTATACAGCATCCATAACAGTTTTTCAAGGACTTTAGAGTTAAAATACAAGCATAAACAATTCTGGTGTCATCAGATAGTTCCTGTAAAATACTAAGCAGAATATTACACAAACTGGCCAGTAATATGAAGCCAAAGACTCAGATTACCAAAACTGTAGCCCTGCTGAAGAAAACAGAGCTGTGTTGATTCATATCATAGGAGAAGATAACTCAAACTGCTTAACCCTTTGAATGCTAAATATCTGCCTGAATGTCAAGAAAGGTTTAGAAACAACTTTTTTGATTCCTTTTTCAACATTTAAAATATTCAGAAGTATAAATACGGCAATTCATAATTAGGGTGCAACACTAAGGTATTAACATAATTTTTCCACCCAACCCTTCCTATTTGAGGGCTTGCAATTTGTTGGGGGATGTAGGAAGTTAGAAAGTTCTTTCCCAAGAATTTGGTTGCTCTATGCTAGACATGGTCACAGCTAGATAGCTATGGCTTCATGGAGATTTCTACCAAAAGAGATAGTAGAGCCTGGAGCTCTATTTTCTTCGATTAAAAACTATCTGTGAAAAGCCTACATCTTTACAGCAGGAGTTACAAAGATTGTACTATCACCAATAAGTGTGCATGATGACAGAGCAAGAGGAACATAAGGGCTTTGGGGATAACACAGGGTTCTTTTCAGATGACCTTGGCTTTTTTTCATTCCCTGGAATCCATGTGAATGTAAGTACTTGGAAGAATACGCAATATGCGACTTCTAGCCTTTGATAAAACCATGAAGGAAAAGTCCTTCAAAGAAAATCTCATCCTCAGGCTTCTTCATTCCAGTTCTTGGTGATAAAGTCTTTGTTTCAGCTTTTAAGTTTGTTACAGAAGGACTATTTAACAGATCCTTAAAGAACCTTCTTATTTTCCCTCACCTTTTAAAAATAATGAGAACTAATACTTTGTTAAATGATCTGAAGACTCATGTTCACCTGTAGATAATATAACATCTTAGGAGTTTCTCATTAATATATTGGATAAAGAAAAATGTGACTGATTTACCGTGTAGCAAGTGAATTTTGTTTTAATTCAATTGCTGTTTGTATGGGACACTGGGCTTTTGTCCTTGCACTATCCCCTACAGTGTGTCAGCTTCCTAGGTGGCCCATCTGCCCTGGGCATGGTGCTGCTCCATACCTCCATGGGCTGTATTTCCCCACACTGCAGTTTTGTCCTCTCCGTCCCTTCTCCTGTCATGAACTGAGCTGCTAGTGCCACCTGCTAGTAATTCAGTGGCTTCTCATTTCTTTTTTCTTTCTTACCAACAAACCACTCATCCCAACAGATCTTTCTCCATTAAAGGTCTTGCCCTCTCTCACTGCTTTGTAACACCTCTGCTCGTCACATTCTGCCTTTTACTCTTGGCCACACTCCTTCTCACCCATGCACAAGCCAGTTACCTCAGTACTTCCTGAAGTGAGCATCTTACAACAAACAGCAAGGCTTCCATATACCCTAGAGCCTTGCTTTCCTCCATGCTGTCCCCTCCTCCTTCTCATCCATTTAAAACAAACCTCTGAGCAGTCTTAAAATTTGGCGAAGTTGTATTTTCCCTCCCCTTTCCAGTGGTTGTACTTAGGATGGTACCATGTATGGCCAGTATCATGACTCCACTGTGCAAACCAAGGGTGACTTGCTGTTATAGCTACATTCTAGGTTTCTTCCTTCATGGGGTTCACTTGTGAGCCTGCTGCAGCTTGAGGGGACAAGGAAGATGACTGCTTACTTGGCTTCTCCAGTTCACTCATAATCATTTTTCTTTCCTCCTAGTTTTTCGGGCAGGCCTCCCAGAGTGGTGGACTATCCACCCAGCAAGTCAGTGTGTATCTTTGTTAACTTGCTTCCTAGTTCCTTTGTGTTATGCAAAACACAGTGATTCAGACACATATGGTGGGACAAATTATAGAGAGATGGTTATTCCAGAGTTTCAGCTCCATTTCTGAATTATGCTGATTTTGTGCAGTCAGACAACCTAAGGCAGTCCTTAGGTAGACAGACAAATTACAGGAATCCTCTGTTTTTCTAGAATTTAACCTGTGATAATAATTAGAGTAGGAATTCTCAAGTTAGGGGTCCACCAAATGGGGGTGAAAGTCAATGGAGATTTGCAAAAAGAGGATTTGCTTTACAAGTCTGGATGTGAACCCAGAAAAACTGAAGCCCACAGCAAATAAGTCTGGAGAGCTAAAATATATCTCAAATTACGCACTCCCAGGTCCCATAACACTATTTTACTTGTAGGGTACTTCAATTGCAGCAAGTAAGAAGGGAGTGTAGCTTGTACTAGAAAGAAGGAATCACCCATTACAGCATGTCAGTTCTGTTTAAAAGAAACAAATGTGACTGTGCTCTCTTGTGCCATATTTGTCCCTTCAGTATCTTTATTATGAAAATAACCTAACAGACGATTCAGTCTATTTTTTATTTCTGAGGTGACTTGTAATAGTTGCACAGGTGGGTAAGTTGAACTGCTTTCTGTATTTGAGGGTGCAACTGATGCTTCAGGATAGCTACTGTGAGGGCTATAGCATCAGGGCACAGGGTATGATTTATGTTTTGGAGATTGGGCTCCTCTCTATCTGTGTTGCTGTCATGCTCACTTCGAAAAAAACAGTTGTTAATGTAAAGGACAGAGAGATTTGAATTGGTTTGTTTTCCCTTGGGATTAATAAGAATATTTCACCAAGAGAAAATCAGTAAAATTTTGCATTTGTTAGCATTTTCTGATGTACCAACAATCAACTCAATCATGTAAATGCCTTAGTTCAGCATGTACTTTTAAATATGTGACTAAACGAAACCACGGAGCGGTTTCACTGAAGCTAAGATGAAAATATTAAAGAACCTTTTGATGTAAAGAAGCTGTAAAATCCGGTATATAAATCCCAAATTTGTAAAAAAGAAGTTAACAGGTTCAGGTTTTCCAGATGTTTGCTAGGCTTGTATAATTAAAAATGCAACTGAGCTGCTTAATGGATAAGACAGTGTTTCCAGAGAAGATAAAACTAAACATATACCTTCGCATTCCGTACTTTTTGCTTTGTTTCACTCATTAAAAAGAATAAAAATTGTTGTTTTAACCTTGGACTCTAAATCCTAGCTGCATTTCTGTAAAATAAAATGAATCAAAGATAGCTGCAGGTAACCAATCTCTTTAATTTGACATGTTCCAGACAACCTTTTATTGTGTTTTAATACGAGAATATTTTACTTATTGCAAAGTATCCTGCATAATACAGGTGCTCCGCTATAAAATCTTCTCTCGCTTATAATTCAGTCATTCTAAATTTAAAATACCAGTATACAGTACTAAAACCTCCAATTGAAGTTTAATATAAAAATATCAGCACAAAACTTCTTTTTGAAGTCTGTTTATTGTGACCAACCCAAATGCCTGTTTAATTATTATTAGTTGTAGTATATTAATAGACTGTGCACCTCTTAAGTTGCTAATTCATACCATCTCAGGTATTTTGATAAGAAATACTAAGTAAGAAAACCAGTAAGTATTCAAAGGGTTAATTTGCTTAGAACAATAATAATAAATTAGGTTTTTTTGCATCTTCTTCAGTTCAAAATCCAGCTTTGAGACTGAGGAAGGCTTCCAAATCACATCAATTAAATAAGAGTGGTCCTTTTAACCAGTAGCAGTTTGATTGCCAATGACTCGAAGAATCTCTTTATGAATGCTTGGTTCCTGTGTATTTATACTTGTATCACCCACTTGACCATCTTCATAACTAAAAAAAAAAAGTACAGAAAATAAAATNGGAAGGTTTTAATTAATTCCTCAGCTTTGGAACATACAGTCAAATAGAAATGGTATTTTGTGATATAGACAGACTTACTGTAATGAGGTAATGCTATAGAGTGAGAAAAATCAGTAACACTCCATTCATTTATTCTGTAACAAAACTTCTACTAAACCTTTCTCACGAGCTTATCCATACATTTCCTAACAAAAGTAAATACAGAGAAAGATAAAAAAAGAGGTGATTCTCAAAAGAATTAGGAAGAAACATCTTTTACCTACTTCAATTACAACTATTGGAGGGAGCATGGGGAAGAAGGTCCAGAATGAAGAGGTTGAATGTTAAAAGAAGCTTCGTACTCACACAAAGAAAAATCTTGTACACACATGATCCGTATTGGGAACTACCCATATCTCTCCATGTTTGTGCAGATCGGATGAGGTTATCACTATCAGGGAGAGAATAAATTTCATAGTGATGAAAACATGTCTGGAAAATACTGCTTTAAAGTACTTGCTTTTATACATTTCAAATAGCCTTCTGGGAATGTGTAGTTTTCCACTGCGTGTCTGTGATGTGGCATAGACCCTGAGTTGGCTGCTAGTACCAACAGGGAGATGAACTTGATTCTTGTTTCCAAAATAAGTTATATTTTCCAGAAAAAACAGATGCTTGATGTATGGCAGCCAGTTGTTAATTGGAATGAAAAAAAAAGAAAAAGCGCATTTATTAAAAAATGATTTTAAATGGCCATAGGACTGTTAAGGAGAATGAGTCAAATAATCAGCCTTTGGAACAGAGATATTTGTGCTTGATGATGGCTGATCCAAAAATAAAATATTAAAGACAAAGCCTGAAACTGAGATATGACAAATTTGGGATTTGCAATACTACTAAATATTTTTAAAATTAAGCACAATAATTATGACTCAAGTGGATCACAAAGCTTGTCAAAACTTGCTCAGGGTTTAGAAAACAGCACTGATTATAGGTTGTTTACCAGTAGAATGAAGACAACACAGGAAATAAACCATTTTACTGCTAGGTAGAAGCTATACCATCAATCTGTATTTCAAAAGATTTCTACAAATGAATTTAAACAGCATCCTTCTGGACAAGTTATCCAGATGTCAGATGAGCAGGTTCACAGTGTACCGGGTGAAGAACTTGCTAAAAGGCAGAGCTCAAAGGATTGTAGTAAATGGGGCTACATCTGGCTGGTAACTGAACACTGGCCGTGTTCCTCAGGGTTCAGTTCTAGGGCCAGTTCTGTTCAATTTATTTATCAACAATCTGGATGCAGGAGTTGAATGCACCAATAGCAAGTTTGCTGATGATATCAAACTGGGAGGTGCTGTTGACTCCTGAGGGACAAGAGGCCTTGCAGGGGGATGAAGATAGAATGGAGCATTGGACAACCATTAATGGTATGAAATTTAACAAGTTGAAATGCTAGATTCTGCACCCAGGAGAAAGTAGTGCCAGGAACAAGTATAAATTGGGAGAGGTGTGGCTGGAGAGCAGCCCTGAAGAAAGGGATCTCAGCAGCCGGCTCAACAGGAGTCAGCAGCCAAGAAGGCAAACTGTATCTTGGGGTGTATCAAACACCAGCCTGTCAAAAGAGGTGACTATCCCACTGTATTCAGTGTTGGTGCAGTCTCACCTTAAGTACTGTGTGCATTTCTGGGCCCCACCATTTAAGAAGGATGTGAATATCCTTGAATATGTCCAGAGAAGGGTAACAAAGATGGTGAGAGTGCTGAAGGAATGTCCTGTAAGGAGCAGATGAGGACTTTGGGCTTGTCTAGTTTGGAGAAAAGGAGGCTGAAGGATGACCTCACAGGTCTCTACAGTTTCCTGAGAAGGGGACATGGAGAGGGAGGTGCTGAGCTCCTCTCTCTGGTATCCAGTGACAGGAGACAAGGGAAAGGAAGCATTTCTGTACCGCGAGTGTAGTCGAACACTGGAACAGGCTTCCTAGAGAGGTGGTCGATGTCCCAGGCATGTCATTGTTTAAGAGGAATTTGGACAATGACCTTAACATGCTTTAACTTCTGCTCAGCCCTGAATTGTCCAGGTAGTTGGACTAGAGGATCGTTGTGGGTCTCTTCCAACTGAAATAGCCTGTTCTGTTCTGTTTTGTTCTGTTCGATTTTCTATTCCATTAAATTCTATTCCATTCTACTCTATTCTTACACTACCATGAACAAATGCATATTCAATTTTTACACCATTTTTTCCACGAATTGTATTTTTAACAAGCATTTATCTCTTGTAATTAATTTTATTTAATGTCTGTATTAACCACTCTCCCTAATTGCTTCTTTTCACAGAAAAATATAAGTGAATATGAATGATGTAAAATATATTTTACCAAATATTTAAAATTCATCCTTATAAAATCAATAATCCACTAATAAGTGTGAGGAAAGAAAGACATGGATGAAAAAGTCCTTGTAAAACATGTAATTTTTATTTATAAACTTCAGGCATTAAAGGCCTAGTAAATTCTAGTAAACCCTAGATTCTTTTCATGTGTTCTTTGGAAACTTATCTATTCTTCTGTTGAGATCAAATTGCATTTTCATGTTGACTGACATCTTCTTAATCATGTTAAATATTTCACTTGAATGTTCTCACAAAATATACATATTAAAATGTAGCATATATAATTTAAAGCTTCAATTTTGAAATAACATGTGTCTTAATTTTTATTTTTAAAAATAAACAAATGTTCCAAATAAAGGGCAAACTGAGTTTAATATAATTTCTTTTTGTTTGACCAATGAGACTAATTACCAATTAATGGTACTATTCTTATTCTCATTAAAATTACATAATTCTTTGTTCTCAAAACCTGCTGACGTTTCATTAGTTATTAAACGAATACTCAAGTTTTTCAAGAATGACTGTACTCATATGCACTGAATTTTAAGTTCACAAGATATCTGAAATAGTCAGAAAGAACAGACCAGTTACCCGATGAACAGTGTATTTGCCTGAACAGGGAAAAATTATGTGAAAATTCAATAGGAAAGCTGTTTTTTTCTGACTCTCAGGTGTTTAATGCATTTGTCAAGAGCTTGCAAGAAGTCAGCATTTCAAATAAAGGCCATGACTTAGGCTATCTTGATTGCTTAGGAATATGATCACATTTGAAAGACAGACCAGATGATCAGTTAGTTGCTATATGTATATGATTATTTCATGAAAATTAAGTATTGTTACAGGTTTTGTTTGAAGAGAGAAACATTTTGAACTGAAATATAAAGGTCAGATATTAAGTACTCTTACTCCTGTCAGTAGTCTCTTACCTAAAAAAAATAATAATAATGGAACTAAAGGTCTCACTGATTTGCATCCAGTAACACTATGTCCATGACTAAAGCAGTTTTTCAAGGGCTTTCAGCTTACCTTCACATAAGGCTATGCATTTTAAGTTACGGCTTTGCAAAAACTGTGACTGTTGTCCTTTCTTCTGTGACTGAGATGTAAAAACATGAGAAAACTGAATTAGTGTTGATTTCGTTCAATAAAAGAGACCAAAAATGTTAGCTTTCATAAAGGGAATATTAACTCCTTTTCATCTATCGAGTTCCCAAGCAAAAAGACATAAATCTTCCAGAGATGGCTGATGTACTGTACCTGTGATGTATTACTGCCCTTACTGCCTGAAGCTGGTTCATCTTTAGCTGACACCTTCTGCTGTTTCTTGTTCATCCCTAGGAATATTAAAATCATGTAAGATACCCTGGCATAAAAATAACAAAATAAGCACATGGAAAATGAAACAGGTATCACAGCGGGAATCACAATCCTTTGCATGGAACCCAAAAAATTAGTTAACTTTGTCTTAGAATATCTCAATTTAATCCTGCAAATTACCAGTACATCTCCATGTATTGCAAAGATATTAGGAAAGTCAAGCTAGTATTAAGTAGGTCCAATAGCAGATAAACCAGAGTTTAAATGCCACTGAATTCAGCTTAGCCGTGCTCTTAAGAGGTTGCTTAACAGATCTGCATGTCAGCATGTCTTGAGTCTAACTGTCCCTCTTCAGGCTGAAGTAGCACAGTCTGATTTATAGTGGGTGGGATAGTAAAATCATGAGAGAAAGTACTTTAGATATTAATCTTTAACACTTTATTTAGACATTAAAAGTCTGATTAATTTCAGGAGTTGTTTATTTAAAGGTTTAAAGCCTACCTTGTTTTAATTAATTTATCTACACGTGAAAGTATTAATTTGTCAGCCACATTGGATCCAATTTCCATCTCAGAAATCTAAACACCTACATTTGTGACTCAGATCCTTTTACATTCCTCATGTTGGTTTATACAAAATTCCTGTATTGTACGCTACCACATGCTTCCTTGCCTTTCCAGTATCCTATATTTCTTGGCAGATTGCAAACACAGACTGAGTTATGGGTAAGTTTAAGTCTTTGAAGGAACAGGGAGGGTAGGACTCCTCCATGGTTTTTTATTGGCGTCAAGTATTACATATGTCATAGGAATACAGGCCTCCTTTCTGGAGGAGACTGGATGGAAGGGACCAAGAAAGGTAGAAAGATAACGAAAAACACGTTGAAGCTGACAAAGCAGTGTTGTCCAAAAAGAAGGGCATTTTGTTACATAATGATACTTCAATCCTCACTTTTAGTGAGTCCTAAAAAGTTTACATACTCGTGTAATCTGAAAAGCTAAAAGTGCATTTAGAGATTTTTGATATTGAAATTCAATAGTCGTAAAAATGCTGCACTCTTAAAAAAAAAAGTGACATTACATAAAAATACTGAAAATCAGAAAGCATAACTAACACACCCAGAATTATCTACATGCACATAAACACACATTCAACTATACCAGTACTTTCATACGTGAGGAAACGGTAAATACAACATATCCAGAGGAAAAAGTCACCATATTTTAAAACTTCTTCAGTTTCTTAATATACACATTGCTGTATCTTGTTTCTATTATGCTTCTATTTATGATTTAATTCTCATATGGAAAATTCCGCAGGAATCACTTTTGTATTTCCTAGTGGGACAAATTATGTTCCCACTCCTCATGCTAAAATAAACACACTGTCCTGTACTTTTTAAGTAATCCTGACATGGTGATACTTGAGAATGCTCTGAAATAGACACAGTTGAACATGTCTATTGAGGAATATTTGTTTTCTTCAGATCAAGTCACAAGAGCCCATGGATCCACAGATTATATTAGATGGACCTAGGCAGATACTGATAAAAAATCACAAGGTTGGATCTCTACTGCCTAATCAAGACCTGCTCCACTATACAGCATCCAGTATTAGCTACTATTTATTCCAAGCAGTTTCAAGATGCTCAGCACCTTGGAAAATGAGGACAGGTATTTAATAAGGAAATCTAGATTTATATTTTTTTAATAAATTAAATTTGGTCAACAAAGACAAAATTTAATACAGTATTGTAAACAGTAAAGCTTGTAAGAAAAGCAGCAGACTAAGACACCCCCCTACATCTCTCCAACTTTAGAGTGATTTATAAATACCACCTGAGTAACCAAACGATATGCTTGACAATGGACTAAGGTAGATTCCACTTCCAAACATTGCACCATGGAGCTGAAAAAGAGCAGAATGATTGTTTAAAATTAATTTGGTTATCTGGACAAAATAATAATGATAGGAACAGGTCGCAATGTAGATAAGCATCTGCTCCATTGCACTAATTTATTGCCTGGTAATAAAAGAGTGTTCAAAGAAGTCCTCAAAAACCCATGCTGTGAATATACAACTAAAATACTCTATATTCTGGAAACCATGTCCACCAAGCTCAGCATGTGTCTCGCATCAAAACCTTGGCAGGACCCACAGCCCAAGCCAGCCTCTGTGAATCAACAGAAGAAACAGCTGCTTTTGTTTTCTTTAAGGTAAGAAATGAAGATATGGGGATAACACTGCTCATATGCTATAGAAAAATTCAGTCACTAGTTCAGCCTGAGTACTGGAGGAATGGGTTCAATCAAGCCTTTTCCTGAGCCAATTCAGACATACATATTCGAACACTGCAGGACTGAGCTTTAGCCACAAAGCTACCAGAAGTCAGAAAAGAGTAAAGGAACAGGAAGACTCTTCTTCACCAACATCACTGTTCCATGTCATGAAGCCTGGGCTAAGCAACAGAAATGAGCACTTTTTATTAGCTCTGAAGTAATTTTCTTGTCTGGAAAGGGGGAAGTATGGGTTTCACTTCTTCACCAGGGAATGACTGCTTTATGTGGAAAAGCCTTTAAAGAAAACACACCAAGTAGTTGTTAGAGCACAAAAGAAAACCTAGAGTACCTCCTACTTAGGTAGATGTTATGACCACTGGGCTTCCAAGTAATGCTCATCCTTATTACTTTCCTCTGACCCAATGATATTTACATTCTCTCTGCAATATGCCAGAACTCTCACAGGAATATGCATACACGCTTTCATTCCTCCAGATCCTACAATGTGGTACAGGATCCTTGGTGAGTAGATATTTTCCCTGGTTGGTTGGTACTGGGGTAAATATGATGAACTGGGTTTAGGATGCCTTAGGTGTATGAGAGATCTAAAAATGATTACATACTAGTATCTCAACTCTCAACAAAAAAATAAGCATAAACAAAGGGGTTTACTTTGGTTAATTTTGGTGTGTAAATACTGCTCTCTTGGGGAAGTATATTCTAAAGATATTAATAAAAACAGCCAAAACACTAGAGGAACAGTAGAGTTTCTATTTCCTTTTGTTCAGCGTCCTCTGTACCTCGATCCTTAGTCAGCACCTTGGGATCCTCCAAGGTATCATGGACTCAGCTCTGTGGAAGAGCTGTCAAAACCATGATGCTAAAATACTTTTGAGTTACAGCTCCCAAGTCTCTCTGGTACTGCATAAGTTGCTCTGCAATAGTGGTCTCATGATGATTCAGTCTGAGAAAATAAACTGAAGTTTGCTATAGCTCCCTCCTGGCCAGTACACTCATATTCCCATTTCCAAGGAAATCAGAGGAGAAGAGAAGATGCTGTAAATTCAGTTCCTGTAAATCTAGTATGCTCTTGGATCCTACAACAAAGCAGCTCTAAATTTTAATCCCAAAACTGCTTTTAAGCAGTACTGAGCTAAGCCTCCTGGCGGTGCTGCTCTGCAATGTAAAATTGAAAGACTGATTCCAGAAATGAGATTTTCTAGCCATTTTAGCAGACACATGATCTCATTTTAATTGTGTCAGAAAAGCATCTTTTCCAGGAAACAAGAGGGTGTTTGAAATGAGCCCTTTTTTCCACTTATATAACTACCAGAACCACACCCCCCTGAAAACTTGCCTAAGCTAGTATGCAAGCAAGCACACACAGGTTAGCATAAGTTTATTTAGTCTACTATTTACCTGCAGCCTTGTATTGGAAGCAACAACTAAGCCATTCCTCAGGATGGAATGCCAATTTTCAATGTGTGAGCCACTGGAAAAATGAGAAAGAAAGTGTTAAAATACACAGTGTAAAGTGAAATCAGTAATCCTTCAAAATAATAAATTCACAGGGTAAACTTCAAATGCAAAGAACAAAAAAAGAGCATGGCATTTTGATAACCTTTCATTAATATGAATGTATGTACTTACTGAAATGCAAAGGTACTTCCATAGAGATTTTTAGCAGCTCGGAAATTAGATTCTTTGGCTGGTGGACTGCTGAGAAGAAGGAACTGGTGGGGAGTGTGCATAAACTTCAGTTGCTGTAAAATATTACAGTGTGCAAGTGAAAAGTTGATTAACACAAAAACATTGTATTTCCATAATGGTAGTTCTTAAGTTACCATGCTGTTTCACACAATACATGATTGCATCTAAATAACTACATGGACTAAGTTAAAATTGGTCTCATTATCATAGTTTTTACCTGAAATCAAACAGTAAAAAAGTCTTTCAGTTTATGAAACATATGGAAGTTTCGAAAACAGATTTCAGCCTAATATGGCTCTAGTAAAGTAATTAAATTGAACAATTTCATCATGGTATTCTGATCAGAGCTGGCTTTGAATAAAAGTTCAGATTTGAAAGGTTGTAGATGTCCTTAATCAGAGGCACACATAGTCAGAAACTAATCTCAGCACTATCTCCCTAGAAGAGTTATACTCTTTTTAAGGGGTACTCCTATGTGGATCTCCTGGTATATCATGTTCATGTGCACTGCTTTCTGTATAATTCTGTATCTAATATTCTATATGGTAACAAAACAAACAATGACGTTATTCTCACCCAATCTCAGATGACTACAAGGTACACACTTGTATTTGAGCTACTCATCTCAAGTAGGCTTTTTCTAAGCATTATTCCTTTGACCTCTTTTAGATATTCACAACATAATTCTATGTGTCATGACCTGAAATTGCCTATTTTTCTCTCTTGTGTATTAATGGAATCCATGTGATTAGTTTGAATGTAGACATCTACATTTGGACAGCAGACTCCACCTAAAATGCTAATACAAACCACGAGAAATGAGAAAATAACTGATAGACACTTACCCTATTCACTGGTAGCTTCACAATATGTGATCTATTACTAGAAATAACCCTAAAATAAGAAACAGTTAGATGCATTAGACATGGTAACCAAACAGAACTTTTCTCCTTAAAAACGTTTTATGAATGGCCACCACAAAGCGTTCAGTTGCAGGCCTTCGAACCTACTAGGTACAAGTAGACCAAATGAGATCAGAGGCTGTACAAATAAGTTGGAGTCTTTCCAGNTTCCAGTCCTTTCAGAGGGCCCAGATGAGGTCCAAAACCACTCCAAAACCACCTGCAGTTGCAAATGTCAACCCTGATGTTAATTCTTAGGGTAAACTTATGTCAAATTACACTGGTGAAGTGATTACTCATTCAATGTGATACTTTAATAATTATAATCTAATGTGAATCAATTTTATACCATTGTAGAAGAGGATGTGCAAGTGGGTCTTGTTTATCCATCTGCTTCTTTATTTCCAAGTAAGGTGCCTAGAAAAGAGTAATTATTTTCTTTATTTCTAGTTGAAATCAGAAGGTTAAATTATATTGCCCATGATTTCATCTATTAAAACAAATACATGGGACACATTATTAGGCTTAAATCACAGTTTTACTGACATTTAGCATTGTACATCAAAATGAGTATATTATAGCAAACACTGGTGATTTCAGGAAGAACAGCTGAAGTCTATTTAAGTTTGGCTCTTGGATTAAGAAATTGAACTGGAACTTCACAAAACAAAATCTCTCAAAATACCGCAAAATAATCCACTCCATTTTTCAAACTGTTTCATGGTGTAAACTGGTAAAGTAAAATACTGTTATCAGTTTATAATCCCTTTGAAAACCTTACTTGATTTCAATCACAGTGCAGAGCATCCCTTTAAAACACTTCAGTCCAAGAATTATTGTAACATTAAAAAAATAAAAGCAAAATGGAATTTATTTTTTTAAAAAAAGACATTGTATTAGATGACAGAAACACCCGGGTTTTTTAATTTTTACAAGAACTCAGATTAANACCCTATTCACTGGTAGCTTCACAATATGTGATCTATTACTAGAAATAACCCTAAAATAAGAAACAGTTAGATGCATTAGACATGGTAACCAAACAGAACTTTTCTCCTTAAAAACGTTTTATGAATGGCCACCACAAAGCGTTCAGTTGCAGGCCTTCGAACCTACTAGGTACAAGTAGACCAAATGAGATCAGAGGCTGTACAAATAAGTTGGAGTCTTTCCAGTCCTTTCAGAGGGCCCAGATGAGGTCCAAAACCACTCCAAAACCACCTGCAGTTGCAAATGTCAACCCTGATGTTAATTCTTAGGGTAAACTTATGTCAAATTACACTGGTGAAGTGATTACTCATTCAATGTGATACTTTAATAATTATAATCTAATGTGAATCAATTTTATACCATTGTAGAAGAGGATGTGCAAGTGGGTCTTGTTTATCCATCTGCTTCTTTATTTCCAAGTAAGGTGCCTAGAAAAGAGTAATTATTTTCTTTATTTCTAGTTGAAATCAGAAGGTTAAATTATATTGCCCATGATTTCATCTATTAAAACAAATACATGGGACACATTATTAGGCTTAAATCACAGTTTTACTGACATTTAGCATTGTACATCAAAATGAGTATATTATAGCAAACACTGGTGATTTCAGGAAGAACAGCTGAAGTCTATTTAAGTTTGGCTCTTGGATTAAGAAATTGAACTGGAACTTCACAAAACAAAATCTCTCAAAATACCGCAAAATAATCCACTCCATTTTTCAAACTGTTTCATGGTGTAAACTGGTAAAGTAAAATACTGTTATCAGTTTATAATCCCTTTGAAAACCTTACTTGATTTCAATCACAGTGCAGAGCATCCCTTTAAAACACTTCAGTCCAAGAATTATTGTAACATTAAAAAAATAAAAGCAAAATGGAATTTATTTTTTTAAAAAAAGACATTGTATTAGATGACAGAAACACCCGGGTTTTTTAATTTTTACAAGAACTCAGATTAAGTCACAAAAATATGTGAATTTTATTTTCAATGTATTTTACTCCTCTCTATACACCTCATTCTTCACTCCAGAATCCCAAAGTACTTTACAACTACATATAGATTAAGACTTATAAACTGTTCATAAACATTTATATAGCAGTTGGAAAACCAAGGTACATGGGAGAGATTTCAATAATCAGTTTTAATCATCTGGGCTGTTTGGGAAAGGAAGTGTAACAATAAAAGTAAGTATGGCAAATCAGATTCTGTCCCACTGTGAATACAGAGAACCCATATGGTAGTAATTCCAAGAGACCCAACTTTCCAAGTCCCCAACCATACTTAACTGATAAAGTGTTTTGCTATAATACAAAGCTGTCATTCAGAACACTGTCACAAAATCAGCTTATTTCGGTTTGGAAATAAAAGAACCAGTTTGTCTTTAATATTTCTAGAAATGCAGTAGTTGGTGATTATCTTGTTACAATGTTCCACTTTGCTGTTATTATCTCTTATTTAAACTTCAAAAGATCTGAGTTCTAATTCATCACTTTTATTTGACTGCCATTATGGATACTCTTTGTTATTTTTAACACACATTTTAAGATTATTACCATTCTATAGGAAAAAGATGGTACTATTGACTTCCCCACTCATCATAGGCAAGCAACATAAACATCTTTCTAGTTCTAAAAATAGTGGTTAAGTTAGGTAAAGATTTTTAAACTCACTTGTGTCATCTCTCTAATAGAAGTGATACTGTCCAATGCTTTCATGACTCGGTCATAATTCTTCTTCTGATGTCACATAAAAAAGCAAATAAATTGTAAGGGTATTAGTCTTTGGTTCTACAAACCCTGAATTCTTTGAATGTGTAAAAACCCAAAACTAGAATAATTGTTCAGCAAATCAATCCTTTGAAACATTTCTAATCAATAGCTTCCTTGCAGCTCACACATTGGGTCCCTCCTTCACAGCCCAAGAAAATTACCAGAAAATATATTATCATGATGGTCTTTCTTTGAATTTCACTAGAATCTCCAACACACTCAAAAAATTAGCTCATTTTTTAAATAAATACTTGTAACTAAACACTGGTTCTGACAGTTATTTGGACAACTTGCTATTACATTAAATAATGCAGTAATCAAATAGATTTTTAATAAAATGCTAAATAAAAAGATGTGGTTACTTTGCTAACAGCTTTATAAGACATTAGAGGTCCTTCAGTTATCGCTCTGCCTCACCCTGATTCTTGACTACCTTCTGCTTGAGAACCACTACCAGAAGGCTCCATCTTTTCTGAGTGGATGAGTTTAACAGTCCATGCTTCACCAATCCCACATGCCACATCAGATGGGGAGCTTAACTGCTCCCAATCTTTGGGTCTTGACAACTTCTGCCCTTGGGATTTCACCTAGACCATGCTGTCAAGAAGTTAGGAGGAGGTGGTGTGGGTCCTGCCAGCCCAGGGGATCTTTCCATTCCTCTTCTGGTGTGATATCTTTCATATTCACTCATCTGCTTCAAACTTGCTCCTTGCTGAGTCACCAGACTAGCTGTCTCCTCACCAGCACCCTTCCTAGCACCTCATGGCAAATCTCTCTTCCCACATGCTACAGAACATGCTTGCCCTTTCCTGAGGAAGAACCACTGCTAAGTGGCCTTTGTTCAGAAAAAGTAAAATGCAGCCCAATGTACGACAACCAAAGTTCTTGTTTATGCCCTTGGGAATGGCTCAAGTGAAATGAAATAGTTCATGGCTTCTCGTGGGCTTCCCTGAGAGGCATTATTTGCTTCAAAATTGATGCTTGTACAAAACTTGACTATTATGTCAACATTTAATAAAATCATATGTAAGAGAATAATTGTTTGCAAAGAGAAAATGAGTTGACAGCAATAACCAATTTAAGAAAAAAAAAGATGGACTGGAAATCTCCTAGTTTACATGGTCTGTACCTCTCAAAAGGTCATTTTTATCTTTGTGTCCAATGTCCACTGAGACAAAGGCACTAAGAATATAAAATTTTGCATCTAGAATTTGAACGCTGAAAGAATTTTTTGACTTCAACATAACTTTGAATGCAACTCACAGTTTATACTAAAATACCTTCTGTCCTGGTTTTACTGGGGCAGAATTCTAAAATAATTTTTCTGTTCAGAGAAACTGTAGGTTTGAGAAAATGCAGAGTCCAGCTCTGTGAGAACAAAAGAGGTAAGATGCTCTGATGTGCAGGTTTCCATAGTGACCAAGGTCAAGGGTAGTTTTGAGCCATGCAGGTGCAGTGGGTCAAGAGGGGTGAAGCCCAGGGCAGCTGA
This sequence comes from Aegotheles bennettii, assembly GCA_013398125.1. Taxonomy (NCBI): domain Eukaryota; kingdom Metazoa; phylum Chordata; class Aves; order Caprimulgiformes; family Aegothelidae; genus Aegotheles; species Aegotheles bennettii. The sequence goes on from VZRW01004996.1 coordinate 257,487, forward strand.
CCCAAATTGGCCAACCAAAGTATTCCATACCATAAATGTCACCCTCACTATAAATTGAGAAATTGCAAGGTTGTGGGGGGTCTTCTACCATGGCTGCCTTCCCAAGAGGGCCCAGTCTGACTCGCCAGTNTATTATGTCAACATTTAATAAAATCATATGTAAGAGAATAATTGTTTGCAAAGAGAAAATGAGTTGACAGCAATAACCAATTTAAGAAAAAAAAAGATGGACTGGAAATCTCCTAGTTTACATGGTCTGTACCTCTCAAAAGGTCATTTTTATCTTTGTGTCCAATGTCCACTGAGACAAAGGCACTAAGAATATAAAATTTTGCATCTAGAATTTGAACGCTGAAAGAATTTTTTGACTTCAACATAACTTTGAATGCAACTCACAGTTTATACTAAAATACCTTCTGTCCTGGTTTTACTGGGGCAGAATTCTAAAATAATTTTTCTGTTCAGAGAAACTGTAGGTTTGAGAAAATGCAGAGTCCAGCTCTGTGAGAACAAAAGAG
>VZRW01004997.1:0-17271 GCA_013398125.1 Aegotheles bennettii
TGTGATTCTGTGATTTAATTATTCATCACTCTAGAATATTTAATGCAAAACCAAAAGCTTAACATCTGTTCAGGTCTTTCAATGCTGAAGTTTCTATATTTCCAGTTTTTAATTTGCTTTATACACTTTTCCCTCATTCTAGCAACTTTTCCATACAACGCATGAGCCTTTTCCGTAGTCTGCGGTGCAACATAATAATACTAGGAGCAGTTCTACTATTTTGCTGGTGCTTGCTGGAGCTTTGGAAAGGCTGTTAAGATCTTAGAACTGGCTCTGCCAATTTAATTAATTTGGGAGGCCCAGAAAGACAGTTAATGGCTCTATTAATAATTTCCCTTTCTTATATTCTCAGTTTTAAAATATTGGACCAATATTTTGTTCTCTGAGGTATGATAAAAGTGTCTTTCATTTTAGAGTCCATCTAGCAGTAATCCACTGCAAGCCTTGTAGATGTTCTCTAAAGCAGGGGTTCATAATTTTTCTTTACACAATTATTGCATAAGGCCCCAAGCTTGACATTGCTTAGCTAAAATATTTTTTACAAAAAATACAGGAAACCTTTGTAATCTCAAGGGTTTATAAATAAATTTTACCAATGCAAATCTGACAGTATTGTCAGTCTAATGTTTTAAAACACATTTTATCAAGACTGGCACAAAACCCCATACTGAACTCTAACTTTTCTGGGAAAATTCATTTTATTCTGTCCAATCTCTTTGGTGGTTTTGAGAGGGTGAAAACTATTATTAAAACAGATCCTGCACACAAAATACTTTGTGAAAAGGGATTACAAATATAGTGTCAAGAAATCTGTATAGTCAGATAAAATTGTTTGGTGCTTCCTTTTGTTTCTAATGTTTCTAATGAACTAGAAATCAGAGATGAATTAAAACTATCAGTACAACTATTTTCAAAAAAGAAAATCAATTTACAGTTCATACTTTCAAAATTACAGCAGTGAAACTTCTGTGCTTATACTATATTTGCAAATAATTCTGTCCTGTATGAAGAACTGGTGCAAATATAAATCGATTGCTTATCAGTTGTGAATCAGTGTTAGTCATACATATAGTCTTGGAAATATACAGTTAATCTTCTAGTACCTAAATATGTCCACTAAAGATGATGCTGAACTTTTTTTCTTCCAAATAGTTCTATCAGTTTACATGCTTTTAATATGTTACAAAAACACCTGAGCTTTCTTTGTGAGTCCCCAGTTTATTTTCAGATATACACGGTACTCTAAATTGAACCTGGCATTATCATTCACCTTCTGATGTATGGCTTATCTGATTAATGTGGTTTGGATCTTGCAATTGCTCTGAATAATTTGTCATCTTTTGTCTGCTGTAAGGTAATTTTTATTAGAATTCTCTTGAAGAATGCAGTTTGTATTACTGAATAGAGCGGGAATGAAGCGTTGGAGAGTGTGGGAAGTGGTTCCTGTCCTTACAGAATGTGACCCTTATTGTATGCCTGCCTTGTATCCCAGAAAGACTTCTTGTGGCAAGATGTTTTTTTTTAATTGACTTTTTAAAAATGCTGTGTATAAATAAGAGTTGTATAGCTTCTGCAGAGATGGGGCTTTTGATTGCAGATGTTCATCATTAGATTAATTTACAAAAGAGATCAAGCCAATGAAGGAGGCATGGAAAACTGACTAAGAGCTTATCAAATTAACTAAGTAGAGCAATTAATCAGACAGACCTTAGCTGTGTGGTTTCCTTTTTTAGTCATCATTTTGAACAGTGTGCGGTGTTTTTCAGCTTCTATTAAAGAAGGCATTTAATGTGAAGCAGCTTTGGTGAGCTAGTTTCCTCGTCATCTCCTTGTGACATGCATGTCTTGGAGAGTGTTGCAATGGTGACGAGCAGTACCACAACCATTATACCACTCTCAGAAATCCAGTGACATTACCAATGCACGGAGCAGTGTCCTGTAGATATTTTTTTTTAAAGTGTACAGCATTCTCTGTGAAAATATATGGGATCTACCCTAAATTTCTGTACCCAGGCAATGCAGTCCTGCCTAACATCATGTTCGCTCACTTCTGTTAGCACCAGTATATTTACACCGGTAGCTCTAAAAGGCATAAATTCTCACCAAAGATATTACTGTACACTCAGTAATAAGTATAATATTGGTATAAGCCAGAAAAAGAAGTAATTTTTGGTTTTCATTAGTCAGTAGTTTTTCCACACTGAACTGTAACAATTGACTGCTTTAACTCCCACATAATTTTAAAATTATTATTATTATGGACTGAGAATAGTGTCTTTTCAATGTAATATCCTTTCTAGTACAACACCGTGCAGGGCAGACATGGTATTTTATCTAAACAATAACTTGTGAAATAACAGTGAAAGCTCTTCAGAAACTTCTGGTTGCAGTGTGATAACAATTAGCCATTGAGGTGACCTTAAAATTATGCTTTTAACAAGTTCTTTTTATTTCCAAGTAAATTCATTAAGTTTTGGGAGTGTTATGGATATTGATACAAATTTCCTTCTTTCTTAATCCATTTGCAAATGATCTTGTATTTGTAGATGGGCTTTTTCTGCCTTTCACTGCAGCGAAATGGTGGCTTCCCTAAGATTGTACCAAGCACACTTCTACCTGTGTGGTGCCACAATAGCCGCACGGGCAGCTGTCAGGTTGGGCTCTGACAAATTGGACCAAGGCCCAGTAACATTGACATTGAACATGGAGAAGTGTTCTCTCTCAGACACAACCTTTGCAGTTACCTTTTCTTCTCTTCAAGAGGTGAAATAATTTCCTTTCCCACCCTGACGATGAATCCTACAGCATGTCAGAAGATGAGGAAGGGTGGCGTTAACGCTTCACACTGAGAAAAGGCGATTTACCCGCATTTGGCTATGTGTGTTTTCTGCTTTCAAAACCTAGAAAAGTGCTATGATACACTGATCTTTAAAGTGATTTTCATTCTTCTCTTTCTCCTATGTAGCAGCTTTCTCCCCATGAGATAAAAGCTAATTACAAAATATGTTTTTGAATATGACGCCTCTGCCTTTGTATACTCACCCAGGTCCCCTCACAAAGTACTCTGGTCTGCTTCGGTGTACCCTAGCGCAGTGCCAAAGCACTGTTAGTTGCACTAGGTGAAGTATTTTTGTGGCTGTTAACACCCAAAACACGGGTGAATAGGTTATTACCGAAGCACAGCTGATATTCAAGTGTGAGAGAGAATTATGAATGCTTCGTCCAATATCAGCACTGATGAGAATGAGACCTTCCTTGGGATGTTTCTAAGTACTGAACTGCCTTTTGTGTAGAGCTTAAATATAGTTTTCATTTAGATTTTGAACTGATGATCATTCCTTGTGCCATCAGCTCAACCGTAATAGTACTCTTAACTTATACAGTGTGGGCCTTCCTTTGAAAAATACATGATAAACACCCTGGCACATTAACTTAGGACATTTATATTTGAGGATTTCATCACAACTTAAAATTCTGTCCTTCTCCCCGCTGTAAAACTGGTTTTTCCTTTCTATAAGTCCTCAGCCATTTTATCTTGCATACCCAGAAATAATAATCTTAACTGAGGTTGTCAGCTTGGGTCAAGCTTTTGAAATCCCTGTTTAAAATTTGGAGTGATACTTTCATGCTATTAACACTGAATACTTAAAAACCCCAAATGTCCTCTGTTTAAGAGTTCTTTCAAAAACTACAGAATCCTTGAACAGCTGAAGATAAAGAGGAGGTATGTGGGTAATTATTGCAGGATTCTCGTAGATTGATTGACGTGTTTGCCTTCAGAAGATAAAGGACAGCTGATGCCTAAGATGTGTAAGCTGCATTTTCTTTTATATCTCTGGAAAGGTAGTCTTATTTAGCTGATGAATTTCTGTCACTTGCCTTGATTTTTTTGAATCACTGAAAATAAGATACAACTTCAATTTCAGCCGATATGGAAAACTGCTAAAAGAAGCCTGTAAATACCAACACACACCCCACCCCCACCCCCCATGCTCTAATGTTTCTTGGTTTTGTCCTTGTTTAAATACAGAATTCTTAGGTCTAAAAACACTGTGAAAATATTTTGGACAATATGTATGTGCTTTCGAGATACTTGAATACTACCAGTCACTGGAATGCTGCTTTTCCTTGGGAAAGCTGGAGAGTCATAGTAAACATGACCTAAATTACCTTGGTAGTAACATGAATCCAAGAATTTTTTCATGTTTTTAGGTGGTGTCTTTGAACAAGTGTAAGATACCTGGATGTGACTGACAAATGAATCAATACAGAGAGAGGAATGATGGGTGACTCGTAAAGCTAAGCATTGCCTCTGAATAGCTTGTGCATGTACAAAAACCTGAAGTATAAAACTCAAGAAGGACATTTTGCTTTGTATGGGTTTGAATTAATTGAATCTTTTATCACTCTGTCAAACATAAGAACAATACAGGGTGTTTCAAAAACATGGAACCATTTGAAATGGACCTTCGATTGAAATTGGGTTCATCTTTTTGAAACACCCTGTATTGTTCACTGGTAAAATATACAGTGCTTCTTGTAGCAAAATGTGTATTTCTTGTGGTGTTGGTGTCAAGGTCTAAAACCACTAATAAGACATGATCTTAGTTCATAAATCATAAATATTACTGCGGACTAATTGGAAGCACCGGTTCTGGATTCACAGTCTTGGGGCTTTTCAGTTTATTGCAGCAGTTTCTGGAAAATCAGTAGCATTTCTGAAGTGTGGGGGTACAGCAGCTTCCACGTCACCGTAAGACTGTGCGTGACAGAAATCCAGAGAGCACAGTGTGAGTATCTGGTAGAAGATGTTGCTGAGAAATTAAGGTGCAAGCTCAAAAATACCTGTTTAATAACGTGTTCCTGATCATATAACTGCCAGTAAAAGTCAGTGTGTACTTAAAGCTGGTCCAAGGCAGTACCAAAGCTCTGAGTTGTGCTGCACCAGGAGTAGGTCAGAGTCACACCTACCTTCCAGCAGGCTTTGGACAGGGGAGAGACGTGCACTCTGTTGGCTGATTCTGAGTTGTGTTGATGCAGGGCCAGCTTGTGGGTGGGAGCGCGGCTCTGGCACCCTCTCTGTGGGAGCCCCTCAGCTGTGACTCCCCCCTGCTCCCATGCCTCCAGTGAAAATACCCACATCGTGTAGGTGTTGCAGGCTCTCTCTTAGGTGTGCACTGACCTGTGTGCACAAGGCTTGTTTGGATAACAGTAGCTCTTCTCCACATGGTGAAGTGCTCTGGAACTGTTGGATTTCTCAAAGTCTTTGCCCATGGCCATCTGCAGTAGCTCAGTGATTGCTATTCTACAGGGCACCATCGCTTTCTCTTGGATGCAGAATGAACCTCATCATGAACTTCAAACTTGCCTTTTCATTTTTTTTTCCCTGATGGTGTAATAAAATGTTAAAAATCCCACCTTGAAAGAAAGACTTGAGAGCTGTAGGAATAGGGAGAGAGCAGAAAATTATATGCTATAATAATTATATTTATGCCCTTCTTTCAATTTTGTTGGCTCTCTGTCTGTATTCCACTGGTGGCAATGTTTTTCTACCTATTCTAAATGGTAAAGCCGGAAAAGAGGTGATACATTAGTGTTAGTCAGGATTTAAAATCCTTCTCAGACTCATTTCCTATGGGGTGTATGCCATTATTTGTGTTTATGTTTAATACTTAGAATGTTATACATTTGGGATAACTCTTTATTATTCCATGGTTAAGTGTTCCTAAAGTTGCTTTCACAATAGCTTGTGTCACATAAAGGCTGTATTTTGTCCAGGATCGTTAATCAAGGTCATTGTTGGTTTTGGTTTGGTAGTTGGGGTTTTTTTTCCTCCATGAAATGTATTTTATTTTTTTTGAGAACCTTGATGTCATGGATGAAAAACTGTATTCAGTAAAAAGAAAGCTGAATAAAATCCCTTTTTTTAATGGTCTGAGGTTTACAGCATCTATTCCTACTTTTTTTAAAAACTTTCTACTTTCTATCAAGAATATTTTTACATTTGCTTAAACACTGCATCAATATTTCCAGTAACATACTTCTTTTCCTCAAATTTCCTTTTTAATAAAATACAACCTCTTTGAACTTCACAGACCTCACCATCTGTTACTCAATTTTCACTCCATAAAATTTTGCTGACATCTGTTTAATCAAAAATATTTTTATGGTCACAGAGAAAATTAGTTCAAACTTGTTGTTATGCTGTTCCTATATGCCAAATAGAAAATATGAAAATAATGAACTTATGGGAGAGAAGAGGAAAACATAAGAATCAAGTCTGTTACTGCTTAGGGCACTACTTGGCTCTGGAAGAGATAGTCCTGCCTGGCAGGCTGTGGAACTCTGTGTTTCCACAACTTGCTGCTGTGCAGAGGCTTCCCGGGACAACACGGGGCAGCTTTCCCCACCTTTCCCCACCTTTCCCCAGGCTGGCTGTTCCCCATAGCTGGAGTTCTGCAGCAGCTCCTGGGCTTGGGTTTGGAAAGCCAGAACTAAGTTTATCGGGTTTGAAAAGCCCATCTTCATTCCTTGCTCTGCTGTCGCCCATCTTTGTGCTTTCTTCCTTTATTCAGTTTATCCAGGTGAGGAAAATTCCCCCCAGGAGCTGCTTTAGGCTGTCAGAACTCTGCTCTCCAGCACAGCCAGGACACCCGTAAGACAGTAATGAAGCAATAAAGCAGGGGAGACAGATGCTCGTATTTGATTCATCTCCCTTTGGTTTTCCCGTGCCCTCCAGGGTGATTTACTCACTGCTTTCATTGTTTTTCTGTCAAATGCACATCATGTGTAAGTTTGTGGGTGCTATAAGTCACTATAATAGATGTAGTGATAATTATTAGTAAGACATTATTTTTTACTTTGTTTTGGTTTTTTTTTAGGGAAATGAGGCATATGCAGTTTCTGTCTCTGTGTCGCCCTGTTTATTTGGTTATCTGTCAAGCTTGATTAGGAAGTTTTCATCAGTATTTTGGTCTGACAGACCCTTCCCATCTCCCATATGGCAGAACAAAAATTAACCTAAATTTAAGCAATAATTTACAACATTTGATAACCAAGTAACTACATGTTTTTCATTGTGCTTCTTGGTTATAATAAATTTGTATTGGTTAAATTGGTTTGTGCACCATGATATGGTGCACCACAAATTCTTGATTTTGGAGAAGTATCAAAGTGTTGTGGCTTTTCTATTGGTGATTTATTCTGTTGCTATTAGGGTTGGTGTATAGGCAAACTTTCTCTGCCAGAATGATTTAGCTGTTTACTGCAGATGTATATTGTTTTGCGTGCAAACTGGATTGATATTTACAACTGAGTAATAAATTCAGAATATTGCTTTTTAATTGAATCTTCAGCAGAAAATGCTGATTATCTTGAATTTAATGATGAAGAGAAGTGCTTTTAAAATTCTTCATACAAATCCTATTATCTGCACATTTAGTATTTACATATGTATTATTAAACTGAATTTGTTATATTTTAAAGTACTATTATATTCTCTTTGCTGAAGAAGAAAGTCAAGCTTTTTTTTTTTTTAATGATTAGGTAGACAAAGTGAATTGAAATGAAACATGAGTATCATTTTGTAATGCTTAGAGCCCTTCCCTAATTCTTTATCCTCAAAGACATTATTTATCTACCTTTAAATTTTGTTTATTCAGAGAGATTTATTAAGGTATTCTTGAAAGAAGAATGTCTGGAAGCATTCTTTAGTTTGTTTAAAATCTTTAGTTCCTTTGGAAGGAATACTTTTCAGCTGGTCTTTCAAAATCCTTGAGAGCAAAGTAAAAGAAAAGCTGAAATGACTATTTCTTTGGGGTTTTCTAATGATAGATTACAAGAGGGGGGTTTGTTTCCTGGACATTTTGCAGATCATTTCTGGTAATGATCGTGCTGTATAAGTTTAAACTCAAATTCTAACCAGAAAGTTTTGGGCTAGATGTTGAAAACTGAATGTGCTGTTTGTTTTGTGGCAGACAAAATGAGATTGTCACCATATTTGCTCATCAGTAAACTAAAGAAAAACAGCATGTCTAACCATGAACAATGCCTACTGCTCTTTCAAAAAATATGAACTGAAAGCATTGAAATTGATTTCTTTCACTTGCATTGATGTGAAGGTTTGGTACAACTGAGGATGCTAACACGGCAATGAACCAATGCTTTTCACCTGCATGGGTCAGAATGAAGATCTGAGTGTTGTATCACCTGTCAGTCCCATCCAGGCAGTGCTCTATGCTGTCATAGAGAAAAATTCTTGTCATTTTTTCTTGCTTGACTCTATCTTTTGCTGACATTGAGAACAAAGCAAATTAAGCTGAAACACGACAGGGAAATCTACTGGACATAAGGCATAAGCTCAGACCTTGTTTGACAGAGCACCAAGAGAGTAACATTTCACAGTGTCTTCCTCTTCTCCCCAGTGTAGGCAGGTGGGAGGACCGTGGAGTGTTTCTCAATGACAAAATGGCTTGGTGCAGGAGTAAGTCTCCCAAGGTGTAGCTGATCACTCCTTGGCAGATTGCTGCTGCTGCCAGAAGCACAGAGGGAGAGCAGGGAGTGTGCTGCATTGCAGGTGGAGGTGCGATGAGGAGGAATTCTCTTCTAGCTCTAATTTTACCCTAATTCTTCCCTTATATTCTTGTTCTGTTCTGTTTAAGATCACCAGAGATCTTGGAGATAGATGTAGTGGGCTAGTGACTTTATACCTTGTGCAGTAGGAAATGGAATAAGAATCATAATGAAAAGCAGCAGGTTTGTGGGTTGTTATGTGTTTGTTTGTTTGTTAGACAGTAGAAGAAGGTGTCCTGTAGAAACCTTCAGAGAGTCAAGTACTGCAGCAATCCATAGCTAGAAATCAAATAAGGACCATGGGCCCCTGTTACCCATACCTTGACTCCTTAGTGATATGCAGTGGAATGAGGAATTTATTCAGTGCTCCATGTTGAAACTCTTAAGGACTGTTTGAAGACAGTATGTTATAGAGGTGCAGGCATCTTCCTGGTATAGAGGTTGTTTTGATGTGACTCGAGGAAGTAATTAATGGAACATAACCAACTCTTGCCCTACAGATGAAGCATTTCCAAAATCAAGTCATTGCCAGCTGAGAAGAATAAGCAGATATGGGCAAACCAGGGGAGGGGAATTAAATCAACTGGGGGAATTAAATGGCGTATTATTAATGATGCAAAAGTGCTTCTAAGATGCCCCAGGGATCAAGACTTTAATAACAATTTGTTAGTGAATTGCTGAAGTTAAGAGGAAACTTTAAGTTTCATTGGGAATATCTTCCTGGCACTGCAGAGTCCTTACTGAAACAGTACATTTTCAAGGTTTTAATTTTTCAGATATTCAAAACAGACACTTTAATATTTTTTTCTACTTTAACTCATTATTCCTGCTTTCAATTATGGCCAATTTTTAATTATCCCTCCTGAATTTTGTATTCACATAACCCAACTTTTTATTAATGTGTTTTTTCCCCTTACCTTTTCTTAAATAACAGCCTGTTTTCTGACTTAGTGGGTTTGGGGTGAAAAATTGTGTAATGGCCTGCTTTGCACGGTGATCGATTCAGTGAAAGAGTATATTCAGTGCTTACAGGGGTGCAAAGAAGTCAATTGCTGTGAGAGAAGTAGTTTACTGTGTGCTGCTCTCACTACAATATTATATTTTTTCTTATCACTTTGCCATGGCATAAACTATCTCGTTCTGGTCCTTGGTAGTAATTTGGCTTCAATTTCAGTAGGTAAATGCTGTTTCACTGATAGATTCCACCTGGCTGAAGTCATAAGAGTTTTGACCATGCACTGCACTGGTGCTTGTTTCATGCCTCTGTGCCCAAAGGCAATGGTTTGTGGCTTTCTTCGGTGGGCTCTCCCAGCTGGTTTCTTTGAAGAAACCAATGGTAATATGCTGTCAAAATTGTTAAGTGACAGAAATGCACTTTCTTGCCCCACGCAAAGTTTAAAATCAAAAAAGGTGCATCTTTGTTTCCACACTCCATGCCTTTTCACGTCCGTAGAAACCAGTGCAGTGTCATGTCTTCAAATAGGAAAAGGACCTGTGTGGATGGCTGTTCCCTGCTCTGTCTCCTGATTTCCAGGAGCTCCTTGGTAGGAGCTTTTCCAAAAGTTTCCAAGCTGTTAGCCTGTAGCCATGCGTCACAATTTGTGCAGTTTGTTTTGTAAGGCCGTTTTTCTAACCAAACTCACTTTTACCACCCAGTTCTCTTTATTACAATAGTTTTCCTGATCTCCACTGCTCTCAAGTGCACTGCTGTAGTCTCTCTTCCTAAGGAAGAACGTGAGGAAAAAACCAACACATTAAAGCTGAAAGTAACATCTTTACTCTTGTGACCACTCCTACAACAGTTCAGCCCTGAACACGGGTGGTTGAGGGATTCACAGTTCAGTTTACACCCACCTGCAGCTGATGTTTCTGACTCCCCTCCCATCCCCTGTTTGTTTATTGTTAGAGGTATATGCTCAAGTGTTAGTGGGGTGAACTACATAGGGTGGCTGAACCATATGTTAATCCAATCTTCTTGTGAAATAAATCAAGCATAACTCTCTCTTGTGATAGACTGTAACTTCTGAGTATTAAAGACCTTGGAGAATAAAATGGCTTATCTGCATGACGAAAATGTCTTAGAGGTAAAATTTAATAATTACTTTACTTTTCAGTTAGCAAATTTCATCTTAAAATGGCACACTGACTGTATATTGCATTTGCTGTGTTGGTCTGCTGGTGTTTGAAGAACCAGAGAAGAAACTAGGTAAACTAGTAAAGATGTGGAAAGAGCCTAGGGAAGATAAATGAAGAGAAGAAATTAAATAAATTACCTTTTTTGGCCTTACACTGGTCTAATTATAAAATAGAGATGTTTGCAGAATGTTCTTCATTTTTTATTTTATTTTTCACCCCAACTTTAGGCACATCTTTTTGTCAGATTTGACACAAATCAACGAATAGTTTTAAATCCAAAAATTATTTTCAGATGAGTCAACTTCTATTGAAAAATATTTCCAGTTTTGATGTTTCATGGCCAATTTGAAATCTTTGTGTTAAAAGTGAAGTTAAAATATGTGCAAAAATGTTAAGTCTTTTTCTTTATAAAGTTAATACAAGGTAAGTTAATGGAAGTTATTCACTTAACACTTAGGTATGGAAGAGAATGGATGTTGTTTTTTTTCTATAAGTAGTAACTTCATGGGATTATAATGTGATATTTCTTGATAATACATAAGTGGTTTTACTCCTACATGTACTTTCACAAAATGTAAATTTAGTGAGTCACATTCAAAGTACAAAGGCACTGGGAGTTGGAAAGATTATTTTGCTTTATGTAGCAGAAACCATTATTTGCTATCAAGTCCCAAAACTTTTAAATCATCAAAGTTACAGAAGTATTGCAATAATTATAGTAAATACTGTGAATAAGCTACTCAGTTGATATCTAAATTTAGCTTGTGTAGAGAATTAAAACACTTTTGTATTTGTAGAATACTTCTAATTAGAAGCAATTAAATGAAATTTCATTAATCCAAAGTAAATTGCTGCTTCCCATTTTTTTTTAAATCTACATACGTTCCACTTGTATGTGAAAGCTTACTGCAATCAATGTTCAACTTGCTTATATTCTGTAGGAAGAGCTAGAAATCTGTTCCAGAAACCCTTCCATGTAGATGGGTTTTACCAGATTGCTTCTTAGACTTCTCATTTGCAGCATTTTTTCTCCAAAGCATTTGGTACTGCCACTGTTCAAGCCAGGATGCAGAACTAAATGGACCACCGATTAAGCGCTAAATCTGTAATGGTATTTGAGGTGTTGGTATTGTCTTGATCTTTTGTGTATCTAATATTTTAGTTCAAGGAAATATCTGACAAAAAAATGCTGCTATAAATGTATGCACAGGTTTCTGCTGATACTTTAAAAGCATACTTGTACCAGTGACTATGTTAGTGTCCCATACTAAATTCTTTCCTTTTGCGCTAGCGTGATAGCAGCATTGTTTGGGCAGAAATACTTCTCCAAAAAGATGATCTAAGGACAAAGTAGTACCTCTAAAACGTCTTTCTTCAAGTGCTTTATGACTCAGCCATAGATACTTAACAAAAAGTCAGTGTTCTGGAACAACATGTGTGTCTATGAACAAATAGCATAAAATAGTATGTGGGATATTTGGAATTCAGATTTCTGTTCTGAATGCTTTGAAAAAAAGGAGTTAGTTATCCAATAGACAGTGGATAGAAAGAGATAGCTTTCTGCTTCCAATAATAATTATCGATAGACAAGGTCCTTGCCAGTCAAAAATGGAAGTAAGGTGGCCCAAAGGTATTTGCACCACATGCCACCATATGAGTGTAAGAAAATGTTGTGTTATGTTACTTCCATCCTGATTTGCATTTGTACCTCCCTGAATAGGGATTGGCAAATGAGCTTGTATATAGCAGGCTTTGATATGAGCAACAGGTTTTAATGGATGTTTCTACTTTTTTATGTATTCAGGTTATTTAGAGAACAAAAATAGGTTTTCACATGAAGAAGTTTGGTTTTTCTAATGGAATTGTCACTGCTATCTCATCTTCTCACTCCTTAGACAACAGACAAAATCAAGTACATGTTCTTTGGAAAACACTCGGTGCAGGTGCCTGCATGTACCAGTAGCAGTATTAAGATCCAAGTGTTGGTAGCTCTAATATGGAAAATGCATATTGCAAGTTTGATGATTGCAAATATTATTAAATTTGATTTAAAATTTTAAAATAATTAGTATAATTTTCTTCTGTTTAATTTTTCTTTTTTTTCTTTTTTCTTTGTGATTCTTGAATATCCAAAACCAAGAAAGAAAAGAAAAAAGTTCGCAGCTTTCCTTTATTCTGTAACTTTTAATTGTCTTAAAATGAAGCTGAGAAATTTTTTTTACCTGTTCCCCTTTGCATTCTCATAGCAGCTTACCGTACCTTTGTCTGCTTGGATCCTATCCATATAATGTTTCTAAAATTAGGATCAGTAAATTCTCAGCTGTCAAGTACTGTTTAGTTCATAATGGCCTTGAAAGCGTGGACCTGAGTCCATTTTATTTTTAAGATAGGATAACCTGTGTCACCTGGAAAGAAAGTGTGCATCATGATGGTAGACTAACACATACCTGGGTCCTGACTCAAAGTTTTCTTTTGCTTATAACTCGTGTATGTGTATATATATATATATTTGCACTCATCCCTGCCTGCCTTGCAATGTAATTTACTGTTAAGGACAAGGAATATGAGTGGAAAAAAAATTGCATAAATGATGCAATGCTTTCACTAAAATAATATGATTTCTGTTCCTCGAGTCCAATATGCTGATTTTGCATCTTTTATTAAATGCTCTGTGAGTTTTCACAATTTGACTAGCCCATCACAAAAGTACAAATGCAAAACAATGATGAAAGAAATGATGATTTGGACTTTAATCTTTATTCACTTTATTTTATACTGTGTTACAAAATAGCTTTGGTCCTAAGAATATGTAACTGATAGAGTATGTAACATATGAACAGAAATTTATAGCATTCAGTGTAAGCAAGTCTACCAAGACTGCTTAATGTAAAACCTGCTCTCCATTTGAAAGAAATCATGACTACTTCTACTCAGGCTATCTGGACCCCAGAAATTCTGTCCTCCATTTCTGTGCTGCAACCAATATACGGGAATTTTGAATTGTGAAAGCTGCTGGCATCTTCTGCTAAAATCATCATCTGGCTATAAATAAAAGAATTTACTGACTAGCTGAAAACGTGACAATTAGTTATTGCTCTATTCAGGCTACAACAGGTTAAACAGGTATTGTATTATAGTTTGGTTTTGAAGTTGATAATTAAGAAGTAAAATCCAGGTATGTGAGTTGGCAGTAAATCTTTTTTAAAGTAATTTTAAGTCAGTAGACAGACATATTTAAGAGCTGTGAACAATACAGATATTTATCCAGTGTAGTGATGGCTAGGAATGGGCAAAAAATGGCTGTTTTCATCATCTACTAATTAACATCACTTTTTCCATGACAAGCCATACTCAAGAAGATACAAGTGTGGATGATATTGCTACAGAAATACCAGTGTGGAAACTTCATGTGATTTCTTTTTAGTATGCCATTGCCAGTGGAATACTTACCCTCCTTCCTATCAAAAAAGCAAATTTCGAAGTCTGGAAGAAGCAGCCAAATCTGATGGCTCCTTTTATGGTTTGCACTGCAATCTCCAGAACTGGACATGAAAGGTCAACAATGGAAGAAATGTTGTTATACCACAGCACTGATTTTTTCTTACTTATTTAAGAAAAGAAGGTTGTTGTGAATTCATATCTGCCTCCTGCACAGATGAAGAAGGATCACCACATTAAAGATGAAAAGGCTTCTTATAAGAATTATAAACATCACTTCCTAATATCCTCTTCTACTCTTTTCCCACTTTCTTTTTTACTCAATTCCCACTCTTGGGAATTGCTTGTGCCAAGCTGCATAAGAGAAAAGTAGTTCCATATATCTAACTTCTGGATGAAAAAGAAGTTACATTACTGTGAATATAAATGGAAACGTCTTTCTAATGTCATTGTGGATGACCTTCATGTCATGTATTTTATGTACCTGGGTGCATTTTGATATTATAGCAAATTTACTGTATTTCAGAGTATTACAAAATTAATGCTTATTTTATTCACTTGACAAAATATTTTTTCATCTACTAGTAGCTGAAAGGTCTATTGCATGGGATGGGGTTTTTTTGCTGCTCTTTGTTAATAGAACATATTTCACAGAAACTTAGGCTTCCTTTCATATCTGCAAGGATTAGGACCAGAAAGTACAATTTTAAATTGATGACTTTTATTGTTATTACTTTTCTTCTTCTCAAATTAAATTTGTTATGTATGAAGTATCAAGTAAAATTGAAAATGTCTAGATATGTTTGATTTCATATTACTTTCTGTTGCATTTAGTACATGTTGCACAAAGGGAAATTAAGCTGCTGAGAAAATGATGGTTAAACATCTATGCAAATGAAAATTTCAGCAGCTTTTATGTCTTTTATGTATTTAATGCTTCTATTTTGATAATGTTTAAAACAAGCACTGAAACATAGAGGATAGCAGACTAATTAATAAGAAAGAAGTGAGGATTTTTCATTGTCTGAATTTTTCTTTCATACTTTTTGATAAAATTTCCTCAATTTTTGTATGAAGTCATGTTGGTGCATACTGTGCTGGTAACTTGGGTTAACTTTAACTTCCAACTCCCACCTGGAGTTCTTAATGGTATTCAGTTTTCATTTAATCATAAATGAAACAAAATCTGCATTTCAAGCAACCTTTTTGGACTAAATGAAAATACTTAAGGCTTTTCTCATTTCTTGGTATGAAACAATTATGTAAACTTAATCGGGTTGCTGCTAGAACTTGTTCATGGGTAGCTATTGCAGTACTTTAACCCAAACAGCTCAAAGTTACAATGAATTGAAGGTGTTTTTGAAAGAGGAGAAATATGTATGCATGACCATTCATTCCTCTGCTTAATAATTGAGCATGGAATACCTTCAATTTTAGGACATGTTTTTAATGGCCAACAATGAGTGAATTTACTTTAAAATTCCCACTAAGTAAAAAGACAAGTCATAAGTCTTTGCTGCAAAGTTGCTTGGCTTTCATAGTGAAGGTCAAAAGTGTTCAGCCGTCCTTCCAGCTGAACAGTGTAGAGTTTATGACTCTGCTGTTCACTGGCACCTACCAGGCCCCACCATCCTGCTGGGCACAGAAGGCTAAAGAAACAGGTGATGTAGTTTTTACATTTGCAGAAGTTTCTCCTGATAATTCAGCTAAGGACTCCAATCAGTTCTCAATTAATAATCTCGTAATCAGTTCATTGTGTGCCAAGTGAACTTGACTGTATTGGAAACATTTCTGGGAAAATTCCAGCCACTCACTGAATCATTGTAATTAGCTTGTGCAATACCTGTTATTAGAAATCAGAGACTTTTAAAGGAATTATAGGAAACTTATGATGGGAGGACAGCCTTCGCTATGAGGAGTGCTCATTCTGAGTCTCATCTTCTATAATTTCGTTGAAGACCAGTCCAGAAATTTTTTATTGTTTTCATCACTCTGCCATATGCAGTAGCTTCTGAATGAGGATCCTCTGAACTAAAAGCTCCTAATCTATTTCACAGTCAAGGTTAACCTTGAAAGTTCTCTTTGTGATGCTTTATTTTCTACTTCAGCCAGGAAATGAGCATTTGAGGAAAATTCATTTCAGAATGTTGGAGGACAAATCTCTAAATAACCACATACTTTATACATCAAGGCATATATAAGGTTGTTCAAAAAATGTGGGGAAATGAGATAAACTGGTTTAAATTTTCTTTATGGTGATACTGCATCGTAAGGGTGGTACCAAGTTTAACTCTCAACAAAACAGATGATCACAAAACCACATTATAGGCTATTCTTCACTTAATTTTTTAATTATTGGCAATTTAATCTTTAATACTGTTTGTAGGTAAATGTCTCTCTTTGATTTGTTCAGTCAGTGCTTGACTCAATTCATGGTCTTAAAGCAATGATTCCAAGAGAAAGTAGTGCTGGGTGCCCATGGCAGAAATCTTGCTGTAGCGCAGTTTCTTTTATATTCACATTACAAGGCAAAAAAGGAAACAAATGTCCTCCTATGATCACTTGACACTTAAGGAGGAAGCTCCTGTTCTATTTCCCATATTTCATCCAGATACATGTAGATTTCTCAAGTCTACAGAGGTTGAAGTTAGCTTCTTGAATGGAAGAAGATGCACTTAATTATTTGGCAATATAATTTAGAGCGGTAGATGTGGTTTATCTTGATTTCAGCAAAGCATTTGACACTGTCTCCCACAGCATCCTTGTAGATAAGCTGATAAAGTATGGGTTTGGTGATCAGGTGGTGAGGTGGATCAAGAACTGGTTAAAGGGAAGAAGTCAGAGAGTTGTAGTTAATGGGACAGAATCCAGTTGGAGGTCAGTAACTAGTGGAGTCCCTCAGGGGTCGGTACTGGGACCGGTGTTGTTCAATATCTTCATCAACGACCTGGATGAGGGTACAGAATGTATCCTCAGCAAGTTTGCTGATGACACTAAGCTGGGAGGAGTGGCTGACACACCAGAAGGTTGTGCTGCCATTCAAGGAGACCTTGATAGGCTGGAGAGTTGGGCGGGGAGAAACTTAATGAAATTCAACAAGGGCAAGTGCAGAGTTTTGCATCTGGG
>VZRW01004997.1:17489-65878 GCA_013398125.1 Aegotheles bennettii
AGGCTGAGGGAGCTGGGTCTCTTTAGCTTGGAGAAAAGGAGACTGAGGGGTGACCTCATCCATGGTTACAAATATGTAAAGGGTGAAGGTCAGGATGATGGAGCCAAGCTTTTTGCAGTGACGTCCAATGATAGGACAAGGGGCAATGGATGCAAACTGGAGCATAGGAGGTTCCATGTGAGTATCAGGAGAAACTTTTTCACTGTGAGAGTGACAGAGCACTGGACCAGGCTGCCCAGGGAGGTTGTGGAGTCTCCTTCACTGGAGACATTCAAAACCCGCCTGGATGCGTTCCTGTGTGATGTACTCTAGGTGACCCTGCTCTGGCAGGGGGGTTGGACTAGATGATCCTTCGAGGTCCCTTCCAACCCTAGAATTCTGTGATTCTGTGATTCTGTGATTCTGTGAATATTCTGACTTCATATACAAACAGTTATGGTGTTTTGCATAACTTGGGATATACGTGAGTGTTTGTATTCTATTTTTCTGTTGAGCACCTAGTGTTTGTCCAGAAATAAATAGAGAAACATTAATACTTTCATTAAACCTTTATCTTTGATTATTTCAGGTTTTATATGTATGTTTTTAAGTCCCGAGAATTCTTAGCCTAATGAGCTTGATTATCTTCACACGTCTGTTTAAGAATCAGTCTTGCAATTCTATGCCTGCCCTGTGAAAGGCAAAACTCCCTAGAAACATTCTCACCCTGATTCCCATCCTACTCTGTTGATTATGACCTCTTTTCTTTTCGAGAGAAGAGAAATTGAGGCTTTTTACTTGAAGGAATATGCATACAAGTATTTTTTAATCTCTGCATTCTCTCAGCTGGCTCTTGAAATTTGAACTAAAGAGAAATAAATGGTTACATCCTGTTCCATCTCTTGCAATAAAACTCCAGTGTAATCTCATCTGCACAAGTTAGAAATCTGTTTATCCATAGCATTATCATCAGGTCTCAAATGTCATTAATGTCAGACTTTTGATGAAGAAGCAGAGCTTGATATTTATATTAAAACATGCCTATTATACCTCTCTTCATTGCAATCTTTTCAGTCTGGTTTTAACCACATGCCAAAATATGCATCTACTAATGCTAAGGACCTCAAGGCGTTTTTTGACTAAGCACACAAAAGGTGAATTATTTAATTTGTAGATACCACATATCTTCTGTAGGATCAGTGGAGCTGCTCAGTATAGAGAATCCAAGATCAGTATTGTGCAAATAAATACTGTTCCGTCTCACCCTTGGTGCTAACAGTTTGGGCAAGACTTGCAGTATTAACGTTAGTGTCCATATCAATCTGAAATTAAAGCTGGGTGTAGATAAGATAGTGTGAATGCTTTCAGTGTTTTAGTGACAGTATTTACAAAATCTTTATACATTTATATGTACCACATAAAAAAAGGGAACATGTGCATACACAAATACATGCAAATATAAATGTAGTGTGCTTTGTCATCTAGAAAATTATGAGAATGATGCTATAAAAATTTTAGCCTCTTGTCCTGTCTGGAACTAGGTAAGCATGTTGAATTTATTTTTTTTTTCCCTTGAATATTGCAAGTATCACAAAGATGTTTAGTTCAACTTGATTTGTTGGGATTTTCAGATGTGTTTGGGTTTTGGTTTTGGTTTTTTTTTTAGTACCACTACTGATGAATATTCTTATTTGCCAATAGCAATCATGATCTATTCTGTGGTGGAAAGAAAAAAAAGGTACATGAATTAAGGCTAGTGATATTTTTACTGTATCATCACAACTTCAAGAAAACCATGGCTCTCAATGGCAAAACAGAAACTGTTATCTGGGAGAGATCAGAAAGCCTCCTTTAGTATGCATCACAGGGGTACGTTTGCTTTGCTGCTGCCTAATTGTACACCATTTTGCCATCAGTGCCTCTGAGTTGGTGAAATCCTGACCACTTGGT
Source organism: Aegotheles bennettii (assembly GCA_013398125.1). Classification (NCBI taxonomy): domain Eukaryota; kingdom Metazoa; phylum Chordata; class Aves; order Caprimulgiformes; family Aegothelidae; genus Aegotheles; species Aegotheles bennettii. The sequence continues at coordinate 19,419 of VZRW01004997.1, forward strand.
GAAGAAACTAATCCAGGTAGGAATTTAGGATTAAGGATTAGTCTAAATGTTTTGGGTCTTACAGAAGAAATGTAGAAGAACTGATAGGCAATCAAAAATGAGCAAGTAGGAGCAAGTGTTGCAGGAGAGCACAGGACTCAAGAGGCTGGTAGGGCTCAGCTTTAGATCATTGGCAGCACCCAGGAAAGTCTTTGATCCTTTGTCTTCAACACTTCCCCCCCACCTTCGCAAATTTTCTAAGAAGGACAGTTGCTGCTTTATTTTATTTTATTTTTTTTTAAGAATCCTGCAGGGGTTTGTGGGATCTCAGTGCTGAGATTTTTTTTTTCCTCCCCTTGGTGCTAGGCATAAACTATGCTTCTTTCTATCTTCAGCTTCCCATCTGTTAGCAGAAAGTGATGAGTCTGAAGAAAACTGCTTTGGAAAGTAGGGTAGCTTCCCTCATGATGAGGTGCTGTGGAGGCTTGACAAGTTCATTGTGACCATTTGCCTTCTTTGTCCTCATTGTTAATAATCAGAAAATGGCTTGGTTTTAACTTGTGTAAAATATTTGTCTAGCTAGAAAGAATAAATTATTTTAATTCCCTTTTCTGGGCTAATAATAAATTTAGTTTGTTGAGATTTCTGTTGCATATGCATGATTTCTTGCTGAGTTTCCAAAGAGAAAAGAATCTCAGAAATGCTGAGAGGTGATTCATTCCCAAAACCTAGATTCCTTCCCGACTTAGTCTGTGCTTATGAATGGGGGTGGAAGAGAAGAAAATGCAAAGGGAGAAGACAAAATGACTGAGGAGGAGCTGTGAGGATTTGGCAGTTGTTACCCTCAGAAACATTCAGATCAAATCTGTTGGTGTGTCTTTGCATTCATCTCTTTCCCCACACTTCAATAATTCTTGAATCCTTGGGCCATTTTTAGTCTCTCTGGCAGGCAGGTAGAGGCAGAGAGAGCTCCTGCCAGCAGTGACAACAGGCAACTGGATCGAGGGGAAAAAAAGCCCTAAGAAAAAGTCTGATGATCCCTCTTGAATACCAAAAAGCTTCTTGGGAATAAGATCTTATGAAATGTCACTAATTTGTGAAGGAAGGTCCATTTTAATCTTCCATATTATTAGACAGCAGAGAAGTAAGCAAGGCTTCATTAGCTGAGCTGGTCACTGGGGTTTTTTCGTGTTCTCTTCCTGCTCCTAGTTGCATAACCATTCTACGTTCATATTTTGTATTTCCTTTGGAATAGTTTCTTCTCAATTGCTTGTCATTACTGGCATTCTTCTCTGGCTGAACTATTAACACCATTACATGGCTTAATGAAAGAAAAAGCTTAGGCTTTTATTTATGGAATAATTATTTTTTATTTACTTGAAACAGAAAGCTATGTTTTAGTATTCATACTCCTGATGCACTGCCGATAGCGATGTACTGTCCATGGTTCAAATCATTCTTACACAGTAGGTGTGTGCTTTTCTTTTCCTTGATTTGCAACATTACTAGTGACAGAATTGGATTGCCTGCGTTTCTTTTATATCCAATTAAACGTACCCCTACTTTTCTGCATGTCAGTGTCTTTTGGCATCCCTTCCCATTGCATGTTGTAATGGATTCTGTAAGGTAGCGATTGTATTCACATGTGGGCTATGTCTATTGCTTGGCAAGCTGACATTTGTCTTTCACGTTGTTCCATCTTCACTTTCTTAAATGTCCTGGTGCTTTGTTTTCCATATGTGTTTAAAGAACATGGAAATATTGCCTGAAATTTTTCTGAGTTTTCTGTTCAGCCTTTTTAGTGAATACATTCCTTTTTGGAATCTGATCTTGCTTGAATTTGAATTCTATTTAGCAGTTCACTTATAACAGGTGCTAAGATATCATGGCAATGTCAAAGAAGCTTCAGACATTTTGTAAGTACCCCTTGATTAACTTCCATATATTCTTAAGCATTTGTAAAATATATCGGGGCTTAGGGTTTTTGTGCAGTGAAGACCCTGCAATGTGACAAGGAGAGTATTGTAGTTCAGCTGAGATGTTAAACTCCTTAGCTAATACATGTTGGTTAGAATAAGAGATATAGGAATTATTTGAAATTGTAATTGGTGCTTATTTGGGGCCTAAAGACATTCAGGTTTCCAGCAATTAAGTTCCTAAATCCTACTGAAAGACAGTGATGGTTAAATATCTAAATGGAAAGGGGACTATGCTTCACTGGGGTGCTTGTAAAAGTTTACCCTTAGCCTTTGACTCAGTTTCAACTTTCCTTGCTATCTTTCTAGATAATATAAAGCTCTCATGTAGTTGGTCTCTCGGTTTTATAAATTTTTATATGACCATCACTCTACTAAGCAGAAGACATTCTAGCAGTACATCAGCCTTTTTGGCAGGAGCTACTCCAGGCTTTATCCTTTCTTTGTGGATGTCCATGCCACTGTGTGTTAGGGTTGCAGCAAGCAAGGTGGAAGGAGTGGTCCTTCATGAGACCCCTGGAATCATTTTAGTTTGGGCCTGTAAAGACAATCCCTGGGGAAATCCCCGAGTTGTGCTAAAATTGAATCAAGTACTCTGGAAACATGGACCTGTTTCTGATGGCAACTTTGCCGTGAGTTTCTTTTTGTAATTGCGTATTGTTTGCACAGTCCTTTCAGGTGTTGGCTGTACACACAGAACCTACTTTAGATCAATTCCGTGCTTGGTTTACATTTTCTTACTTTTGCTTTGCATATTAAGCCCAGTGCAATAAAATACAAATTATTTGGTTTTAGCAGGCATCAGGACATACGAAAGAATCCAGGTTCAGGTCTTTAAGATATATTTTGATATACTGTTTAAAACAGTCCTCTTCTGAAAGTGGTATATTCACCCAATGTACAGACTCAGGGTCTTATGAGGTTCTTATTGTCCTTCATTATGTTTTTCATAATTTAGTTGCAACTTTCTCACCTGTGTCACAAAGCCAACTCAAAGCAACCCTGTGTTCCACTTACATAAACTTGATTTTTACATTTAATGAAACTCGACTTCCTGCCCAGAGATAAATCTTTGATGCACTCTGACCTGCCTACTTTTCTATTATCTGTGTGTGTATAATCATTGTCTAATAGTAGTAAATAAAAAGAAAATCATTGTTGAGAATATTTGCTCAGTGAGCAGCAAAATCACTTTTGACAGATAGAATATGCATTGAACCTTAAGGCAAACAAACAAAAAAATTCTGGTTATATATAGAAGGGCTTTTTCTTTCTTCCCAGTACTGTAAGGGAGGTTGATGGGGGGAAAGCACAGATGAAGGATACAATTAGATGACAAGATGCTTTATGTTGCCTAAAGCACAAGTAAGATTTACTCATAAAAAATAGTCAATTTAATTGTGTTTATAGAAAGTCAGGCATGGGGAGATAATTAATCCATACAGTGGCCTAAAGGAATTTCTGTGTCCATAATCTTGAGTGGTAATGTGTTTCCTTTTCCTTACATGATCATAGTAAGTTACTATTTTATTTTGTAACTTTCTCTTGCAAGGTTCTGAATTAGGAGGCTTGCAGGGTAAAAATCTCATTTTCAGTGATTGTTTTTTTCCTTTGTTCCTTTCCTTTTTCCTGCCTCCTTCTGCTTACCTAACTGCAGCTCCAGTCCCAGCCAGGTAGTCTGGCCAAAATAGCTCCTGCCATCTGGAACAGTCACTAGGAACCTCTCAGTGACTTCCTTTCATTTGAAATGTCAGCTTGAATCTTTTCTCCCTTGCTTACTGCTCCTTAATTTTCTTTTCATTTTGTTATTTATTATTCAACAAGGTGACTGTGTTGTTTGTGTTGATGTACAGTTTGCTTGGAAAATGCTATGGAGACGAGAGATCTATGTTCTTCCTCCTCTGTCTTCTCCATTATCCTAATCCACATCAGGGGCTGGTTGCTACTGATATGTCATCTCTCCTATGAGAATTAGCTAGCATGATGTACTGCAATTATATTTAGATTCAATATGAGTGCAGAGTTGTCTAAATTTTCTTTGAAAAGATGCAAAGAAAATAAAGTTGAGACAAGCCATTATTTTTCAATTAAGACCAGGTTTTTCATATCATTCCCAACACATTTTTGCATTTTCAAATGTTTGGTGAATTGCTGAATTTTCTTGTAGGCAAACCTAGCGTTGCTTTTTTCTGTAAAAGTTATCCCTCATTGTGCAATTAGATGGCAGTGTCAATTTTGTTCTGTTTTTAAATAAGCTACACTTATATTTCTATGAAATCATGCTCTAGGACCTTAATGATGAAAAATTAGGAGCATATTAAAAAATAATCCTTGCATTAAATTAGTATAACAATTATTTTAAGACACTCTTCTGATTAATAATATGAATGTTTTAAGATGTTATTCTGGTGAGTATTAGGGTTAGGACAGAGTCTTTGTCATGGTTGTAGATGGTCAGAAGGAACAACACAAGACTATTAGTGATGCATTTGGTTGAGCAGAATATAAACAATGAAGTCTGTCAGCTTTTCCACACAGCTCTGGCAACAAAACTTAATCCTTGGTTGGTTGTGGACAGCAGTGACACAGACTACTAGAATGCTGAATTGCTTTAAATGACTGAAGAGCAAAGAGTTTTTTAGACCCGTTTTTTTGAAGCATTTGCATAATCTTTAACTTAGAAATGAATAATACATAGTATGTACTTTAGAAATTCTCATTGTCTTGAAAATTGAAGAGTAGCATGTGATTGTCTCATCTTCCTTTTAGATATTTGCCCTGTCGTTCTGAGTTACCAACACTTTGGTGGTGATCACACAATGCACACAGTGCTGTGGACTGCAGCTATAGCTGTCCATTGTTTACAAAGAAGAATTCTTAGAGTGTAATGTGTATCTATCATTTACAAAGAGCTATTTTTGTTGCTAGCGTTCACTCTTACGTGAAATCAATCTTTTCTGGGTTAAAACTTTGATATCAGTCTGGGATTAGGGGCAATAATAAAAGATGTGAGGGGGTTGCTACCGAACAAAAAATGTTAGTTTCCAGGGCCGCTTTTGGTGTTGAGATGTTCTTTCTGGGGAAGGGGGTTTCCCAGAGATGGCTTCATTTCTTTTTTGTCTGATATCCAAATGATTGCTTTATTTATGGCTTTCCTATATTTACTTCCCAGGTCCATATCCTTTCCAGGGAAATGTAGGTCTGCAACAACTCACAGTCAAAACTTTGTAAAGAAATGGGGTTCCTTAAAGAATTAGGAGTGAGCCCTTGAACTGCTTTTGGAATTGCCTGTGAGGGACTCGATGTACACGTGCTGTGTCACAGCAATGGAAACCTTAAAGAAGGTTTGTGACTGGTGCTGCTATATCAAGTGGATGTTTCATGTGCCAGCTTGAAATAAACTTCATCTGATCGTTAGGTTTGGGTATCTTCATGTCTTCTCCCTGCAGATACAGATACCGCTGTGCACAGAACTTAGCTCTGTGTCTTGTGTTAGGGCATTGAGAAGCCTCATTGATGCTTTTACTGCCTCGGTGTGTGGAGGCCAGGATCTGGGTGGAGCTGCATTATGATTTTTCAGGCTTTGGAATGAATTTGCCAATCTGGCAATCTTTCACGCTGTCATTGCAAAAATAGTAAGGGCCAGGAGATACGCTTTGGCTAATCCTTTACTGAGTGGGTGCATTTGGGGTATCAGAGCTATGATCTCCCAGTGATCACGAAACAAAACCTTTTGTTTTATGGGCAGTATTTGGATGTGGGTTGGTTGGATTATTTTAAAATCTTTTCCTCCTAGAACAAGGTCAAGAGGGGTATTTTTTCATTTGCCCCAGTATTAGATTTCTTTGCCCCATTTGTAGCAAACCATTGAGGAGTTCAGCAGATAAGGAAATCCTGCAGGATATGGAAGCTGCTTTTTTAATTTTAGGTGCTGATTTCAAAAGAAGGCACATTTGGGCAAGTATTATTACTTGTATAAAGACCCTTTCAAGTACTAGAAATTTGAAACAGGCTTTATGTTTTTCCTATGAGCCAGGATGAATTAATTGGAAAGAAATTAACCCGTAACTTCTGACCAATTCATTTTGGCTTAGGAAGGCTATTTTGAAGATTGATCTTTCTGAGTAGGAAATAGGATGGCATTTTGCATGAAATATCTAGATTATTATTGATGATTATAATATCCAAGTTAAACTGATGAGCTTTGTGTTTAGCAATCTGCAGCAGCTTACTGAGTAGTTTTTGTTTTACTGGTGTCTTTGGGTAGTCTGAGGGGCAAAACAGATTGCAACGAGCAGATGGTGATGGCTGTAAAGAAGTAGGAGACTAAGAAAGCTCGCTTGGTCAGAATAAAGCTTTGCAGAGTACATTTTAAAATACTTACATATCATATTTATTGACAGACTGCTTCCACAGTGGTGTCCAGAGTGTGCTGCTTTAAATGCTCATATTAACAAAGGACCTGCAGAAGGCACCACAGCTGTGATGGCTGTGTTGACCGACCCCGTGAGACTGGGCGGTTGGCTTGGCTCTTCAGGAGCGTGCTCCTCAGGGCTGCTGCAGTGCTGCAGAAGTGCGTTTCCAGGGAAGCTGTATCAAACGCTTCCTGTGAGCCACAGAACAAATCAAGTCAAGTGGGACTCCCTCCTGCAAGTGTCCTTTTTGGTTAACTAGACTGAGATTGGAGGAAGGCTCGCGGTTTGAACTCAGTGCCTGGTCATTCTTATATGTACAGGGAGAGTGAGTTTTTCTGTAGCTGCTCTGGTATTAATTGGGGGATAGATAAGAAGCAGAAAGTGTTCATTTGTTATTTTCAAATCAGAAAGCAAATGGTAAACATTTCATGTTATAAACAAGTATTCATACTGAAAAGGTCTTTTTTTATTACTATTATAGGACTGTGTTTAGCACCACATCTTTGTCTTGGAAGGCTGCAGTAGTGATGGTGCTGCAGAAAAGTGCTGCCCCTCCTCAGCATAGTGCAACATGTTTTGATGGGTCATGGTATTTTTTGAAATTATTACATACATATAACTTCTCACTAGCTTGCCACATTTGTTTCCCATTGTAACAGGTTGTTACATTAGTTTCATATGTTTGCTTTTTATTTCTGCAAATACAGAAAAATAGTCTTACAATCATATTTACCTGTGGTGGAAGACTGTGCTGGAAGTACTTTTTTTCCTTGCACCACTGAACACTTGCTATGAGGGTTCATGCATCAGCTTTTCCTCCTCAAGTGTTTTTTCTCTTACTTTTCTGTCAATATGCAGGATCGTCGCTTGACAAAAGACTAGTGTCACTCTAACATGAGGAGCGTAGGTGTGCCATTGTGCTTTCTCTGGTTCCCAGCTGCAAGAACATACTTGGCTATTGAGCCATTGTCTTATTTTCCCTCCTGCTCTTTCCTTGATTGCCATAAATTCTGGAATCACAATGGTACAAGGTAGATTTAGCAGCCCAGGGTAGGTCATTCAGCAGCAGCATATGCACATAGTTTTGCCGTTTACATGTCTATGCAAGGAAGTGCCTCTTAAGTCCTGTGAACTTCTAAGATGTCTTCCCCTAAGTGCCTACACCTTTGAAGTGCCATACTTCAGGGCAGCTGAGGATTCAGAAGGAGTCATAAGCTGCTGCCCCTCTCAGAGGCAAGATATGACTGGTCTGGTATGATATTCACAAGTTTGCTCCTCCATGGGAGGTAGCTCCCAGCTTTTATTAGATCAGGATCTTAGAGACTTGTTCCAGGCTTCTGTTTGGGAATGAGAAGTGTGGTTTGATACCTTCTCTTTCTATCCTTGGGGTGCAGTGAGTGATGTTAACCTTACATAGCTTGGGTCATTCCTTTCTGTATATATTTCCTATTAATGTTCTTGTGTCAAAACTCCTGCAGTATTTATGGCATTATCACATACGGTTCCACTTCAGTCACACCAGGCATGAAGACTAATCCAGGTCCCAAAAGCAAGTAAATGCCAAGAAAAAAATGCCATTTACAACAGAATTCTCTATTCAAATTGTTTATTTCATCCAAGCATGAAGTTGGATTAAAAATTGCTTAAGAATACTAGCAGCTGGCTACTCAAATAGTGCTTTGGTAACATTAACAGCAACACAGCTGATCAAACGGTGCCTTTTGGACATGGGGCCCCTGCTGCATGATGGGCTTCTTTAAATCACTTAAAATTGCAAGTCTGCATAAAAAATACAGGCTAGGTGGGAAGTGGGTGTGACTTATTTTGCTGTCGTAATGCAGATACTTCTGAGAAGAAGCTGACTAAATAGCAATCCCAGCCAGTGACTGATACTACTAAGTGGTTAATAATTTATGCACCTGTAAGCTGGTGAAGTTCTGAAGTTCTGATTCTTGCCTCTGATTGCAGTTGGAATTTTTGGTCTGGTTTTGATTTTTGTTTAAATCCTGTGTTAAGTTTGTCATGCAGGTGGTTGCATTTGTACATGGTGGACTAGGAAAAAGACCAAGGTACTCCTTCATAAATGCATGTGATACAAAAGTGAAGGCAAACAAGTGACCCTCCTGTTGAACACAGAGGATTTACTAACTTTGTACAATGCAGCAAATTATGGATCTGTCTTACACATCTTTGTATGCAGTGGAGGCTGAATCCCAGCCTCCCCACTCTTTCCTGGGGCTTTTGGTGTTTGTTAGGAGCTCAGAAACAAAGCTTGGGGTTTTTTATCTTTGTTTGTTTTTTGTTTTTTTTCTCTTAGATATATTAAGGGAGTTTTCCTCCGGGATTTTACCTCCATTATTTCCATATATGTTTGGATTTTGTTCCTTCCAGCTTAAATTTTTACAGTGCTTGAATCAAAATTGCCCCATTAAAAACTTACAGTCAGTTTGGTAATAAAAAAAACTTAATAGTATTATATAAATATGTTTCTAGCAAGAAAATTTGTTTTGAGTGAAACCATATGCACATGTTAATAGGAAATATTTGTCACACTTATGCTTTTCTGCCATTTTTTGTATTTGTTTCCGTATTTATTAGTATCATCCTTCTACAACTTTTCTGATCAGAGGACAGAGTATCCCGGAATCCCAGACTGGTTTGGGTGGGAAGGGACCTGAAAGTTCATCTTGTTCCAATCTCCCTGCCATGGGCAGGGACACCTCCCACCAGACCAGGTTTCTCCAAGCCCCATCCAACCAGGACTTCAACACTGCCAGGGAGGAGCAGCCACAGCTTCTCTGGGCACCCTGGGCCAGGGTCTCACCACCCTCACACCAAAGAATTTCTTCCTCACATCCCATCTCCATCTCCCCTCTGGCAGTTGGAACCCATTCCCCCTCATCCCATCACTCCCTGCCCTTGTCACCAGTCCCTCTGCAGCTTTCCTGGAGCCCCTTCAGGCACTGGAAGGTGCTCTAAGATCTCCCCACAGCCTTCTCTTCTCCAGGCTGAACACCCCCAACTCTCTCAGCCTGTCCCCAGAGCAGAGCTGCTCCAGCCTCCTGAGCCTCCTCTAGACTCGCGCCAGCAGCTCCGTGTCCTTCTGATGTTGGGGACCCCAGAACTTGACACATGAAAATGACACATCAATGCACATACGTGGACACATGTAATACACATACATGACTATTTTCTGCTGTGTGTAGTTGCATCCTAAACTTTTGCATATGAAATCATAGGGGTGTTGTCCCAGGTAAGTCCAACTATCAACAGTCATCCCAAGACTTTGCTTCTGTGTGGAAATGATTAGCTCAGAGATCATCCATTTGAGCAGTAATGCTAGAACATTTTTCATATATGAGTTGTGCCATGGGTACCTGCATTGACATTTCTCTGACACTTCAGTGTCCAGTCACAGAGACTTGAAGGGTCCTTTCATGCTTCTTCATGGTTTGCTGTCGTTATTTTAGCATGAATCACTTGGCTTTACCATATTGCTGCCCCCTCCCTTTTCCAGTTAACATGGAGATGTGAATGCAGAGCCCCCAGGTCACAGCACAGCTCCCTGCCATGACCTGCTGCAGGGGGGCGAGCTCAGCACTTACCCCTGCTCCAGTTCCCATGTTTTAACCAGATTTTTCCTGGCAAAGAAAAAAAAAACATCACAGAAGGAAAAGGCCTTCTATATCTCTTAGTGGCTTAATTTTCATGTGATTCTCCTAGTGGAAGGTGTTTTCAAAAGCTTATGAGTATCTATTGGATTTTAATATATCCAAACGCATGGATCCAGCTGCCTCTTCCTCGCACACACACACACAGAGCTGGAAGTGTGACTGCCCTTTGCAGGAAAGCAGAATGGACTTTGTTCCCTAATAAAAGGTGTTTGTCTGTGTGTTTATTTCTAGCTTTTAATAATTTCTACTAATTTTCCTGATAAAGGTGCTGGGATTACTGGTCTGTATTACTCAGATATGCACTGTAATCTTACAACAATTAAAATGAACCCCCCAGCACCCCTGCTCTGCTGCTCTAGTTTGCATTGGGAGGATCTTTCCTCTCGCCTGGGATTTGGCAGTTGCTGTTTGTGTACTGCAGCTTGTTTTAGACCAAGCTTGCTAGTTGCATGTTACACACAAACCTACTTTTATAAAATATGAAGCCCAAAATGTGGCTGCGAGCTTAAAAATGTCTTTAATTTTGCTGGGTTTTAAGCTTCTGGATTTTATGCTCTTGATACCTAACAGATTTATTTTTTTTTTCAAAATCCTCCTCCATTTCTTTTTCATCCTGCTTTTACATGCAACATTCCTTTCTATTTAATTTTTTTAGCCAAGTTTTTATGTTCTAAACTGTCAGGTTTTATTGTGCAGGATTTGTAACAGCAAGGTCAGTCTGTGGGAAGTCCTGTTATTGATAATGAAGCATAGGTGGCACTCTTGTTATTTTTGTTTGCTTTCCTGAAATAAATCAGGTGTATGTATTCTCCGTAAGATTTCTTTTTATAGACTAAGTGCTTTAGTGTTCTTGAACGTTGAAGAGATTTTATTTTATTTTTTNTTTTTATTTTATTTTATTTTATTTTATTTTATATTTTATTCTATTTTTAATATGATCACATACTTAAATTGTCTGAGTCTTGTTCACAGTACTCTCTAGGAAGACAAAGTATGTTATTTTTATGAAGACCTCAAGCAAAACTGCTCAGCTATATGGCATTGGCTTCTTTTACATTTATAATTTTGATTTTTGTGAATTTTCTTACTATTTCATTAGGTAAAGAAGAAAGCCAACAAATCCTTTAATGTCATTTTAACTCTAATTAATACCTTAATACTTGTTAGTTTTGTATTCAAACTGCAGATTTAAGTTGGCACGATAATCATAGCACTGTTGAATGGAGGAAATGGCACGTTAGCAAGTGCTGAACAGTCAGTAGAGCCTTTGTTTCTAGAGCCAGAGTAGTTAATGCTTGTTGCCTTACTTCTGTACATTGCTTGTAGAATTGTATAGGTTTGTGAGAGAATTGTACAGGTTTGTGAATTTGAGAGTTATCTCTTATAATCTAAAAATACTGAAACATGGAAAAATACATGCTGGTAGAGGGATGACATGCTAAATGTTTTCTGTAACTTTAAAGGAAAACCCTGAATGTTTTTTTCCTTCTCTCACTGAGTGCACAGCTGGGACATGGTTACATGGAAGTATTTTAACCTTGGTGCTTGATTATTTCAAATCAAATCAATGCTATTATTGCTACTGCCTGACAGTTTCATGTGGCTGAGGCAAAGTGATTTGGTGACCTCAATCCAATTTCTCTTGATCCATTTGTCTGTCAATTGATTCTGTTACTTCTTTTCCCAGAAGAGGACCTCATGGTTGAAAGGAAAGGGGATAAGTAGAGTTGGAATGAGCAGGGGTTAGAAAAGTTTCCATTCTGCCTCTGTCCAAGAGTATGAATCTCTTCCACATGAGTATCTAAATATTTCAGCACGTTGTGACATACTCTTGACATGTAAATCTCTCTGTGATGGGGTCGCGGCTTGTCTCGTGCCACAGACTCTTCTTAGGGAATTTCTCAGTTGAAGCCTTCGAAGTAGAGGTGTTTCTCAGCAAGGCTGCTTTTGCCATGCAGTCCAAATAGATAATTAAGTAAGTAATGTGGAAGGAAATGTGACTAATACAGGAGAGGCTCATTACAGACAAAAATATACATTTGTTTGATTTTCATTGAACATCTAGTAATACGTGTTACTACCTAATCATAGTGTGATGTGCATTGTGCTCTTTTACGTATTTCTTCATTGCTTCGATTTTAGTTCAGTCCAGAAGCCTAAACCGTGTCTGAGACTGTGCTTTGCTAGTATAGTATGAACTTAGGTGAAAGAAAATCCATTCTTGAAAGAGTTTCCAATCTAATTTTGATTTTAGATACCTTCACTTTAAAGTATTTAGTTAGTATATATTCACTGGGAAAGAGTGCTTGATTTTAATTTTGATGGTGACTGAATTCAGGAATTAAAAATGGACTGAACAAGCTATTTTGTTTTAATGGGTGAAGAAACATTTTCTAAGTTGGCAGTTTATTTTACAGTTTATATTTTTGGTTCTCTCCCGTGTAATACAGGCTCATCCCTCCATTTTTCTCCTGCAGAGTGGTTCTTTATATATATATATCCACATATATAAGTGTATGTATATATATAAAACAATACCCTGAAGTGCTTGAATTGAAGAATCCCAAATAAAAATCTATTTTTGGGCAGGAAGTTTTCATGATAACTTGGATAACATTTAATTTTACTTTCTGCCAAATCAGCTTTCAAGTTATTAGATGCCATTAAGGCACATAATTTTGTGTTTTGTATAATAATACAAGTCCTACATGATGGTAGTTACTGAAGTTACCACTTTTTGCCCAACTGTGGGAGTACCAGCATCTTTGAGAGATTCCGATTTTGGCTCTTATTTATGCTTGACATTTAATGTGCTTGACATGCTATTATTTGACATCTACCTGATTTTTTCTACCTCAAGGGATAATGCCAATATTTAAAACAGTTGTGAATTGTAGCTGTATGTTATTAAGCAGATGCCACACTACAAATGGAAGGAAGAAGTCCCTAAACTATTTCTAGAACAGTTGTTTTTGTGTTGTGTATCTCAGTGTCAACTGGAGTTGTTCCTCAGATTGTTCAGCTGTGCATCTTGGTTGTCTGGTTTGTTGCTAGGAAGCTAAACCCTTGCTATTATTTTATGTCCTTTTTTTTACCTATATCTGTGTCTCTGTGTATATAGATGTGTATAAAATACATAAAGCTGGACTGTGTGCTTACATTGTGTCCTTTGTGATCCTAGGGGTGAGATCTATCTAGTGGTAGATCTCTGAGTAGTTACGGAGGACTTACATTTTTCTTGAAGTTTGAATTAATATGACAATGTAAAAGAACATATCCTATATAAAATTCAGTCCATTGAACCTAGCTCATATGTCTGTAGCACACATTTCCTCCTGGTATGGTAGATCTTAGAAGCAGCTGTTCTGTGGCTTGGTTTATAGATAACTGGGGTGTAATGTAACAAATTAAAATATCATGGGAAAAAATTACTTAATTGATTGTAAGCATGCTTAGTATAGAATATTTTCTCTCCCTTTTCAAAATAATTTTATCAGCCATCTTTGCTGAGTTGTATTCCACATGAATATGTGGTTCCCTGCAGTCATGGAAGATTTTAGGCTCTATTTCAAAAAGGGTAAAACAGGTATCAGAGGAGGAGGAAGCAGGAGGAGAATGGTGGGGAAAACCATAAAAGCTCTTTAGAGGTGGTCACAAATTCTCTTTGTTTCATCTGCTAGAAGTTTTGTGTTGCATTTAACTATTGTAATTGAGAGTAAATTGACTACATGAAGAGTGAATAAATGTTAAAATACTTTATTTTACAGACCCATGCATTTTAAGAACTTACCCAAGGCCTCACAAAAGAGTTGTCATGTCCCAGCAAGAGGTCCTTGAAACAGCACTGACTGAATGCCTTGTGGGAATGATATTTTTATATATCTTTATTTTGCAATTTTGCCACCTGGTGGTATATGCTGGCAACAAAGGTTTGGTTAGAAACCTGTTTTAAGCGTCATATTGATTTTGGTAGGCAAGATCTTAAGAGCAGAATTTAAGACTGGATTATAAGTAGGTTCTTGGGTTTTAGCATGCAAGTTCAGTGTGTTCTTCCTTCCTCATGTCAGTGTCCCATCTTTGGTGCACTATAAGATCATGCATCTCTTTGAATTAAGTGTGTCTGTTTCCCCCCCCTCTGATTTCTGCAGACATGAGGGAAGAGAAAGTCTAGAAACTGAGTCATGGAACATCTCAAAATAAATTTGAGATACAATTTATAAAAATATGGTGCCCATGGCCTGAAACTCCCAAGTAAAACTATGCAAACTGAATTTACCTGAGTTGTGGTAAAAATATTTAAGAGATGTTATCCCTAAAACAAGTACGACAAATCCAACAATATGGAACTTAAATGTCTTTGGATAGTTTAAGCTTTCATTTGGGCACAAAATGGAGACTTGCATCTTCAAAACCTAGTGCCAGGAGCATTGGGGCAGCTCCTTCCGTGATGTTAATCCAAGATGAAGCAGATGTGGTCTTGCTGGTGTCTGGCTGGGGAAACCCTCATTTATAATAAAAGATGTTTTCACATGGTGTTCAAAGGACATTAAACAATCCAATTTTTGCAAGCGGAATCCAAACATGATTTACTGAGGGGTGTGATGAATGGCTCATTAACTGGAACTTCTAAATCAGAAGTGGATTTATTTTCTGCCCAAGATCATCCCTGGTTGTGTCATACGCTGTTGTTTGGCACAACAGTAACTGAACAAAATTCGGTGACTTGGGTCAAAAATTATGTCAGACTGGAGCACAGTGGTTGCCTTTTAATACAAAAATGTGAAAATTTTCTTTCTTTCAGTCTGTGTTTGTGGTACAGTGTTGATGTGTTGGCACATGGAACATTGCACCCAGCAGGACCTCTCTTCCTTGCTGAACTGTTGCCTGGGATTTCAGTACATGTTCTTGTGTATCTATTGTGAAACAAGTCAGAATGTCATTTATTCGCAATGACATCATTCTGCTGACCTTAAGACCTCTCAGTTATTCACTTCCAGGTTTTTATGTCATGCAAGGAAAACCGGGGGAATCTGTCTGTCCTGTGCCACCCTCTTTCCCTCTCACACACAGGTACACACAGCCCCCCCCTGCCAGCTGTACCTGGGCTCCCTCAGCTCCAGGAGCCTGCAGACAGCCTGTCATCCTCTGCAGCGGCTCGGCTCTCCCGTGTGATTCTGTACAGCACAAACCAAACATTTTTCTGCTTTTTCTCTCTTTCTGCCCTCTCTGAACCAAGGCAGAGCAGCAGATACCAAAGCCAACGCAGTGAGCACTGGCCAGTTTGTTTGCCGTATGCGTTCTCACTCTTACCTGTTTCTTCCTCAGACTTCCCACTTCTAGCCCTTTGTCCTCCCCCTCCTGGTTAACATTCTTTAGTTGTCCTGTTAGTACTGAATATTAATAACACTGAGTAGCTCTTCTGGAGCATCCTGAAGTGCTGAAGATTTGGACTTGCCTTCTTCAGAGTGCTAGCTATTTTTAAAGATGATGGGAATTACCACCAGTTGAAAGTCTCCAAAGGACTGTGTGCATTAAAAATACCATTTATGTACACATGAAAGGCCAGAAGGCTACAGCGCTGATAAATGGACAAATGCAAGCAATTGTTGGGACTGAGGCTCATAGTTCCAAGCTATTAATATAGATCTTTGGTCTCAGAGTTGGAACTTTTCAATCAATTTACTGCAAAATGTGACTATTTATCACACTGGATGTTTGCTCTTGGATCTGTTCTCCTGTGGGGTATCCTTTAGATCAATCCTTGTTTGTTCTATTAATTTGCTTAATTCTTTGGGGTTTGTCAAATCTAATTATTTCTTTTCTTTCTTCCAGTTTTGAAATTAAAATTGATGAACCAACACGAAAAGACCCAGCTGCTTATGTGATTGGAACCCTGTTTATGAAGTGTTCATTCGTTTCTGAAAAACAACAGCACAGTATGTTGCTGCTTCTTTTTCTCCCCAAAATTAAAAATCAACTGTTGTAAATTAATAGAAAATAGAAAATTCCTGAGGAATTCAATTTTTATTGATAAATAAGATCTTGATTTTTAGCTTAATGACACCAGCCAAGAAAGCAGAAGTGCTCTATTTGCTTTCCCATACTACTAATTGGTGGTTTCTTTGACATAGCAATACTAGCTACAGTTTCACATCA
This sequence comes from Aegotheles bennettii, assembly GCA_013398125.1. NCBI lineage: Eukaryota > Metazoa > Chordata > Aves > Caprimulgiformes > Aegothelidae > Aegotheles > Aegotheles bennettii. The sequence goes on from VZRW01004997.1 coordinate 35,619, forward strand.
TTTAAAAAACATTTCCCTTAGTTTGAAAGATCAATCTGTGTTCTCTTTCCACTGTGTTGTATGAAGTGTGGGATTCATGAATGTGACAAATGTGTGTTTTAGACTGCATAGATAATGGTTTATATAAGGGCCAATGCTGAAACTAAGTGCAGGAGGAGATTGCAGTGCCACTCAATGACACCTACACAAACAGGCAGCTCTAGCAGAAAGCCAGAATGGCTTTTTCATTTCTGTAACTAGGTGGTGGAGATTTTTTAATTCTTAAATTTTGGAACCACTAAATTTACATCATGTTCCAGCTAGACTAGCAAGAATCCAAGGGATGCTGTCGGCTACAGGGCAGCACCAGATTATTTCAAGCATTTCTTTAGTTATAACTGCATTAGAAGTCAGGCAGCTTGGATTGACTGAACTTTATAACCATGTTAAAGTGAACTGCCCAGCTTGCTCTGAGTATATGAAAATTCCATTATTTTTTTAAATTAAAGAAAAAATCTGATAATTATTCTGGATTTTCTGTTGAATAGGAAGTGGCCCTACTGATTTATAAGTGATGATACAATGAATATACAATCTGTATTTTCATTTATTACTTCTATTGTCACTGAAGGTTCATTAACCAAGAAGGGAAAATGAGTTATAATATTAAAACTATTATAAAGAAAGGGAAACTAGGACCCACTACCTACTAAATCAAGGCTTGAGCTTGTGAAATAGTAGAACCAATAAGAAAAATTTAATAATTTAAGGTATAAGATTACTTTTAATTTTTATGATTACAGGGAGATGTCTGAGCAAATTTGCTTTATGACAGCAATAAATATATTCCCAGTTTGGTGAAATTAGGTAGCATGTTCTTAGGAAAGGAAGAGAATCACACTTAGGAAGGAAAAGGAGTGTTCTTTTTTTAACAAGCAAACATAGGAAACAGAAACAAGACTACTCTTTCATTTTGGGTGTTATTTTCTGTTCATAAAAATGTGTGCAAAAGTAAGCAGACTTAATGCTTGATATGAAAAACACAAAGAAGCTAGTAATAACTGCACAGATAAAAAGGCTTCACAAGTTTTCTATGAGTAATTAAGGAAGCTTTCCATAGCATGTGGCTTTAAGTTCTGTATAGCTGCTATGAAGAAGACTATACAAACTAGTTTTAGATAATTTATTTGCTTTTATACTGTATGTTAAAAAACTGAAAGTAACTGTTGTATTATGAAGTTTATAAAAAGCATTATATTATACCAAATAGCACTTGTACGGCTTTAATGTATTCAAAATATTATGTAACGTTTGTGGATAGAAATTATTCAAGGATTTTCTCTTTTGTCGCTAATAATTTCCAGATGAATTTCTACTAGGATGAAGTGTACCTATAGTTCTCACCTACATGTAGATGTTTGTTAGCTTCTTTTAACTAAAACTAATCTAACATATCAAAACTTCCTTCTTAGTGCCTATAATATTTCAGTATAGTGCAGAAAGAAAACATGGTCATAATGGCCACATTGGCAACTGTAGCATCAAGTAGCATCTTTGACCGCAGTAGTTTGCCACTGGTGCTTTGATGAAGGTTTTAATGGGTGCTATAAACTGTGCAGACCAAATATTGTGCTTGTCCTTAAAATACTGGAGTCAAGCTTCATTTTTTTTTCAAAATCTCTTAAAACAAGTAGTCTATAATCTATTTGTCAGACATTTCAGTGTAAGATGATGAAAAACTAAGGCAGACTTACTAGAAAGGGAACTTTCTTAGTCATTCAGCTATTTTTTTTTAAGGCTCCCTAGGTTTTTTCTACTTTTTTTTTTTTTGCAAAGAAATAAGAAGAGTTTGAAATACCATAATTTTGTCTATTTCTTAATATAATACTCTATAGTTTTAATTTCTGCTGTGGAAGGCAAGCTGCCAGGCACAATGACACAGTTTAGTATGCTTGTAAAAATAAAAAACTGTAAAGCCCCCAAACAAACCTTCCAAAGAATGCTCTGTCTTTAGCCTCTCAGATACTGGTCTAGAAAGATGCAATGTGCTAGGAGTCTAACAAATCTGGATTTCATCGTTGGTTAACTTGCCTCCAAACTGGACTGACTGCATTTGCTTGGCTGTGGTTGTTTCCACTGGTGAACACTGGTTAGACCTCAGCACAGGCATAGCTGACACTGTGCAGGAGGCAGCATGGCCTTGTCTGGGGGATCTTGTCTGGTGAGGCCAGAGTGCATAAGGATTATTTATTCACCTTTGTAACTGCTACTGTTGTCCTCTCCTAAAGATACTCCCCTATGAAATCCTTCATGGCTTTGTTTTGTCATTCTTGTGGTTTATTCACGTTATTAAGGGAAATCCTTCGGGATGCCACGTTATTTCTGTACTACTTAAAAATTAAATGTCAGTTGTAACTGAGCATGAAGAAGCTGAAGAAATGGCTTCATCTTCAGCACGAGATGCAGATCCCTGTCTGTCTGTAAATACAGGGCAGCAGTGAAGCTGCTGCAACTTTTGGCCTTCCAAATAGCCACGGTGACCTTTGGCAAATGGTGCTTTGGAGCTGCACTGGGCGAAAACAGCTGTACCAGCAAAGTGTGGGGTTACCAATCTCACTGTGTTACAGTTCTCAGCACAGTTATGGTAGGCACAAATTATACACCAGCTCATCCCAAATGATCATGATATGTCAGCAAAGTTTGTTGTTTAGATTTGGTGTCACAGACAGCCTCATCCATCTATTTCTTTTACTTTTCCTAGGACTGTCCCCTGTGTTTTGAAGGGGAATAGGAATGTGTTCCATTTTCTTTCACTTGTTAGGTGTGGGTATGGTGTTACTCATTCAGAGAAGTTGTGTCGAAGTAGAGCACATCTGTGCTTACAGTTACCTCTACAGGATTTATTTTTTTTTTACAACTAAATTAAAAATATAAATATCTGTGAATATATCTGAACTCTTTGTCCTTTGAAAATCAGACTTCCTTTAATTAAATAACCTTTTCTTGGTATCTGAAGTTAGTGACATTTTATAATCACACAATTACTATTTCATTTTAATTTTATGTTACTTTAATAGGTCAGTAATGGTATTAGCATAGCTATATTCAGCGAGGGGGTAACAGTAGACAAATTCTGGCTCTTGAATAGGACTTCTCATCATTAAATTCTGAAGTGTATTAGGAAATGTATGTATTGTTATGTCTGCTTTATAGGTGATGGAAACTGTGGCCCGGTGAGGCTATCCAGCATGGCTGTGCAAACCTGTTTTCACATGTATTCTTTGTTGACTAAACATCACAGTAAAATGACTCTCCTGAGCAATATATTAAAAAACAGTATAAAAACAAAAAAGCCAAAAATGTTAATGATACTTTAATGGAATAAAATGAAGATTTTTTTTCTTTCTGAAACAGAAAAAATGGAAAGTATTCCTGAATTGAATTCTGCTTGTTGTGTGTGCTGCTCAAATCATTCTCTGGATTTGAACGTTTTCGACATGAAGTTAATATATAACGTTGGTTTATTTTTGTATTATTGACTGTTACACTGGTGTTTATTATTTCTTCTCCTCTGCCTTGGTGTGAACTGGCTGTTGAAAGATCACAAAGACTATCAGTGCAAGGAGCTGGTTTTTCTTTCAATATTGCATGCACTCCAATTTTGTCTGATAACGAGTACAGTGGGTGTTTGGGATCCAGATGGGTTTGAGTAAGGTTAGGAAGAGTGAATAATCAGGTGAGACTTCAGTAAATACTCAAGTGACTGGTGAAAGTGGGTCCGATTACTCAGTAGCTGTCATTACCGACTTCAAATATAAATGACAGCCTGGCCCTAATCTGATGATTTGACTTCTGCATGGCTGTGTGAACTAGGCAGCATAGTTCTTGGCATGTCAGGGAAATCAAGTTTCCATGGAAATTTTTATAGATTAGGACACAAATGAAAGATTTTTATTTTTTTAAAATCACATTTTAATACTGTATTACAGATGTAATTATTTCATTCTTCCTTATTACTTTTGATACACACTTTTCTGACTTTAAAATATTTTAAAAATGTTTAAAATTATTAGAAATATTAAAAATATAGCAATAATTGTAATTATTTTTGTATTATTTATTTCATAATTGTTTTGTAATATTTTTTTTTTTGCATATTGAGGATTATTTTAATTTTGTCTTTTCTCTTTATATTTGGATTTGCTTCACTTGTCACCAAAATATTTGCTTTGAGAGTTGGCATATGGCCAAAACTGAATGGTTATTTTTATGTTCTGGGGGGCCTTTGAATATTGCATTTTTCAATAGTCTCACTGACAAAGAGCTGTGGTTCAGTGCTTTTGTGCTGGCTGCCTCTGTGTGGCAGAACAGGAGCTTCTTGCAGGTGCTGTTTAGCGTGTTTTCCTTCTGGGAAAGGTAAAGGTAATGTGCCCTGGAGAGTAGCTGCAAATAACAAATGTCTGTTCACTTTGAAACAAACCCTGATAATACCAATAAATAGCTTGCAAGCAATTAACAGACACCCTCCATGAATGTGACATTCATCTGTACTATTTGTTGTGCAGGTTGTTGTTTTCTTGGCAGGTGCTGTTATGGTACAGATTCTGTAGATGTGTTACTGGGTTCCCACCGGCCCCTCTCTCTCCTGGGGTTCTCAGAGCCCACATTAATGCTTTTCTGATGGTTTCTCCTAATGTAAAGCGTACAAATGTGCGTTTTTCTAATTTGACACCACAGACCGCTGAGCCTAATTCAAATGCCAATACATAGAAACTAAGTCTCACCAAGGCAATGTATTGCCATGTGTCTTTATTCGCTGTATTTCAGAGGCCATGTGCCCAACCTTGCTGACACACAGCTTACTGCCTCATACAAATGTACCCCCCAAAGGCACAGAGAAGCTTTTCCTTTTTTGTCTTTTGATCCCATGGAAGAGTGAAGGTTTCCTTTCATGACCCCACCTGAGTCTGTTTTGCTGAGTTCCCGAGTTTGCTTTCTCCCTGATACCTGTGTTAGATTTCCCTCTTTCAGGGAGAAACTGAACTGAATAGATCTGGCAGAGACTGGGCTGTTCTTTTTCCCTGCTGATTCTGTTTCACTGCTTCCTGGGTGCTGAAAAGTCTCTGTGGTTACTCTTTTCAATTTGCCCTGCAAGTGCATCTCCTTGCTGAGATCAGACTTCTTTTTGTTTAGACAAAGTTATTTTATTATTATTTAGACTATTTCCTTTTCCTTCCTGTTATTATTAGAATGTATATTTTGCTCATGGATCTTGTTTAGCTGCTTTAAATTTGAAGTTTGTGTTTCACTGCTGTTATCCATGGCTGTTAGGGTTTCACCGACCTCACTGAGTTGTGTGCTTTTATATCAACAAAGTAGATATATTTTCCATTTGCTTTCAGTTTGATGATCCAATCACCTTCTGTTGCAATCCTACCCAGTTTTCCCTTGGAGAGTTCATCTAAGCCAGTAATATTAATACTCTTTCTCGAATTGGTATTTGGTGCTTTCCAGCTTTTGCAGAGTTGTGTAATCCATTGCAATTCCTACATCTCTTTCACCAAGCCAGAGAGTCTTTCAGAAAAGCAAATGAGAAGAGTTTGTGAGTGATCCAAGCTGAGATCTCTCCTGCCACCCTTCTCTAGTCATCCTGACTATGCTGGCCATGGCAGCTTGCGCAGAGCCTCCGCCTTGGCCCTGACTTCAGGCTCCTGATGTCTCTGTGCCTTACTTGTCTCTGTAGTATTCTGACATGCAGGTTTTGAATTTTTTGGGATCTCAATCATTGGCACTGTCTATTTGGATTGCCTGAGTGACTTGTTCTTAGGTCTCATTTCATATTTCTAGGTAATCTCTCTCCACAGATGTCGGTGCTTCAGCACTGAGTGAAGTGATGCTCTGCTGTTTATGTATGCAAGCAACACATGGTCTGCAGCCAGCTACTTAAACTCACAAAATATTTAAGAATATGTTTAAAAGCAAGGTCTTACAGAGAATGCAAATTTATTGCTTAGTACTTTTCATTTTATTCTCATTAAAGATTTCTGGAGGGTGCTTTGAGGCTTTTTTTGGTTGTTGTTCCTATCACTACTTTGCCTTCATGCTTATGCTAATTTTCTTTCTTTGCCTGAGCTCCATAATACTTGTTATCAGTAGCTACAATTTTCTGCCACCTGTGGTGGAATATATTCCTTCATTATGAGCTTTCTGCTGCTTCCTGAAGTTTTATTTTTGATTAGCCGATGTGGAATTTTTACATATCATTCGCTTGTCCGGCAAAACTTTATCATCTGATAGATATGAAAATTGCTGTTTCTAGTTTATATCGGCCCAAATCACTTAGTGCCAGTTCCTGGTACCAGTATTGAGCTGGTACCAAGTTTAGTGCAAGAGAACGTGCTGGAAGACTGGGTTTTGTAGACTTTGCTTGGTTTTGGCTTTGTGGTGGGAGACTTTTTTCCCCTTTGCTTGAAGTGAAAGAGCACTTAATAAGCCAAGGCTCGGTTCTGAGTTGGGTCAGAATATAAAAGAGATCACAACTTTTTATTCTGAATTTGGTGAACATTTTCTTAATGTTATTTGCAGCAAATTTACATGTCTATTTTAGAAGCTATTATATTTTTGATGGGCCTCTTAAAAAATAAGAATGTAAGCAGAAGTTTACCACTCACTCCCTATTAAATGTTCATGGAAGTGATGTACTGTGAATCCTCCTGCCCACATCACAACAGAAGGCAACTATAAATTACATGTACTACTGGCTTTATAAACACAAATATATATCTTCCTCTTGTCCATTAAATGGACTTTTCCATACTCATTTTTTTTTAAAAAAACCCCCACCTTATTATCACAGGAATAACTGTCCAACACCTCATCTGTTTCTTCTCTTCATCAACATCATCTGGAACAAGAGTAAAAAATGTAGAAATATTAGAGTGTGATGAAAAGAAGCATGTATGCATATGAGACAAATGTAAATGGTTCTGGATTTCAGGCATCAGAAAAGGGACTTGGCAGCTGCAGACAGATAGCTTAAAAACTGTAGGAGGAAAAAGAAGAAATGGTTTTGTTTCTCTGTGCTGAATTCTCTTGGAGCAGCTGGTGTGAGCTACGTACCAGGGATGAAGTGGAATCGTCGGCAAAACTGCTGCTCTCTGGCACACAGTAATTCATCTGATGTTTGCCAGTGAGGCTGCTGGGAAAATGACTGCTGGGGAGTAATGCCTAATAAAAAAACAAAAGGAACAAAGAATAATTTTCTATATTCTTTATTGATATTTTTAGCTTTACTCTTTCTAATCAAACCTAGCCCCTGGGATAGGTACAGTTTGAAGGGAGATGCATCCATATTAGTCGTTATAAACAAGTTACTTTTGTCACCTCTGAGATGCCTACTTCACTCTCATAAGCTGGGCTGATTTTTCTTCTCTTTTCTTCCTTTTTTCTTTTTCCTTTTTTCTTTTTGTTTGATTTGTGGTTGTTTTGTTTTGTTTTTTTTGCCAAACCTCACTGCTGAGGAATTCTTCCTCCTTCCCTCAACCCACAGGTCCCCAGAGAAATGGCACTCAGTCTTGCTGGAGTAGCATGATTCATGATTAATGTCTCTGTCTTCCTTGAGAAACTGCACTGAAACTGCAACGAGATCTGTGCCCAATGGGTATGGACATAGCTTTCAACAGCTAAACTCGTTTTTCCTCCCTTTTCTTTTAAGAGTGCATGGGTTTCTGGTAGTCAGTGTGCTTTATGGGTGAGTTGAAATTAAAATAAAGCACCTACTTTGCAAGATGGTGAGGTTAAGGCTGGTGCTGAATCTTATTTTTCTCAAAGTTTTTTTTCAAATCCCATGAACTAGCAGTCCTGAAAACTAGGAAAGGCAAACAGTTGTATACAGGTTCTGATAAGGACTGGTAGCAGATCCTTTCCGCATGGAAAGAGTTTTAGTAATGAGATAGCTTCTTGCTTCTGTAACCAGTGAATCAGAGACTTTCTGGGTGAGAGGTTGCCTCTGCCCCAGAGCTCAGAATGATCAGAAGTTGGTCATTTGTCAGAGAACCACTGAATTCTGAAGAAAGATTTGATAGAGGTTGGTTGGTGGATTTTGCAGGTTGGTGGGATTGCCTTTGTGAACACATAATAGTAGCTTGTGGTTGTTGAAAAATGTGGTCAATGGGCAGTCAAGGAGACCGGTGCAGAACAAAGGCAAGTATAGCTCCAGATGAACCACTCATGCTAATGGTCAGGTGTCCTGGATGTGAAAGAACAGGAAAAGGGAAAGGAAAAAGAAGGAAAAATAAGATTTAAAACTTATGAAAAGCTTCAGTTGTTTTCCATCGGGAGCTTCATTTTAATCCTTTGATTTTGCAGTAGGAGTCTTGGTCTTTGTCATGGTGTTTAATTTTTTTCATAAACTTTGTGTATAACAAGGCTTCTGTTATTTCTGTAGTCTAATTAGAGTAAAACATAGGTAATTTACATACTACTATAAATTAAAAAGCATCATTTATATTTTTTTTTCTTACTATGTATTCCCACATTGTCTTGTGCTTACAAAATGCTCTCTTTTACTATAAGGCATTTCCAAAATTTTATGCAATGGTGATTCAATCCTTATCTGTTACAAGAAGTTGGAAACTGGTATGAATGATTCATTTTGAACTATTTTGGTGGTGCAAGCTTCATCTTAGATATGACTTTACACAAAATGAATGGGAAAATGCTAGTTTATATACCTCCTCCACCTATCTATTTAAATGAAAATCCATAAAACTTGAACAGAAGACTGTCATTTGGATTTATTTGGAAAGAACATACTTTAAAGATACAATAGAGAAAAACAAGGCAGGAGCTCAGGAGTGGTGAATCGTGGTCAGCTAGCTGTGAAATGGAGGAAATTCTGTGGGCAGTATCAAAACTCCCCCTTGGCTTTAAGCCACAGATGTTTGCAGTGTCTGAAGATAAGATGATCCAAACCAGCCAAAATAAAATTAAAACTGCAGCAAGGCAGAAGTTCTGCATATGTTTTCACACATTGAAGCAGAAGCAACTGCTCTGAAAAGTGGTTTGGGGTTGTTTGGTTTGTTTTATTAGTGTGAAAGGATGGAGAAGAAAGACAGAGAACAGATCTTTCATTATTGGTTTTGGAGGAGGGCTGGATGGGGAGAGGTTTTGGGGAAAAAGATAATCAGAGAAGTTAACCTTTCCATTGGAGAAGTTAGAGTTTTTATAAAATGTGACTTTTGAAAAAAAAAATAAATCTTTTGCATTGGTTAACAATTGTGTTATTTTTATTGCTGTGGGGATATTTGCTAAAGTCCTGCTGAATTGCACGAGAAGGTGCACTCGCAGTTTGACCAGTCAGTTATGAATATTCACTTCTTTTGTGAGCAGATGGCAGTTCCCAGTCTGTGCAGAAATATTGTCATAAGTATTTCCTTCAATACTGCTTATGTTCTCGTTCTTTTCACAGCTCTCCTTCCATTCAGGGCATGTTTGGTGTAGGAAATATGTATTCTGATTAAATATTTAAAGGTGAACAAAGAGAGTGTGCTCAGAGAGAGGAATAACTTCTTCTTCTTCATACTGTGAAAATGACTGAGGTACTTGGTGTGCTCCTGTGTGATGATACATACATGCAGCATAAGTGGGTGAAAGGAAGTTTGGATTTAGAGAAAATAAGCTCCCGTGTCTTTCCTGCACTCTTTCTTCTTACAATATTGGTATATTTGATTTCTTAATTTAAATTACCACTTTAAAAAATGCCTGATGTATTATCTTAAAAAAAAATAAATCCTGTTTACCAGTGGAGCAGTATGTAAAGGGAAGCTACAAAGAAACCTCAACCAAGTTTAAAGTTGCATATCTTGACTTCTTATAGCGCGGATAGAACTGACACACCGGTGAATGGGGAGAGCAGCCTGATTTGCAAAGGTTGGTCTTTTAGTTGGTCTTCAAGATTTAAAGTGGACAAGTATTCAGGTTTGTTGTATGGAAAGTAGAAACTGGTTTCAAGGAGGATCAACTTTGTTCTTATGCATTATAGCACAGTTGCTGCTCATGGTTAGCACATAATAAAATGAGTTGCCCATACATAAGTAATATATTGCTGTAAGATAGAGATTTTTCTTCTAATAATGCTTTTGTGAATTGAAGGAAATCATACCAGGGATTTTACAATGTCAGTCCCATGAAGTTCTAAGTCAGTGTGGTAATACACAGTATTTATATAATTTAATTAAACATCACACCTGTTAATTCCCCATCAATTTGAGGATAGCTAACTAAAGCAACTTAATTTGCAGAAAAAGAACTCTTGCCACGAGATCTCAGTGATTCCATGTTTTAACTACTTTCACTGGGATTATTCTGCTATTTTTCTACCTCTAATTATTTGTTAAATGAATTTATAAGGTCCTGTTGTAAATTAGACTGTAAATTGTTTGGTGCAGGAGTTGCGTTGTCATGTGAATTTTGATAAAGACATTATTGCCCACAATACCATTTGTAGATCTTTAGTAATTCTACAATCCAGGATTCAACAGCTCTTTCTAGCAGATCTTTAAAATTTCATTTTTGTGATTTTGATCTTTTCTAAAGTAATCCTTTAACTCGTATTCAGAAATAAAATGAAATGCTCCTAGAGGTTCTTAATACTTTAAGCAAACTGTCTTACAGGGAAAATTCCTATTGCAAAATGACCTATATCTACTGCAACTGATTTGAAAGAGCAAAAGGTCAAAAATCTCCTAATGTGTTTTTTGAATCTGTTGTCAGCACAGTCCATTTCAGAGGGCTGTTGGGACTCTAGGAATTGCATTTCTCTTCTGATTTTAATTTTATACCTGGAAAGAATTAGGGGATATTAATTTCAGCTGATGGCCAAAGGGTAAAATAGAAAATATTTTTAGAATGGAAGATGCATATCAGAAAAGATATGCACTCAGAAGAATGTGGTATTAAGAAGTATTTATACAATTTCATTATTTTATGTGAGTGATGTGGGAAAATTTTTTAGCAAATTTATTTCTATCTACTGTGCCAAATCTCCATGTTTTATTTGCTATTCGTTGGTTAGTGCAATATTATCCATGACCTTGTTCCCTACTGAAAAGATATCTTACGTAGTGGAGTATCATCTAAACAAAAATATAATTTCCTAGAAAGCAATATTTAGCTGTTGATACATACACTCATTCTGTCCTTCCATCACCTATGGTTTTTCCAGAGCTGCTCTCCACTGACAGTCACCTTGCAAGATGACAGATTAATTTCAGTGTTTAGGAAATTGTGCAGACTGCTCTTCAGTCTCGTATTTTACAATATGTGTATAGAATACATAGTATTTTTTTATTAAATTTAAAGCAGTTTAACTTTGAACAACCCAAACTCAGAAGCAAGAAAGGCTTTAAAAGCTCATCCATCTTTTTCCTGCTCTCTGCTTAAAGTAGCTCTTACGTTCCTCCTGTCTTGTGAGAATACTTTGCCTCTAATCTCTTCGGTGGCAGAGCAAAGCACGATTCACAGAAAGGTTATGGTGCCTGGCTGCAGGATGCACCGAGAGCCTGTCACAAATCTTAGTAGCTGCAATGAGTCAGTTGCAACACTGACTACAATGTACAAATGTCAACTTCTTGCTTTAACATGACAGGAGGGGCTGCCCAATGCACAGAGCCTCATCCCAGGCCAGTGGCATTTGTGCTGGTCCCGCTGTAACAGAGAGTCTGTCGCACAGAGTTAATTTAGTAGCTGCTCTTAGAAAAGCAGCCACATCACCTCCAGTCCTCCTGGCTGCTTCTCCTAAAAATGTATATAATAGCTTGAGTGCTACTTAACTGCCTAGATTTTGAACCACAGTGTGATGTATCTTTGGCTCTTGGGAAACTGTTTTGCTACCATTGATGTTAGTGTAGCAATTTCAAAATAGGACTTAGGGAGAAAAATTAGGGAAGGTTAGGGAACGGTTTTGCAGCTCTGATGGAGAAACCATTGTAGATGTTGCAACTGACCTGGGGTTTTTTGTCATTAATAGTTGAGACTATCCCAGTATAGGTTTTACTTGCTACTGTCAGAAAAAAAATAGTAAAAAGCTGTGAGGATCAACTAGAAAATGAGGCTCTAACTTCTGAGAGATGGGGAAAATTCACCTTTTGGCGACTGTGCAAACCATACAGTTTCCAGAGTAAATGTGATTTATGTTTGATTCTGTACAGCAAATATTTACTATATATAGATGTTCTTTACTGGGACATTACAGTTGAGTTTAGTCGCTTGAAATTAGAGAAACTCTGTGGTCAGTGAGGAATCATTATTGATGAAATAATTACCTTCTTGTGGAAGGTAACGATTTACCTTGAGCAACATCACGTTTGTAAGGTTTGGTGAGGTGGCCATTGGCTGCTGTTCCATCACAGCTTCAGCTGATAGAAAAACTGGATATTGGCCCTTCTGGTTTCCACTTCTCTTGCAGCCATGGTCCCAGCTTTGCCTTGCACTGGCTCTTGTGTGCTCACCTTTCAGCCAGTCTGAATCCAACTGTGGCTGCAGGGAAGACACAGTTCCAAGATGGGAGAAGCCTGTGAACCACATAAAGCTGACACTGAGGTTAAAGGAAAAGCACAGGGGGTGCTGGAAGTTTTATTCCTCAGTAGCTGCCTATCTGAACTTAACAAAATCAGCTACTGATCCTGTTTTTTAAAAAGAACTACTTATATAGTAGATGTGCTCCATTCTTTCCAGGGACAGCAAACATACCATAAGATTGCATTTAATTTTCGCCTTTGGTTTAATACCCTCTGAATCTTCTGTGGCTAATGCACTTTCAACTACACTTGCATTAAAAGGAAATGTTTAATTTATTTATAATTCCTCTCATTTGTTGTTTTGTTGTTTTGTTTTGTTTTGTTTAAAAAAGAGAAGTGATTATTGCAGAAAGCAAAATCAAAACTTGTGCTTGTGACCTTAAACTTGCATTTGAGATATGGCATCAGTTAGCTTCCATTCAAGATTTTCTTATTTCCTGCAGCTGATTGGCTATCAGCATGCTTTCTTCTGGGCAGTGATGATGTCCTGGAGTTGAAATTAAGGTCCATGAAGGAATATTTGTTGACAAAAGTAGAAAAAGTAGACAATTTCCTTCTGCCTGACTACTTCTCTTGCATTTAATCCTGCATTGAGCTGGCTAAGGAAGTTAAAAAGGGCAGAAACGTTTTTTAATGGAGCTTAGGGAAGACTGAAATAAATTTTCTATAGATACTGCTCTCTGAAATGTCTCTTCCTGAGGTTAAAACAAGCTCCAGTGTTCACACATGGAAGCAGGGAGGGCCTGCATCTGAGGAGGAGGATGTGGCGCTGCTCTCTCTTGAGGGAGGCAGTTGCTTGGGTGTACTCCTTCCTCTGGTAAGTTTGCTGCTTAAAAAGCTACTCAGCTTCAAAACTGCAATACTTTGTGGTTTGCATTGCATAACAGTATTGTAAGGAACCTACAGAACCTGTACCCAAGCAGAAAAATTAAATAAAAATTCAAGTGTTTTTTCTGTCATGAGACTGTTCTTGGAGAGCAGAGCAGTGTGACTCTCACAGAAACATTCATGTGGATGGTGAGGTTTGTATGTCACTCACGAAGGGGAAACCTGAGTGTACAGGAACTTCACGAGCATGAGCATAGGTACAGCCCTATGTGCAGTAGTCGTGCAGGGGTTAACTTTGTGATTCTTACCAATGCTCATCTAATATGATAATTACTTTCGGCACCTTTGTGTCTAGGCCTAATTCATCTCGCAAAGATAAGGTAATAATTTACCACTTAACCTCGTTCTTCATGTGCCAAATAACACAACAGTACAATAAAAACTTAGACATGCAAGTTGGGAGTAGAGAATGAAGGCAAATATCTTGGGCAAAAGCAATATTTGAACAGGAAAATAGGCAGTCAGAGGGAAATTCTACCTCAAAACAAGTTGTGCTTCAGCAAAGAATCTTGCATTAGTATTTTTACTTGATAAACTGAGATTTGCTGGGGTGAAGCATGTATAATTTGCCAACAAACATTTGTAGATTTCCAAAGAGGACGTGGTTCAGGCAATATTTATTGCTGTACAATTAGTGGCGTTTTATGGCAGGCTGTATAAAGTTGCTTGTTTCTAGTTAATTTTTAGTTTTGTACTATTGCACAGACACGCTTTGTGCAAATATGCCTTGGTCCAGGCTAAAAAAAAAAAACAAAAAACAAACCCAAAACCTGAGACAGTTTTATTGTATTTGAAATAGGAACAGCACAAGTCAGTCCTGATAAAGAGGAGAATATTTAAGAATTCCCAAGGTGAAAGAGACTGTAGTTGCTACTTGGCATCTGAAGAGGAGATCTAAAGTGTAGTTGATGGCTGTGTTGATGCTTTCTCCATTAACTGGTCTGTATGTGAGTTATGTTTATAGTAGAATAATTGTTTATATGTAAATAAAGCTATTGCAGCTTTCTTTTCCTCTGTAAGGACAGTTTCAGCTTAATTATGCAGAAGAGATGTGTGGGGAGCTGGGGAATATTCATCTTGTGATTCATTTGAAATTTGCTTCCTGTGTATATGCTACTTGCCACACTTAATTGAGGTGTTTTTTTTTTCCTTTCTGCATGAAATAATGTGCATACTTTCTTTCTGTTTTTAACTTAATAGCTGACGCTTTCAGCCTTTGTGGAGATTTGAAGAAAGATGAACTGTACCCTCTTTTCTGATCACCAAGTGGGCTGGTACATTGCTGTCACTTCTCACTATGGAAGTTTGAACAACTGTAGAATCACTTTAGAGTTAATCATATTGTGGCTTTCTTATGGTGTGATAAAATAAAAATTATGAATTAATCGCTTCAGTGGACCTTCACTCCTCTTACAGCCAAGTTTCACTACACTGTAAATGCTTGGTATTATGGCAGTTCCCTAGAAGTAGTCATTATCACCTACACACTTGGTGTCAAATGCTGCTTTCTAAAGAGATTAGTTCCTTTTTCTCCTCCTCCTCCTCCTCCTCCTCCTCCTCCTCCTCCACGCTTGCTCAGCTAAGTAAAAGAAAATCCAAATTACCACAACTGTACAGGATGGAAGGTGGGAAATAATGCCCCTGATTTGGTTGCTGTTTCAAGGAGAGAAATGAAGTACAGGATTTTATTCCCCTTCACTGGCACTTTCCTGCTGACCTAATTTCACCTGATGTCAGTTGGTGTAGCATGGTAGCTCAGAGCAGAACCAGGCCTTCTGGCTTGCCCACCCTCTCCTCACACCACAGAGTGGTTAATTAAGGAAAGGGGTGTTGTGGGCCAGACAGTGGAGGGAAACACAGGTATTTGCTTTCTCTGTAAAAGGGAAGGGAAGCAAAACTGCAGTCAAAGGAACAATAAAACAAAATCCAAATCAAAGGGGACCTTGAACCAGAAAACAGGTTTGGTTTTGTTTTTCATTTTTTTTTCTTTGTTATTTCTGTGCCTATGAGAAGATTTGGGGCTAATTGGACTCTTGTCAGTTATTTGCCAATCACCTGGCAACAACCTCTCATACCTCTTTCATAACAGCATGAATTTGTTCTCTTTTACCAGGAAGGACTGACAAAAAAAAAAGAACAGTGCAGAGATTAACTAGAAAAAAGAAAAAGGAACGAAAATGTGATTTGCTCTTTTCCACAACTGATATCCCATTCACTTGGACACTGCCTGTGCACCCAACGAGGAAACCCCAAACAAGAAAGGAAAGGTCAAAGCTTATAAAAACATCCCAAGCAACACATGCTTGTAACAGAAATGCCTGCTTTTGTAGAACAGAAAGAAGTATTTTTTTATTTAAATTGTGTTTACAAAGGTGAAAGCGAGACAAGAGAAAAAGCTGTTAGGAACTAGGAAATACAAAACACTTTAGAAAGATTTGGGGGAGGAGGGAGAGGACAGGGCATTTTTCCTCCCCATCTCTTAATTTTTTTAAAATTTCCAGTCATGCTACCGGACCACAGGATTTGGATGTTTCTGCTGAAATCCACACTAAAACAATTCTAAAAGCTTTTACAATTTATTTTGTTTCCTGTTTAGCATTTCTTTGAAATGAATGGCTGAGATTCTTTCTATCTTTTCCTGCCTTTAAGCAGACTTGTGCAGCCAGGAGCATAAGATTTTATATTTGGATAGTTGTCTTAATAAATAAAAGGCTATGTACCTTACACTGCAAGATCAGTTCTGTAGAGAAATTCAATGACAGCAGCAGTCTGGGCTATGGCAGTTCAGGGTACTGTATGGAATTTTCATTTCAAGATGTTTAATAGGTCTGTTCCACTGATCTTTTGTGGAGGAGTTTCATGCTTTTGGAGCAGAGGTTTCTAAACTGTAGTACTAATGTCACAGTGGTACACATCAAAGCAGTGTGCAGACATGGCAGCTCCCAGTTCTGTCTGCACAAATTAAATGCGTTTATGCAGGCTGCTCCTCTGCTTGGTGGATTGGCCCGATTTGCTGCTGCTACATGGAAGCTGCTTTCTCTGCATCCTGATCACTGTGTTCCAGGCTGTCATCCTGCACAGGACCTTGTGGGTAAGAAGGCAAACAGTTGTTGTTGGTTGTGGGCAGCTCCTCCACTCAGGCGAGAGGAGCCAGTGGGCAGCAATAAGGGCATTCCCCTGGGATTTGGGTTTTGTGGAGCAAGTTGGGAAACAATTCAGGAGGTACAGAGGGTGAAGTCCTACTTGCCAATGTTAGTGCAGAAGTAAAATAAATGTGAAACTCCTTCTTCCCTGCAGAGAGCAGGGCTGCTAGTATCAATAATGTTTTCATATTTAAACAGTGGACATACAGATAAAACACACTTTCCAGATTGGTGCTTGTCACTAAGAGCTCATGGAAGACAGAAGCAGAATTGTAAAAAGGTGGTAGTTAGAAAAAAGCCCTAATACTGGAGGTTTTTACAGAGTCCCAGAAGCTCTGATCCTAAAGGTCCCTTCCAACCTAAACGATTCTATGAATCCATGTGCAGGGTTTTGAGGAGATGCTCTAAGTGTTGCTCAATGCATGGAGAAACTTCACATTCACTTAACATAAAAATTGTGTGTGCTCTGAAGAGGTGTTGGGTTTTTTTGTTGTTGTGGGTTTTTCTTTAAGAGATCCTAGTTGTAATCTAAGTAAGCAGTTACAATTCAGTTTTATATCTGAAGATGTCTGGAAATGGAATTAAATTAATAGGGGTAATTTTGACACAAGGAGCAAAGAATATGGGATGTAGAAAGTAATCAAGAAAAGTAATTGTTGTTTCCTGAGGTCGGACAGAAGAGCTGGGCTAGCTGGGACTGGAATTCCTTCAGGCCTCAAGTCTTGCATTGACTTTCATGTTTGATGAATCTGTGCTCTGAGAATCACCCAGAATGTAGGTGGGTTAAAACCTGGGAACAGTTTTGTGGTTTTTCTCATCCATGAAAATAAGTGTTCGATGTTTTTAAGAACTCACTGAAAAAAGTCTGTAGTCCTCCTCAGCTCTATGTGGTTGGGTTCAGTAAAGCAAGGAAGATGGGTTTCCACCTCTGAAGTTTCACTGCAATGCAATAGAATGCAATGAAATTCCATAGTGGTTTGACTACTTAATATTCATTTTATATCTGTGCAGTTGATGGTATCTATCTATGGAAGACCTTCAGTACAGAAAGATTATGTGAGTATTTAGCAATCTTCTATTTGTCCTCACTGTACATTAGATGATTTATCCTGTACATATATAGGAACAAGACACAGTGAAACTGCATCACTTGGTCAAGGTTACAGGGAGAATTTGTGATGGATGTTGAAATTAAATCTAGATCTGCCTAGCCCTGAGCTGATACTGTTGAGCAGGGTCATCCTCCTATCTAGAAATCTCTCATCACAGGCTTGTTTATGGCTTTGGTTAAGTTTAGAGCAGACACAAGCTACTGGTGATACACAACTTGGGAAACTTCAATTGAGAAGCTATTGAACGAGCAGCCCCTCCCACCCCAAACAGGTGAGCAGGATGAACCCCTACTTCTGCAAGTGTTATGAGGAATTTAAAGTTGTTATGCAAGAGTGAGTTTGGAGCTCAAAGGAGCCTCAAATAACATTTTAATTGGATGGAGAGGAAGCACTTTATTTGAGGTAGTATTTCAAAGAAGTATCTTGGAGGTAGTTTCAGTATGAAAAGTAGAACTGAGCTCAGAATTGAAGGTGGTTCCTGACTGTAGACCCAGTACCATGGCAGGCAGCACAAACAAATTGCTCAGTACTTTACTCAAGTGTTTTTCGGGATGATATAACTGAACATAAGCTGTGCTAACTTTCATTCTTTTACAGCTAAATATACATCTCTGTAGCCTTGTTGAGCTTGAGCTGATTGTGTGGTGACGAAGAGAGAGGCAACATTTTATGTAAGGTGTGTGTAGGAGATCTGGGAGAGATCTCCACAGAGATAGTATTAGAGCTTATGAACGTGGGAACGGCTATTGACAGATGAAGTGTGGAGTGAGAGAGGAAGGCAGTAAGGGATCTGAATTTCACCATTATATTATCTCCAGAGAAGGCTGAATGTCACATTATTTGCTCAGGATAAACTGAAATTGATGCTTGATTTCATTAGTGCCAGATTTGTAAAAGCTTGGGTATTGGTCTGAAAATCAAGACTTCTGACTAATCTCACTCCTGATGCTCTATCTTCTCAACAACTTGAGGTCTGAAGCCTTAAAAAAATAAAAATCCTAACAACTCATTAAAGTTAGCACTAAATCTTTGTAAAACTGTATTACATAAACTTGACTTGATGCTGGTTTTTGTATGTCCAATGGCAAACTTCTTAACTCCTCTTGCTGAATGCAGAGTGGACAAGTACTGCGCAAGTCACTAGCTGTGTTTTAATAGAATTACTTGGATCAGTTCTGTAAATGACAGAAGACCTTAAGTGCCAGGCCTCTGTTTCCTTATACTAGTTATGCATTTCTTTCATTAAGATTGAAATAACTAACTCACTCTTATGCTGATTCTGCAAACACACATGGTGTGTTTTACTGATACAACTCCATTGCAATCACTTTCTCTATTCATATGGCACAAATAAATCATGTGTTTAAGTTTTCTCATGGAACAGGAGAAAAGGAACCAGATTTTCTTACAAGTGAGGGAATTTTGCTCTTAATAGACTGTGATTTCAGGATGTCTGTTCTTTGTGTTATTATTTTTACCTTCAAAAAACCATAGAATCCAAAATTTGTATAAATTAAATATCCTGATGTAGATTCTTACTTTATTGCCATTATATCTCTAATTTGTGTGATTTGTATTTTCCCACTAGTTTTCTTAAATACCATATTGAAGGATTTCAGGTGGTTTCCTACACTGCACTCCATAAACCATGGTCATCTTTTTATGGCTCTTTTTTCTCTACGAGGTAGGTAGAAACACAGTGTCAAATTGGAAACAGGCAGAATCATCAGTACTTTGTGTGTAAACAGTAGAAAATGACAGCAACAATTTTTGTGCCTGGCTGTTTGGGAATGACAGAGAAATGTTGACATTATTGATAGAATGGAGATGACTGTTTACAGCAGCACTGTGGGTTTGTGTGTTTGGAGTGGGGTTGTTTGGGTTTTATTTGGGTTTTAGCAATGTAATTTATTTAAAACTGTTAGAATGTATTGTTGTAAAATTTGGAAAAATTCCTTATCTGCACAGTTCAAGGCTGGTCACTAGATTTATTAGTCAGTTGTGTAACACTAACTAGAAATTAGGTTTCATTGGAAGGGTTCCACGAGTGGTAAACTTCAGTGCAAGCAGGAACTCTTCCTTCCAGCACATTGTTTCTTTTATCAGCAGGTTTACAAATACCTTCTTTCACACCCATTGAAATAACATACTCTAAAGAAATGAACTTATTTTGATTCTTAATAACATGATAGACTTTGAGTTTATCTTTATGTAATTATATTTAATTTATTTTTACTTTAGATGGTGAGAATGTAAATTGAAGTTCTGTTTTCAGGAGTGTCAGAATTTTTTTGTAATCTTGTAGGGAGGAAGAAGAGGCATCACAAAGATGCTTTCCCAACTATTTTAGAGGATAGACACAGGAAACAGTTCTTTATAATTTCCTTAATAACAAATGATCATTCTCATATCTGTGTGTTTTTTCTGAAAACTATTCTGGACTATATGGAGTGATGCTTTCTGCTCGCAGACGACATTACTGAGAGTAGGTCTACACATCTGATGTGGGATAGGTCCTTTTGCTTATGCATAGGACACAGCTATACAATGGTCCTCCTGACAACTGAAGGATACCATTTTCTCCTAGGACAAATTCCTTTGGACAGCCGCAGGATTCTGTATGTTTATTAGTTTATATAACAGGTTCAACTGTGGCCTTGTGCGGTATCGTGTAAAGTGGCTATGATTTTTTTCCCAGTTAAGCCTGTGAATACACAGTCTGTTTTCTTCATAGCAAATTAAATTGCCTTTGGGAACTGAAGGTGTTGTTTCTTGTTTTGCTGAGTGCACTGAATGGTGGAGAGATCAGGTTGCCAGAGAGACCTCTTGGGCAGCTATAAAACAATTTCAAGCTCTTGAAAGCAAGGTTCACTGGAGTCAGCTGAAACATGATAACCAAATGCCTTAGCAAATGAATGCAAACACTTCAGGTGGCACTGTGGACCACTGCCAGTGTTGAGTATGTGAAGTGTTGTGTGTAATCATTAATTAAGGGGGACCCCAGGATTTTCATAAAACAGGAAACATCAAAGGCTAACAGCTAGTGTAAAATGTGTCTTTGAGAAATCATTGCTTTTTTAAAGGGCATTTGAGCTTAGCATTTAAGTGTTCCTTTAGAGAATTAATTATCTGAAAGTCAGTTCTAGCGTATGTCATCCCAGTGGTTGTAAGAAGCTTGTATTTGAGTCTCCTCTCCCCATTCACAGCAGTTATATTTTTTAAAATTCCATTTTAAAAGTGGAAAACAGAGAATTCTGAATTATGTTTCATTATATATCTTATTATTTTGACTCTTACACATATTATGATCTTCCATTGTTGTTCCTGAGGTGGAATTAATAAAACAGCAAGAAGAAAAAACCTCAGTGGGATTTAATTTTACAAAATGCTGAGGGTTCTCATCGCTACTTTATCTAAATATAACGCTGCAAGCATCTCTGTTGCTTGTGAATAAGATGATGTTTGGAAGCTACAGCAGCTCTCAGGAAACCTAATTTTCCTCTCCACAAATCGAAGTCAGGAGTATTAAATATAATTAATATGGAATATCTGTGTTTAGCTGTTTTATGGTATGTAATCACAGAGCATTCAGATGTCTTTAGTGAATTAAGTTGAGGACACAATGCAGGACTGCAAAATTTGGTTTTATCCTCAAGGTCAACTAACATATTTGAAGACTGACATCAGTGCTCAGAAATATAGATCATAATCCTAACCTTGAATGTAATTGTATAGTTTTAGTGTATACAGTGTTATATATGTGTATAAGCATATGTATTACTTATTGCTTCTTTTCCTTGAGCTTCTGAAAATAGCTCTATAAGCTGTGTATATTTAGAGACTGGAATGTCTGACTCAGAACAAAACAACAGGATGTATAACATAAGTATGCAGTTCATCTCCATAGGACAATGCTGTGAAAAAATTACTATTTGTATGCAGAAATTATTAAGGAATCCTTCCAAATATATGAATTTCTAAGAAGTAATGTTATTTCAGGGAGAATTTGAGTAGAAGCTGCCTATCTGATGGTGCTGGATGCTTTCAAAATTACTAAGCTGAATGGCAGATAAATGCTTAAAGCTCTTAAATTACCAGACCCTTAACAGCCCATGCATAAACCACCTTGTAACATTTAAAGAGGGGAAGAGAATGGTACTTTTCTGGCTTTGGCTGGTTTACAAATGCATCAGATTTTTTTCCCGCTTGTTCTCTTTTATGGAGTGATTGAATAAATTTTCTTTTCTTAACACTCCAGTGAGGCTTTTGTACTTACTTACTAGTAGTTTACTTTTATTTTTGCTCATTCTTTATATGTTTGTGGACACTTGGATGTTAGCATGATCTTCACCTATTCATCAGGTAAGGGCATATGCCAGGGAACGAGAAGTACAGTGGTTCATGCCAGCCTCAGGTAGGCAGCGGCTGTTGGGATTTTATCACTACGATCTGCAGTTTTATTACTGGACATAAGGCATCCAACAGGTTTATTTGGAGCAAAAACCTTGCTAAGAGATTATGTCTGGAAAAAGGTGATGCCGATGTTAGTCATTCAAATGGACAAGTTCTGCATGAGGCTGTGAGTTTTGGGCTCCCAAATTGGCCTGCTGGTCCTAGAACACTTCCTGTGGTCTACGCAGCCCTGCAAAGGGGCATTGCCTGTGTTGGTGCTCTGGCGACCATTCTTCCTATGAGGAAAGGTAGTTCAAAATCTAGTCAACAAATCATCCAGACTTCATAGTCTGTGCTCACTGGTAGGTTAAACCTGGATGTGATCCACTGTGACTTACCATAAGTAATAGATGTCTTTTGGGTTCTTTCTTCTTGGTCTTTTGGTTCTTGTGTTGCCTGGCTACTTTACAGCATCCTTGAGGGAAGAGGAGATCCTGCCATGCATTGTTTGCCCATAAATCCTTTCTTGACCCATTTCTGACCAAGCATAAGGATAATTTTTTTAAAAAAACTTTTTCTGAAGGAATAGAACTTTCCTGTTAGTGAGGAATGTAGTTATCTGCAGCACATGAATGTTTCTGGTGAAAGGTTATTATAATAATGCATAGTTTGAATGATTATTTCACTTAGGGAAATACTAGAAAATCTTTCCATTTAGTCACATTCTGGTTTCACAGACACACAACACAATTGTTGCTACCTTGTGAATAACATCTTTCACAAAACGTTGAAAATGACAGTGTTTGTACAGTGCAATGTGGGTGTTTGTCAGGTCAGCAAGAGCAAGAAGTGATGTGTCTAGGGCTTGTCCATATGTACACGTACTCTGGAGTAAAATAATGTGAGGATGTGTTTATTCTGGAATGTTCTGTGTCTTTGAAAGTGAACTAAACAAAAACAAGAAAAGGCAGGCACACAAGAATTGTGTTTGGATGTGGGGTTATTCTAGGCTAGATACTGTGTTTTTTTCTCCAATAACATTTTCATTCATATGTAGGACTTTTCCGCACTAGATATTCTCCTTTATTCTAGAATAACATTTATGTTTTGGCAATCACCTAAGCTCAATTGCTTCAAGAAGTTCTGAAATTCTGGCAAAATTGTCACAACTGTCTTGGAAACTGGGATTCAGAAACTGGTAATGGATCTTCATGACATGGTTCAGCCTGGGAGCCAAACATGATGCAGTGTTTCATTTGCAGTGTATTTTTATTTCATATACTGTGTATGTTTGATACAATGAGATTTGAGCCAGATATTCAGTTTAATATTTAATAATGTGAATGCATACTTTTGTAGAAATTGTAAGTAAATATTCATGATTACAGTGTCTGTACAAATAATTCTTTAAGCTTTCATATTGTAAAGCTCAGAAATCCCTTTGCTAAAGAATTCGAACACTTAGGTCAAATCTGTATGTAATTGTGAATACAAATTCTGAGTTCTCAGAATAGTGTATTTCTATATAAAAGCCACAAACAGCCATCAAGATAGTTTCAGATCAGGTTTGCTTGTATAGTTGTTTGAACTCCTGGAATGGCTTTCCTGAGGGGTGTTCCCAGATGTTCTAGTGGAAGTGAAAGGACTGATCTGTTGAAGTTAACACTATTTATTTATTTATTTATTTATTTATTTATTGTTTTGGCTGAAGTGCAGCCATTCTGCCAAATCCTGTCATGAAAAGGAAGGACAAGACTGGTACAAAACGTTTGGAGCACACCAACACATTTCAGCCAATACCAGTGAAACCCTTCAAAGCATCGGAGCAATTGTGTGAGGAGTGAGGTGGTGACTGACAATGTCAGTCAGGGCTGCCCGTGCTGGTCAGGGAGCCCTGGGTCATGGCAGCCAACATAAACCAACTCCTTTTGCCAAGGCAGGAGGTTGTGGTGTGGGCAAGGACATCTGAGGTTAAATGTGTCTGGCAGGCTCCAGTTTCTTCTTTCCACATAGAGGAACATCAAGAGCTGCGTGTCTTTCAGTTGGGATTTGTGGCCCTGCAGCAAGGAGAGGCTGGTGGTGCTGGGGGCATGAGGGCAGCCAACCCAGGAGGCCAAGGGTGGCTGGGTGATCCCCTGAGGTGGGGCTCCAGGAACCCTGGGGACTGCCCGGGTGAGCACGTCACCATGCAGGATGATTAATGGCACTCGCAGAACAGGTCACAGATACCTGCGGCTTAACAAAGCTTAACAGGTCAGATTGCTTTACCCAATAAGCTATACATAGACTTTTATCTTATTATATTGTAAAAAAACCTCAACACAACAGAAGTAATTCCCTCAAGATGATTAATTTCTAGGAAATATATATTCTAGATGTATTATTTGCTGAGCTATCAGAAGTCCTTATTAAATAGTTTGTTAAAATTTTGTTATCCCATTTTAATTGTTGAGAGTGATTGAATTTTGTCCCACTGTTATTTCCATTTATGTTAATCATTTGCTTTTATTAGAGTAATATATCAAATAATGCTGATACGGGCTTAAATTCTTAGACATTTTATATAGTCTTTAAAAAAACTACAGTCGTAGCTACTGTGTCAGTCTAATGAGATTAACAGTAAGGATATCAAGGTATGTATGAAAAATACATACACCGAAGAATGAAAGCTTAAAGAATGTCTTAAAAGAAGGATGCATTTTCTTATTAATATTATTAACAGGTCATATTTGTACTTTAATTCTCTGTTATTTATTACTGTCTAATTTCTTTGAAACATGACTCTAACAGTTGAGCAATTTAAATAGAATAATGTTGGATTTCTTTCTTAAGGTGCAGTCCAAGGTCATAGTGTGACCTGGCTATGTAGAAGTGGTACTTACCTGGAGATTCCTATCCATATCATAGTCATATGCAATTTCACAGTCAAGGATGCTCCTTCAAATGCATCCCGGCTTTTCAAATCGAAGATAAGTGGCTTCCTGTACAGAGCATTAGCCAGTAAGAAGGCAAAACAACCTCTATAGAACTGGGGTACTGCTTTGCATCAGTGATATCAGGAGAAGGTACCAAACCAAAGTTCTTATTCTAAACTTCTCTGGTTTTCAGGGAGGATCGTTTTGGTGAGGTAGAGAGATTGATCCCTGTATCCCAGCTCTATATACAAAGTTTCAAACTTACTTGTAAACACCCCTGAAAGTTAAGTTGTTTGAAATCTGTAGTCTGCTGCAAACTAATGTGATCCTTTTTAACCATTGAATCCTATTATTTGAATTTAAACATCAGTATCCTACTGGTGCCTCTAAGGACCTATAATTCCATTAAGACCAAAAAGGCAGTGATATGAGACTGAAGAGAAAGAGTAACAGTCCCTTCCAGAACACAGAGAAGGGGAACTCACATGGTAGAGAGCCACAAGTTTCTTCTGAGTCCCTCTACTGGTACCAATACATTATGTTAAGTAAACAGGTTCATGCTAGAAGACAGCTGGCACCAGTCCTGTTTCAAAGACTGGCACATTTATGGGGTTTAAAAGCACACAAAGTGAAAGGGTGACTCCTAAGCATGTTGACTATCTCATTCTTCAGTTCCTAATAGTTGTGGCACCCTCAGAAGATTATTCTTTAAAGCTCTTGTTAGGCCAGTTTATTGGTTAAGATCTGTTCCTAGTGTAAAAAAATACTTTTTTCTCATCTGCATGTGGTATCGAAGCTTCTGTCATCAGACTATAAAGAAGGTGGAATGCTTGCATAATACTGTTTTCATGTCCTTAGGAACACCTTAGACTGTTGAGATCATGAAGAAGCTGATTTCAGCTGTGGATTTGGGTTTACTTGTATCAGATGTTGCAGATGCTTACTCTGCCAAATACTCTGCCATCGCTTTGGAGGAGGCCATTAAGATGCTTGTCTGTCATTGCTGTGGTTAGGCAGTGGCAGTGAGCCAGGTTTCCTTAAACTTTATTGGGAAGCTCAGGCTTATTAATGCTTCTTCCAGTCAGCTCTGGTTTCCTTAGATTTTGTTCTTCTTTAAAGGGCCCAGTGACCTTTCTTCTTGCTGGGGTGATCCTGGGAGTCTGGTTTTGCTTTCTGAAGCATTGATTCTGTGGCAGGGAGGGGGACAGCAGTGCCAGCCCAACCTTGTAGACATCTGCTCATTTTGGGCATGGCTGTTAGGGAATGGAAGAAGAAAAAATTGTGTATTTATAGATATCAGATGGTAGAGATTGAAGGTCAGGAGGTAACTGCAGTGTTGGCTGTCTGGTAGGTTTCCTTTCAGATATTCAGGAAGCTGGAATTCTGATCTAGTGAGCTGATCGGGACCACAATAATTTGTCAGTCGGAACAGTAATTTGCACAGTAAAATAAATGTGGTAGATATAATAGAACAGTTCAAGGCAACTATGCACCTCCATGTTTTAAACGCAGGCTTCTTATCTCCTAACCTTCAGTACTTCGTCAAGTAGGCTCAGATATGTCAAATACCCTTCGCTCAAAGGCAGGAAAAGGTTAACCAATTAAGCAACTTAAAACCACTATAATTTAAATTAGTGAATACACTTATTTTATAGTTAGGGAAATTGAAGCACAGTGGGATCAAGTGACCTACTAACATCTCCTAGTCAAGAAACAGCAGGGCAAGTCCTTGAATTTGAGTGTTCTAAGGTCCCTCTCCTCTACTTCTTTTATTAGGTCATGTTGTTTCCTAGGACCACAGCATCTTTGTGCAGTTTGGAAACGCAAGCTGTTTCTTTGCAGAAATATTACTGCGGAGTGTTGCAAAACTGGGGAAACACAGAGTCTGAAAACAGATTTAATTTTTGTTTTTAAAATGTGGCAAATGAGGTTTAAAAATACGAAGGGTTGCCAGTCTGCTGTTCTAGTTTAAGTATCTGGGTTGTGATTAGAAAAATATTAAAAATCTGCTGCAGATTTATAGTGCTGTTCCTCTGATTGGACAGCCTCACTGGAAAGGAGGTCTTGGTCCCCAAGATCCTGAAAGAGGAATTAAAATTATGTTCCTGCATTTCCTTGTCATTAATTATCGCATGAAGACCTTGAAATGAGCTTATGATGTCTATCACCGGCACATATGGAATTAAATTTTTCTCCAAAGAAATCAGGCAGTCTCTTTCTTTTGCCTCTGACTATTTTCTGAATTGTCAGTTGAAGTTCTACTGGGGAAGCAGTTTTTCAAGTCACATTTCAAGCTCAACACTGAGGTCTCATTCCTTTCACATCCTGGAAGCATTGTTGTGTTTTTTAAACTTAGTCCCAAGAAGCATCTTTCTGTTTTCCTTTCCATTTTTCTGTTTCTTTTCTGCTCCATTTTCACTCCTTGCCCCTAAGTTGAGGTGTTAAATTGTTCTTCTGTCAGAGCTAAACGGAATGCCACCAGACTCTTTAATAGGCACAAAGATGTGCTGACAATCTTCATTTCAGGAGAGGCACACATGTTATGTTGTTTTGCAATGCTTTGCTATTAAATTTTATGATGAAATCTCTAGAAGAAGAGCCTGCTGGAATTGCATCCATTTTGAGTTGCACATGCGGGAAGCCAAGCACACTGGAAAATGTTGCTTTTTTTCAGAGTTGTGATTAAAAAAGTAAAAAAAGCCCAATCCGGCTTTCAATCCTGAGGTTAGAATATTAGTGTTGGTGCTGTTTACTAGATGGCTCATTTGTCGGGGTGGGGTTGCTGTTTGTAGCTTTGGTTGTCCTGCACCAGTGTACCTGTGCTCCCTGTGTTGGGGGGGGTTGTAGCTGTGAGGATGGTGAGTGCACACTGAGCCCTGCAGCTGGAACCTCAGCCTTGGTGCAGGAACCAGATGCCTTCCTGACACTGACTTGCAGTAGTGCTGGTGTTTAGCAGCAGGAAAGGATTTACAGCAGTTCTGAAGAGCTTGCACTTAGTAACTTTAAATAAGGACAAATATAATGTGACTCTTCATTCATAGCTTCTTGGTTCAAAAACAGGACAAGCTCCCAGTGCTGTGCATGGTGCCATAGCTTAGTAGGTCAACACTCACTCCAGAAAGTGCCTCTTCTGGGCTTGAACTCGGCAGCAGTGGTTGGCCTCTGGCTGCCCAGGTGGCAGCAGGGTGACTGACAGCATTGTGGTGAAGGTAGCACCAACACTAGCAGTAAAATCCACACAGCACTGTGAACAGGCTCCAGACTGATGAGCCTAGCAAAAGGTTAACAGCTTGTTCACCTTCTCATGTATGGTCTGTTTGAGATGTTTGAGGCCCTACATTAGATGAGCACTGGGAATATTCAGCTGAAAAATTGTTCTGTTGGATTGAGTCTATAAGAATATGTTCAAACTAGGATTTTTTTCCCTTTTGAACATTTTTTTTTTCCTCCTCTCACTCCCTTGCCTATTCTGTTAATCAAAAATAAGAATTGAAGTATTTCCTGATTAAATATAATGTAGGCATTGTGGTTCTCTACCTGGGCTGGAGTTTCTGTAGTACGACACAATCTTTGACAGCAGCAGCCCTCAAACTGACAAGAGCCAAATGTATGGAACAAGTTTTATACTGTGTTTGATTTCTTTAAACTATTCCTCTCTTCATCTAGGAAAGACAGTTTAAAAAAATCTTTAATGTGTTTTGGTACTGTGTTAATCAACCTTTTATTGCTTTTCAAATTATTTTTAAAATTTATATTGAAAAAAAGAATTTTAGTAGCCAAATAATTGCAGATTATTTTAGTATCTCCCTGCTTTTCTGACAGAGCAGTAGAGGTCACCAGCATTTATGGGTCTTGGACTTAAGGACAACACATCATAAATATAACACCTTTTTGTTTTGTTACTGTTTTGTTCAGTTCTTGAATGCAGTTTTGAGCCCACACTCCTTAAAGCTGCAGTTTGTACCAAAAACTTGCTAAGGAAAAGGGGACACATCTCTCTGCTTAATATAACCCAAAGTCACTGCATGCAGTGTCCTGGTGTGCATGTAATTTCTGTAGCTTTCCAATGATAAAGGCAGTTTCACATGAGAAAAATCTGCATCGATCCCAGCCCCAATTTACATTTTCCTTCATTAAAAGAAGAAATTGATCAGCACAGTTAAAAGTCCCTGATCAATGAGCCCAGGTCTTTTTTTTTTTTTTTTTTTTTTTAATAGCTTCCATTTTGGTGCAGTGCAGACTTTTGGTTTAACTGCCTGAATTGGTATTCTGAGCAGCAAGCGAGGCAGGATGACAGAGCATCAGCACAGCCACCCGTACTTGTGCTCGGGGGGGGGACGCTTGCTTGCAAATTGCCCACCCTGTCCAAGGCAGGGTGAAATCATGACCCGCTGCTGCCCTGGCATGCTATGGAAGAGATTCCAGCTTTTGTGTACACTGTCCATACATACTTCAGGAAAAACAAGTTCTTCTGTGTTTAGTCTCTCGGGATGGAATGGTTTGAGGTGCAGGGTCTGCAGTTGCATTTTGAACAGGGTACGTGTGCTGTCACAACTAGCGTTGAAAAAACCAAGCTCTTACACAGGCAATGTTGTACTTTGCAAAGGACTGGTGTCTCTGTCTTATTTTTAGTACACGGGTTTCTTACACAGCCATGATGCGGTGTGCCATGGAAACAGCCTCTCACGCGGCAGAATCCTGCCTGTGCCGGTAATTCAGAATAACAGGTAGATATTTATTTTTAAGAAATATCAGAGCAGATGATAAGAAGCTCTAAATAAAATGCACCGATTCCACTGATTTTTCAAGGGGAAAGAGAAGGCAGAAGGCTCCTGGGGCACGGTGTATGGCGAAACGCGACCAGAGCGGGGCAGGGAGGGGGCGTGCTGCGTGCGGCTGTGCGAGGCAGAGGGGAGGGGGCGTGCTGCGTGATTCTGTGCGGGGTAGGGAGGAGGGGGCGTGCTGCGTGCGGCTGTGCGAGGCAGAGGGGAGGGGGCGTGCTGCGTGATTCTGTGCGGGGTAGGGAGGAGGGGGCGTGCTGCGTGCGGCTGTGCGGGTCAGGGAGGAGGGGGCGTGCTTCTCCTGTGCGGGTTAGTGACAAACACTGACGCGGCACAACGGCCGCGGCCCCGCAATGCCTCCGTGATGCTTCCATCGTGCTCCGCATTGCCCTTACACAAACAGGGGAGCAACCGCATCCCCGCAGCAGGTGCCCGCGGGAGGGACGCGGCGCTGCCCCCGCTGCCCGGCCCA
>VZRW01004997.1:66097-81959 GCA_013398125.1 Aegotheles bennettii
CAGCCCCGCGGTGCGAGCGGCGCGGCTGCGCCCTGCCGCCTGAGCGCGCCGGACTCCCGGCGGTCCCCGGCCAAGTAAGTAGCGGCAGCACAGCATGAGAATAAGAATAATAAAAAAATAACCCCCCCCGTTCCGCTCTGGGCTGTTCATTTGGCACCGGGCTCCTCGCGGAGGCCAGGCTGGCGAGGAGATGCTCTGCGGGCGGGGGCCGAGGGAGGCGTTAGGCTGCGGTGCGCGCCCGGGGCTCCGCAAAGGTAACGCTGCAGCTCCGGGTGGGTCTGCGGGGTCGGGCAGGGACTGCACGGCTAAGGGCACTCCTGCTGCAGGGATCGGGCACCGGGGCTCTACAGGGGGAGAATTCGGTAGGGTCGTGGTGTTGTTTAACCGTACGGGCTTGCTTTGATGGATCCGCTGTTTAGTGATGGGGATAACACGTGGATGAGGTTTTACTTTGCTCGTTGTGGTAAGAATGGATGTGCCTTCTCCCTTCCAGGGGTGAAGTGCAGAAAAGGCACTGAAAGCTGAGCAGGACAATGCGACTTCTCTCTAACTTTAGCGAATGCTCTTACGATAGGCAAAGGCATTGCTTGTCAGGGAAATATATAACCCTCCCCGGGCTTTATCTATAGAGCTGCTTATAGGTTTTCAGTGTGTATGTTTGAAAGTAAAGAGCACACGGATTAAAACCCCGAGCATTGCCTTTCTGCTGGGATGGATTAGAAACGCTGCTAAAGAAACAGGGAATTCGATGGGATTGTGAGCATGCAGGATGTGTCCTGTGGTGAGGTGGGAAAGGCTTTCTGTGGCGTATGGCACAATAATAACATCCTGACAGATTCCTTTTTTTAATTTTTTGTTTGTATTTGAAGAATAATCAGCCCCAAATCCCCGAGTGCTACATGGAAGGGCTCGTGGCTGTTTGTGAAGCACATACAGAGCTCTGACAGAAAACCTAAGATTCCCGGAGTCATTCCTATTATGTAAAGGGAGATTCTGTGGGGCTGATCCCTGGCTGCGGTGCTGGCACCCGTCTGCCCCGCGGGCCGGGCAGCAGCTGAGGCTGCCCCAGCTCCCAGCCCCTGACTTCACCTTGTCCTGCCTGAGCTGGGGCAGGAGCTTGTGCAGGGCACGGCGGCTCCGAGGACTGATGAGGCGGTTGCTGTAGGCAGTCCTGGAGCACTTCAGCAGCCAGGAGCAGATGCTGAACCCAGTGCTTCCCATACCTTCTGGAAGGTGAGTATGGAAGTTGCTAAAAGGGGATGCGTATTCCTTCAGGGTGAAAGAATCCATTTTACTGTCCGCATGCATCCCAAGAGCTGCATGCTTATTAGGGCTGCTGGTCATTTGACCTCATGATTACATTTGTGTAGGGGCTCTGTTAAAGGATTGCAGAGGTATTGCACAAATGAGGATGCTCGAAAGAGACCTGGCACACTTGATATGGAAAAAATGTACTTTTACTGCTGGGATTTGAGGTTAATATTGGATATATGCAGTATGAAATTGATAATGAGGGCTTTTTGTTAGTCTTTGCTTAGTAAAAGGAGATTGCATATCTCCTTCATAGTCCTTATGTTTTTTTCTAATGTTGAGGTGCATTCCTGATTAGCATTTAATTTGTGAGAGGTCATCCATATGCATGACCAGCCCTCATACCTTGCTCTGAAATAACAGTTTGGCTCAGGTATCTGGCAGGTCTTTGATCACATACAGCTTTTACTTTGTTCATGTTCCTCTCAATTTAATCAAAATTCCTACCTGTGAAGAAGTGTTCCATATTTTCCCTGTAGTGCTGGTAAAATGAGTAAGTTTGTGAATAAGGCAGTAAAATAAGGCTTGTGGATAAGTTGTGTGTAGTAATGCAGCATGAATTTTTTTTTCCTTTTTTTTTCTTTTTTTTTTGTGTGCCCTCTTTTTCATCCTTTTCATATATTTTATCTTCATTTCTGTGAAGAATTGATTTCGGCCCAGCACATCAATGGTAAATGCACTTGTATTTTCACAGGAAAGGTCATTTTTTTTTTTCTTTGCAAATCCAACCTGAATGATATTTCTCATGCTTTCTGCATATATAAGAAGGTTTCATGCATGTATATTGAAATACCTTGGAAGAGTGTCATGCTTCTCAGTAGGATTACAGGTTACAGAAGACATGGTAATGATGAACTAGGTATCATACTGTTCTTCTAAGAGCTTCCATGAAGTGACTTTCGTGAGTGCTTTTTTTCTTTTAAATTTAATATTGTGTATCCAGGAAACAGTTTTAAAGGATTATTTACTCCTTTTTCCCTCTTCCCCCAGCATTTAAAATATACAGCTTATCTTTACTAGTGCTGTTGAATTTGGATTGCAAACATTTTTTAATCATACTGGGAAAAAAATATATCTCTGTCTGGATGCTGACAATGTATACATACATTCTGCTAATACATATGAATGTTACAAGTGTGTCACTTTTTAATTTTCATCCTGCAGTTCATATTTTCAAATGTCAGTTGTGTATGTAGTAATTGTTACATTTTGAAATAAATGTAGAAGTCGTGACCTTGTAACTCTCTCACATTCACTGAAATCCATTATACTGCAGCAGGACTCCAGCAGCTCGTAGTTCTGTAAATTGAACCCATCTCCTTTTGATAAATGTAAATACTTTCAGAGGTCGAACTTAAAACAATATTCTGAAGGGAAGAGAGTGGTTTATTTGATTCACCTGACTGTGGAATCTTGTAGAGGTTGCCTTTTGCCAGAATTTTCATTACGTTTTCATGGAGAGACAAAGAAGGATATTACTGTTGACTGGAATTCAGCAAGTATTGCTATGCCTTTTTGTCTGGTTGTTGAAACTAAACAAGAATTAATTACATTCATATTATACATTATCTGAGCAACTGAAAAAACCCACAATTAAAATGACACATTTCTGAATAATTTTAATAAGTCAATTGAAAAAAAGGTTAAAAAAAAGGCTAAGGCTGATTATGACTGAATCATCTGCTCCTACAGAGGTGTTTTTGTTGAAATCATACATTAAACTATGTTGCTAAAGCTTAAGACAGTCTCTCTCATGCTTTCAGTAAGATTCTATTCTTGTTGAGCCAAGAAGGTAGCAATGAATCCACTCTGAATGGAGACTCCCTGTCAGTATGGCTCAGTTGCAAACTGAGCAATAGAAACCTGTGTGACTGGGATAGTTCTGCTGCCTCTGCAGCACCTGCAGTCCAGGCGTTATGCTTGCCATTAGGAAACCTCAGCTTGGATTCGACTTGCCAGGGCTTTGTTGAGCACAGCAAGGATGCTCAGCCCTGTAAAACTGCATAGAATTTTAATCCTTGTATATCACCTTTGTATACATTGTGTTCAAATATAAGATATCCTTAGTGGAGCGATTGCATAATAGAACAATATTCCTTCCTAGACAGGTTTTGTTTCATATGCTATTTTTTTTATATGCAAGTATATGTAAGTAAAGGATATACAGGCTTATATATGTTACATACCTCTATAGGCTTTAATTTCGTATGTAAAGCAATGAAGATGATCAGTAGCATTTTATTGTAATTTTTATTTTAAAGTTTGGTGACCTTTTGTACAAAGCATAAGCATACAGTACAATTTTAAGAGCTGTGAGGGGTTTTTTTGAAGTTTTACAGTTTTTATATATGCCTAGGGGTATAAACATGCTTTTAATGTTGTTTTTCTTGATATATGATCTTGTTTGTGTATTAAAACTGGAGATTTGCAGTTGAAGAAAAAGAATCGATTTATAAGAAAAGGGTTGGATATAAACCATGTTTTAAAATAGCCCAATAATAGAAAAATAGTTCCAAGGGGCAAGCATCACTGTGAAATGCAGGACATGTTCCTTCATAACACTGCAGATCAGTGAAATATGGGGACTCAGAAGTGATGTGGGATGCCTGCTTAAATACCAGACTTCGCATAGTTGAGAAATGGTAACCAGGTTACAAAATACTTCCCTTCTACCACATCTTACATGAACAAGTTCATCCTGTTGGTAATATGTTTTTCCTTGTTTTTAACCATTGCACGATGCACCAGGCTATCAGAGAAATCCTAGAAGCAGTTCATGTGGAAACCTAGAAGACCACCAACAGTAATAATTGTGGTTTATTTGAAAGAATTTGTGCATTTTTTTACCTACCGTCTCCTTTCCACACCTGGCAAAGATGAAAGAGGTGGAGAGGCCGGCTGATTTCAGAGTCATGGTATCACAGAATAGTTGAGGCTGGAAGACACGTCTGGAGATCATCCAGTCCAACCCTCCTGCCCAAAGTGGAGTCACCTAGAGCAGGTTGCTCAGGGCTATGTCCAGTCAGGTTTTGATCATCTCCAAGGATGGAGACTGCACAACCTCTCTGGGCAACTTCTGCTGGCGTTTGACCCACCCTCACAGTTTTCTCATCTTTAAATGGAATTTTCTATGCTTGTTTGCTCTCATTGCCTTTTTGCTTTCCACTGGGCACCACTGAGAAGAGTCTGGCTTCATCTTCTTTATTCCCTCTCATCAGGTATTTATACACATTGATAAGGTTCCCCATGAAGCTTCTCTTCTCCAGGCTCAACATTCCTGGTTTTCTCAACCTCCAGCTTGCATGTCAGGTGCTCCAGTCCTTTCATCATCTTTGTGTCCCTTGATTTGACTTGCTTCAGGAAGTCCATCTCTCTCTTGTACTGGGAGCCCAGCACCAGACACAGCACTCTATATGTCTCAGCAGTGCTGAGTGGAGGGGAAGGCTCATCTCCTCCGCATGTTGGCAGTGCTCTGTCTAATGCAGCCCAGGAGGCAGTTTGCCTTCTTTGCTGTGAGAACATGTTGCTGGCTCGTGGTTAACTTTGGATCCACCAGGAACCCCAAGGCCTTTTCTACAGAGCTGCTTTCCAATGAGCTGGCCCCAGCCTGTCCTGCCTGGGATTATTCTTCCCCAGGGGCAGAAGGTTGCACTTTCCTTTGTTGGACATCCAGCGGTTCCTGTTAGCTCGTTGCTCCAGCCCATCGAGATCCCTCTGAATGGCAGCTCAACCGCCTGGTGTTATCAACTGCACCTCCCCATTTTGTATCATCTACGAACTTGTAGAGGTGCACTCAGTTGTATTATCCAGATCATTAATAAAGACACTTGGCTATTACATTGCAAGGAGTCACTTCGAAGGAGAGGGTTAGACCTGGAACTGCAGTTTCAACACTTAGCCCAGAACTGAAGCACCGTGTAATGCTGCGATATGGTCAGTATCCTGGATGTGTTTACTATTAAGAGTGTGGAAGTTGCAATATTGAAATCCAATACATTGCATCAGCATCCTGGATGCACTGTGGTATGTATGTAAACTTTTTTGAGGACAAAAAAGGAAAATCAATGATTTAGGTTTGCTAAAAACTTATTTTATATGTGAAAGAATGAAGACTCACAGCTTGCAAAGTAATTTCAATTGATAATTTCATTCACTGCATTTCAATTAAAGTGAGTTAAAAATAAAACCATATGAAATGAATTAAAAATAAAATTAGTTTTAGTCCAATATGATTTGAATCTTCCTGAAAAATCTATCACACAAAATGAAGAAACAGGATAGGGAAGATGCTTATCTGTTAGATGTTGGGCGAGGAGATATTTCAGTACAGTCATCTCCTGTCCAGTTTAGTGGCCTTCCCAGCTCCTGACCTCTGGGAATTAGTTAAGCATTTGAAGTAACTGACACTCCTCATATATACACTTCATTTAAGAAGATTTTTACTCAGACAAGAGCTGTCTTCGCTATGATAAGTTATCGTCTGTGCTCTTATCTGAATTGTGCTCTGTAGTCCAATTCAATGCAAACTTTGGACCTCAGTTTAGCACAAGATACACCATTTTAACTGTCTTCAAGGATTCCTCCCTCTTACCAGCCGAAGTCTGGTAAGACAATTCCCACCTTGCTAAAGGCAGCAGTCATCTTACCACAATCTTAAAGTAGGGATTAAACTGCCCATTGGGTTGGTTTAACAATTATTTTAGGTGAAAACTAAGTCCTCTGCATATTGCCATAGTGCTGTCAATTTATAATAGAAAAGGAATTTTATGCTGGCCTTTGAACATAAGGTCAGATAGAGTCAGCCAGATGTCACGGGGGAGGCATACACACTGCATCCACACTGCATTTGGATACTGGGATTTAGTTCAAGACCCAACAAGTTTAGAGCTTTTACCCTACTTGATCTCACACATAGGCTGTCATAGGCATCCCCTGGCACATGTCTCCTTGCATCTCTCAGAACTCCAGGGCCTTCCCTTACTTTCAGGGTCTTTCATCCAGTTTTCACTTTTATATCCCAGTCACCCTTCTTTTCTCTGAGACCGCTTCTTTGGGGAGCACTTCTGTTCAGCCTTCTCTTCCTTCTGGAACTTGAGGGCCTCAGTTTTCCACATCTCAGTAGTCTCTGTGCAGAAGCACAACATGTGAATGGCCTCTTTGGTGGTGCTGTCTCATCTCCCTTCATTAATTGGATGTCCCACTGCTATTTAGGCCAGGTATTAGCAAAATTTGCCACCAGCCCATTCAGGTTGCAGCCAGCAAGAAGCAGGCTTCTGCATGAGAGTTGAACAGTTTGGGACAGATTTATACCCTCCCACACATCCAGTCATCTGCTGCATTCTTCATTTAAGCCATTTTTCACCTACAACTGGAGTGTCCTTCTCCACAAATAGGAGTGGTGAGGACAATACTCCTGTTACCTGTATTGCCTCAGGCCATTGCCCCTCAAAAGCAGACATTGCCATCCGCAGCCTTTGGTGCAGTAGTTTCTGTACATTAGTGGACCTTGAGAAAAGAGTTACACTTTACAGAAGTACGGTGGCTGTTTTGGCATGTGCAATATGTATCATTTGTCTTACAGGATGGTCACGCTCAGCATCTAACTAACCTTGACACAAACACTGGTGCTGATGAAGCACAATAAAAACACGCTGCTACCATTGTGACTTGTCTTTCAGAACAGTACACTTCGTGTCACACAGGTAATTAGAAGAGAACAGTGTTCCCAATAAACTGTTCCAGCCTCCTTGGGAAATGTGTGATCCCAAATGTCAGGAGGGAATTGATCTGTGTCCTTTGTAAGTCAGTTTAGGAAGAAACTGTTGTCCTGGCTGCGGACTACTGTTTAATTTTACACTGCATGCTTACTCTGTTCCTTTCCTCTGCTTGAATTATAATGAGGATTTTGCATGTTGTTCTAAAAATATATCAAATTATGGTTGATATTAAGGGACCAGTGAAATGCAATTGCAATGAAATAATGTTGTGTTGCTTTTTACAATGAAATGAGATTGTCATCCTCCCTCCCCCAGTACTGAGAGGAATACCTCTTTATGAGTAGTTTAGCTAACCTGGGAAATTCAAAGCAGAATTTCACACAGCTGCTTAGATGCAATGCAAATTGTTGCACTACCCAAGGAGTGCATTTGCCTCTGTCATGCTGTAGTGGTAAATTGTTATGCAGAGAACTGCAGGATAAAATGGTAGTGCTAAATCAGCATTACTCAATAAGATGGCTGAAAATGCCCTGAAAACAAACTATTGGAGCAGGAGGACTACGGAAGTAATGATATGCCTGATTTCCATGCAGTATACCTCCCAGCTTTCCATACAGGCTTGGGGGCAAACTTAGTTTTGCAGGTTATTTTCTTTGGTTAACACTAAATGTTTGATGCCTCTCTCATCCCCACACTGCAGTATTTTGCTCTGGGCAAGACAGAGCTCCTTGTCACTGAGGGGCAAGGCAAAGCAGGCTGCCTTGTGTGTCTTGGATTGACCTGAAAGAACATGAAAGGACTGCCTTAATACTCCTCTTGCAGCATCTATAATTCCCCTTCAGGGCACAGGGGTTTTGAGCTGATGTTTTATTACTAAGCATATGTGGGGAGCTGTTAGTCCCCAGGGCGCTCAATTTACATGTAAGCACAGCTATTTGCAGAATCTTCTGTTCATTTGATTTTAAATCTTGTTTTGGTACACCCAAAACAGTACTGGGTATTTCTATCTGTTCTGCGTAGTGCTTAAATATTAGAGATTGGTATAGAAAGGGGGGGA
This sequence comes from Aegotheles bennettii, assembly GCA_013398125.1. Classification (NCBI taxonomy): domain Eukaryota; kingdom Metazoa; phylum Chordata; class Aves; order Caprimulgiformes; family Aegothelidae; genus Aegotheles; species Aegotheles bennettii. The sequence goes on from VZRW01004997.1 coordinate 74,183, forward strand.
TGGTGGTGAAATTTCTTTACGTTTAGTCTGACATGGGAAGACAAAAGAGCGGACTGTAACTTTTCCAGGAGTATGTGATATAATAATAGGTGACATGTAGATGGAGACCACTGGAGTCTGTCTCAGATGAAGCTCTTCTGATGTGCAGGTGGGACCTGGCTGGTACCCAGGCTGGGGGAAGCCTGAGTGGGCCAGCTGCTGCCTGGGGCTGGAGACAGGCTTGACCTTGGGAAAGGGACAGTGCGTTAATAGTGACAAATCGTGCTCAGACTGGTAAAAAAGGTACCTCTTGCTGCAAAGATTGAATTGCTGCCTGTTTCTTTAGGTATTTTCTTATGAATATTAATATAACTGTTTTAAGAAACTGGTTACTATGCCATTCCCTACCTTGTTATGGATACACCACACCCCACACCCCCACCCCCCCACACCCCCCCCGAAATATTTACAAAATAATAAAGAACCAGCAGCCTGACGAAGGGACATATAAAATCTGCAATGCAGAAGGAGGATTATATATTTTTCTGACTTCTCATGTAGACAGATGATTAATATAGTACCGACTCCAGGGTTTATAGCTTGGTATATCATTAAGGTTCCCTGTAACTCTAATGTGAAAAGATAATAAATAAAGTGTCCTCTTCCTTGCCCTTGTCCTCCTTTTTCCAGTTTAGATATTCACTTAGAAGTTCAAATCTGAAAACATGATTCTGATACCAGAACTAAGGATGGAAAGAAATGAAAGAGAAAATGGAAGATATCTCAAGTGTTTTTTCTTGAACCTTTTGAAGCATTAAAATTGAGTGCATGATGTCTTAACATACAAGCCTCATTTGCATATCTGCTTTTGCATTGAGGGTATTTTAAAAAATATTGCTAGGAATGTATTTTGGGGGATTTTTTTTTTTTCATTTGTTAGAGGAAACTAGAATATAATTTCTTAATTGGGTCCAGTTTCTTTCTAAGGAAAACTTGTTCCCCTCCTTAATCTTATCTGGAGCAGATGAAAGCTGCAGATACAGGGCATGTTATTTTTAAAGTTTTTATTATCTATAAGGTAAGTAGCAGGGCTTTTGGAGCTTTGAATGCCAAACTCTGAGAGAAGGATAATTATAATACTTAAAATAAAACTGAATGAGAATGCTACAGAAGAACAAATGACAAAGTAACTAGAAATATGCGTGCATGTTATTCCTTTAAAAGAAGGCACTTTCTAGTGGGAGACAGTACCACTGATCTCACTTCTGAGATCCTCTGGCTTGTGATCAGCGGGAATCAAAGAAGATTATGGTCTCTGAGTCTGTATAAAGCCCCTATGCTGGATTTATTACATGAAGTGAAATACAATGCCCTAACCCTGCTTTCTTCAGGCAGAGGCATGACCCAGGGGTTGTGACACTGGTGTAAATGCTGCAGTGGTAGGCTCAGTGCTGAAACTGGGAATGCAGAGACTGGAAACTCTGCAAAAGATTTTCTGCTAACTAGGACAGTTTTCATTTTGAAGCTTGTTTGAGAGGAGATCTGACCATTGCGGTATTAAGAAAGGGCTAAATACTTCAACATAGAAAGGAAAATACACGTGTATACACACACACACATATATAAAAGCACCCTAAGTAGAGAGCAGTTGCCCTTTTTGCTGTTTAGTCTACTGTGTAGTCTAATTCCATTCAGAGTTATTCATTTAGTGGTTCACTTGAAAACAATAAGAATTTTGTACTCCCTCCCATACACAAGATCCACTCCCTTCCTCAGTAATTCTTGTTTGATCTTACAACTAGTTCTCTAGAAACTTTCCTACCAGCTGCTGGATATTTCTGTTGAGGAGTTACCCTCAGGAGTGCTAGCAACACATTACCATGTTGCTCTGCTTTTTGCATTTGTTCTGTAGTGCACAGAGAGCCTCAAAGCTTGAGGTCTTAGTTAATTCAAAATTTTATATGAATTTGACTTTCTCTCCGATGGCTCTGCCTTTTATAGCTACCAAGTCCTACTACAGTAATAAAAAGACAAATACAGGAACACTTATGATTGCTTGAGATAAAAATTTCTTGGGAGCTATGGAATTAATTCCTGCAAAAGATTGGACAGATCATGGAATGAACCATTTACTCCGTTAAGGCACACAACACAAAACATCTATGGGCGATGCCCATAAGGGCTTTATGAAGCCGTTTTCATTCAGGTTAGGAAGGATGAGTGAGTGTATCCTACTCTTTTTTTTTTAATCTGTGAGGTGAGCAAACCCAATAGAAGTCTGAAAATAGGGACTCTCCCTTGAACCTATATATATATGACTTAAAGTGAAGATTGACCAGCTTCCATGGGAAGGGCAGAAGGTGCATTTTCTGTGCTTGCCCATGACAAATAGTCTCATAAGGAAAAAATATGCAGACCAGTGTCAGTGGTTTGGAGGTTTTTTGAGCTGCTTAGAGGATGGAAAAATTCATGATGTAATTAAGGTATTTGTGAGGGTCCCTGTTATTGGTGGCAAATTTTTCTGTCTGTCTTGTTGCAACCTAAACTCTTGACCCTAGGAAGCCTCACAACTCTTTACAGCAGCAGATCATGACTGCAGCGGTAGGACTGGTGCTGGTGTTGGAAGGCAGCTTTTCTGGCACACGTCAGTGCACAGGCACTGACAGTAGTCATGGAGTACAGTAAATACATAAACAACTAGGAACAGGGAAATAAACCAACTAAAAAGCCTGTCTGTCTGATTTTAAAGTCTCTTGCATGCATTCTCACACCGTGCACAGAGCAGTACAGCTGCTATCAATCTGTCCTTCACATACCTGTACAATCTGCATGTCCCAAAAGCCTTCAGCAGTGATGTGCCTCCCTTGAGCCTCATCATCAAAGCCCAGCAAGGTTGGTTTTAGTTCTTCATCTCTCTTAAATATATAGCCATAGGAGAAATGTAATTTGCTGTGTGTCTTTGCAGGACTTTTGGACTGTGTTATTGAGAATTGAGGTCATGCTAGTTCAGCCTGGCAGCTGAGTCCCTGGACTTGGTTTTCTTCATAACCAATGTCTCCCTAGAAATCTTTGACTCAGATTTCTTGCTTGGCTGTGACGCACAGTCTTTCCCCCTTTTTCAGACTGATGGTTGTATCGGTTGTTGTTGCTTGTTGAGCTTCTTCAGCATCATCTGCTTTCATTAGCATTTTTGAACAAAGGAATGAATCAGAATAAATCACAACTAATAGAAATATAGGAACAGATTATCATTTTGCAAAGCTGAACTCTCTCAAAGGAGATTACATATTTAAATTGAACAAATACAACTTCATAAATAAACTAAATTAAACATCATCTAATTTTACTTTTGAAGCCAAGTAATTTTAACTCATACTCAGCTTCTCATATAAATATTTCCCAACTCGGTTTTATTCTTTGAAGCATTCTTACTCGTATTTAAAAACCAAAAATGTGCCAAATCAAACCACAGTTGCGTACGCTGAATAAATGTAAACGCTTAGCTATATTACATAATAACCTGAGAGCTGGCAAAAGGAAGGGATTGCTTTTGTGAGTGTCCAAGTAGTAGTGTAAAAATGTTTTTGAGAGCCTAATGTTTCTCTCTAAAGCTATCTGACTGATGGCATGTCTGAAAAACTCTTTCCATAAATCCCTCATGTATAGTTCAAAAGGAAGCAATAGATGGTTAGAAATGGATATATTTCCCCACGGAAAATTCATGCTGAACCTCTGGTGGTGCAAGATGGTCCAGCATTGTGAACAAATTCTTGTTCATAGGTGAAAGAGATACTTTACTGCATAACTAATTCTTAGAATTGGGAGCATTCAGACACTCCAAATATGTTGTTTTGTGTTTGGAAATGCATTTTAACAATCATCTTATTAGATAAGATAGAAACATTTTAAAAAAAATATGTGGTAAGAAGGTTCAAAAATGCTTGTTAATGTTTCAAAGAGCGTTCACAAACCTGAAATACTATTTTAGTCTCCTATGTTCAATCTGAAAAACATGATCAAAAGCCACTCTCCAGAAATAGACTTAAATGCAGTTCTTTCTACCACGTTCATTAAATTGTTACGTACAGGTTGCAGAACTTACCTCCCCAAGGACTTCAGTGACTGAAAGTAGTTGACAGTGGTTTTCAAAACTACTTAATTTTCAAGTAAATCTGATTTAAGATTACCAAGAACTTCTTTTTTTGTCTAATATCTTGAATATCGAACAAAAGAAGAGTAGTGAAACAAATTTCTATGGGTGTTTTTTCTGGCTTTTATATTCACCCATTTATTTAGGTTGTAACACAACAGTTTTCCAACAGTTGAAAAAAAATCATAGGCAAGGTTTGTTTTCATATTAAAATCACTGATATTAATAGTTTTAGCAAAATTGTGATTTTATTCGCATAGTAAGATTTCCATGGAAATAGCCAAATAGAACTTTTTTCCTAGTATTTGAATTGAGTGTTTGCTGTATGGAGTAACACTAGAATAGGGTGTGCTAATTCTCTTCAGTGATTTGGAAGCACCGTAGATTAATGAGTATCATGGGGAAAATACACAGTTAAGAACTACCTGATGTACACTAAAGTTTTTAGTTTCGCTAATGAAGATAGCTTAGTTCTGACTGTTGAGGACAAAACTCTGCAGCAGCCCTGATGGCACAGACCCCCTGTTAGAAACTCAGCCATCAGAGTCCTGGTACTTCTTTGCTGTACATTTAAACTGCTGTGCCAAATGATGTGAGCAAGAGCACCACAAGGACGCTTTGACTCACGCAAGCTGTAGCTACAGTGAAGGTCTTGCTGGCAATAAAGCTGTTTGCAACCTGTTTTTTTTTGCAAGTACTGCTGAAGGGAGGTGCAGGCTCCAGTTGGAGAAGAGCTGCCACAGGCAGGCGGTGCTGGTGGTCATCTTGGCAGCAAGCGGGACAGAAAATGAGAACGAGAATTACTGAATTTCTTCAAATGCAAAACAGCCATCAGCAGCAAGAGGGAATGAAGGCTGGTTTTGTTTGTTCAGTCTTCCTTCAGAAATGGGAGTTCTGGACAAATCTCTTGGCTAGGAATTTTATCACGTGGCAACCAAAAAATATGATCCTGTTGGTTTCTAAATGCATATGGGTTTATCTGAAATCCAAGAAAATGGGTTGTTCTCAAATTAAGTCTGCAGCCAGTATGTTTGTTTGGGATAAAGGAAGACTTGTGCTGATGGTGTGAATGTTGTTGTATTGATACTTCTCTACTTTTCAGGATGTCCTTGAGTTTGTTTCCAGTGATGATGAGAGTGGTTCAAGAGCTAGATGAAGAAGTTTTGTGAAATATTTTCAAAGCCCTGCATTTTAGAAATATCACTAATGCAGAAGTACCAGTCTCTGAATGATAGAGAGTTGACAGGCTCTTCAGGGTGGAAGCCATGGGAGGGGGCAGGTACAATCACACATATTTAGGAAACACGAAATGAAAGCTATTAGTGTTTTCTACAAATAGTAGTTACTAGATTTTGACAATTCTTGCAAAGCCTGATGCAAAATATTTGGCATAATAGCTTTGATATTTTTGGTAGTATATCTGCCTGCAGAGAAAGAAACAGAAAAGCATAATTTAATGCAATTTTTCCAAACAATATTTTGACTCTTCTACTGTGGGTTGTGATAGTTCCCTCACTACCTAACTCCTGTCTGCATTCCAGTCCTTATGAATATGCATGCTATTTTGGACATGATTAGATTCTATCCTTCATCTCAACTATCTGTTAATTGCAGCAACTGATTTCTTACATATTCAGATCTGAACATATTGCTTACAATTAAAAAAGACTGATAAAAAACCTGCTTTTTTTTAGTGGATAAAAATAAACTGATCTTTACTGGTTTAGCCACCATTACACATAACCAGTATATGAATCTCTTAAAACCTGATACTTTTCAAATAGCTTTTTTTTTTTTTTGCTAGTTTGATAAGGATTTGATATTCGACTAATAAAGGAATGGAAACTGTGGTACTTTCTAGCATTCAGACTAAAATCTTATTTGGTCTAAAGCATTAAATATTCTTTTATGCACAAGATACTAAATTTTTTATTAAAATCTGTATGCATGAATCATTCACAGTAACACAAGGTAATATATTTGGTTGCAACTCAAAGTAACTTCGTTCCAGCAAATGTTTCTAATCAAGGGCAAGTAGTCTGGTATGATGCTGCAGAATTATTTGCTAGTGTTGTGCAAAGAGCATTTTTAACTGTGTGTCAGGAATTAGTGGGGTTCCTGTAGTAAATGTAATAGAATTCAAGCAGAGCAGTTCCTGCTGTATAGCATTCTCTGCAAAGGAACTGGCAGGCGTGGTGTTGAGTGAGGTTCCTAGTGCCCTTTGCTGGGATGCACGTGCAGAAATGTCAGGATCACTGTCAGATATTAGTTGTGGTAGGAGAAATGCCTGTGACTTCTGATGTTATGACTCAGAATTGTCATCAGATTTCTCTAGAGAGAAATGTTTAATAGCAGGCCTCAGGAGGCTGTGTAATTTGCCCTGCTTGCTCTCTAGAGAGAATGTTTCTAAAGCTCTGTAAAAGTGGAAGTCCTAAATATAAGCTGAGTCAGTATCTTTTTCTTAAAAGATCCCATTAACCTCATGGCCTCTCCAAAACAACCTCTGGTTCTGAGATACATTATCTTAGGTTTTGAAAAGTAATATATGCTACATATGGATAGATGTCATTGACATCAGTTGGCGGTGTCCTACATAGTAATTTGGATCATGACCAGTAAAATATTCAGAGGTTAAAGAAGAAAAAAAAAGTATTTGAATTAATTAAATTGCTTATTTTTATATGTTGTTTGGTTTTGTTTGCTTTGTTTTTTAAAAAGATTATGTCTATTTAAAGCACTTCAACCTTTATTGTCATGCATATACAACTATGTTATGGTATATAAACTAACTGTTATGGCATGATTTTTCAATCACGTCTACAGACTTTTAACCTAAATTATTTCTTTCTAGTGGAGCTACACTATATGAGGCAGCCCACACATATGCATCAGGTGCATCAAGGCTAAAATAGCCAGAATAATTCCGAGTGAAAAATTTGCAGGTTATCCATTAAAAATCCATACTAAAAAAACTGGATGAAGAGAGTGGGAAAGAAGTTGGTCTGTGTTTTAGGCATCTCTCTAGACTAAAGAGAAATAACTTGTTTTGGTTGACAAAGCTGGATTTCATTTCACATGCTTCCTAGAAAACTGTTGTAATGTCTTTCTTGGTTAATAGATGCAATAGACTTTTGTTGCAGAGTTCTCATAATTATTTTATTACAGAATCACAGAATCACAGAATCTAAGGGGTTGGAAGGGACCTCGAAAGATCATCTAGTCCACCCCCCCTGCCAGAGCAGGGTCACCTAGAGTACATCACACAGGAACGCATCCAGGCGGGTTTTGAATGTCTCCAGTGAAGGAGACTCCACAACCTCTCTGGGCAGCCTGTTCCAGTGCTCTGGCACTCTCACAGTGAAAAAGTTTTTCCTGATATTTACATGGAACCTCCTATGCTCCAGTTTAAAACCATTGCCCCTTGTCCTATCATCAGTCATTACTGACAAAAGCCTGGCTCCATCATCCTGACACTCACCCTTTACATATTTGTAAACATGGATGAGGTCACCCCTCAGCCTCCTTTTCTCCAAGCTAAAGAGACCCAGCTCCCTCAGCCTCTCCTCATAAGGGAGATGTTCCATTCCCTTAATCATCTTAGTGGCTCTGCGCTGGACTCTCTCAAGCAGTTCCATGTCTTTTTTGAAT
>VZRW01004997.1:82091-96799 GCA_013398125.1 Aegotheles bennettii
TACTGGTGCATGGTGTTGTTCTTCCCCAGATGCAAAACTCTGCACTTGCCCTTGTTGAATTTCATTAAGTTTCTCCCCGCCCAACTCTCCAGCCTATCAAGGTCTCTTTGAATGGCAGCACAACCTTCTGGTGTGTCAGCCACTCCTCCCAGTTCAGTGTCATCAGCAAATTTGCTGAGGATACATTCTGTACCCTCATCCAGGTCGTTGATGAAGATGTTGAACAACACCGGTCCCAGTACCGACCCCTGAGGCACTCCACTAGTCACAGTCCTCCAACCAGACTCTGCCCCATTGACCACAACTCTCTGACTTCTTCCCTTCAACCAGTTCTTGATCCACCCCATTACCTGATCACCAAACCCATACTTTATCAGCTTATCTACGAGGATGCTGTGGGAGACAGTGTCAAATGCTTTACTGAAATTACTGAAATTAAAGCTTCTAAAGTGACTGTTTTTTTAATGGAAGGTGCTTGCATATTTGAATATTTTTGCAAAGCCCACTGTGCTGTTTTTGAGAAGCGTAAGTTGAATACATGCGGTCTATATATTAAATAAATGTTGCATGTAAATACATACCAAGAAATATGAAGAGGTAGGCTCATGTGAGGCCAAGAACACAGCAAAGACCGCGGTAGCATAGGATGTAAAGATAGGATAAAACAGAACCACCAGACTCTAGAGTATTGAGGGTGTGCTAGGTGAAGTGATTGCTACCTATTGAAATGAACAGAGCTTCCATCTTGAGATGCATTTGCAATTATTTTGCAATTATTAGAAGTTTTGGGGTTTTTGTGCACTTTGTTTCAGGTACTGAAGGACTCAGTCTCCCCTTTCCCTTTAAAGCAGCTGATTGAAACTTTTTTGTAAAATAGAACTATGATAAATAATTTAGACATGTAGACAAGTAGCACTTGCAGGTGCTACTGCTTTGCATCTGAAGATGTTCTGAAGTTCTCCGTACCATTTGGAATCAATGCAATCCTTTTCATGTATCTACTCTTGGCTTTTTCGGAATATTTTGAGATACGTAGAATTTTCCTAGTAGATAGAAAAATCTCTGATTATTTTGAAAACATACATAAGTTACCTATCAGATATCTTTTTCACATTTGTTTCTTTTTAATAATATTTTCTGGAGAAAAGTGTAACTATTACCAGCATTTCTGCAATTGAAAAAAACCTACGGAAAGCAAAACAAGGAAATTGTAATGGACTATTAGTCAGATCATTCTCCAGATGAGACATTTAATTTCATTCAAGTTTAGGACTGTAGTCTATATAAAGTATGTGGTCATAATACATCTGTTGTGTTGTTCATTTTTTTAAATGTGCAAACAACATTAATATAATCTAAAAGCTTTATGTGGTTTTTAAAAATACTTCAAAATGGTGTTACTTTTCTTTCTTCTTTTCATTTGCATGTTTAGCAGTGATGCCTGTCTGGACAGGTTTGTGCTTCCAGAAGAGCATTCTCATTTGTCTTTATCACTCAGTCCATGAAAACATAGATGCTATTCGCAATTCGTGATTGTCTCTTTTGGTCCCTCTTGGTTTCATGCTAAGAATGTAGTCTATTACAGAGGTAGCAGATGAAGCTTTTTTCTTTTCTTTGACCTTACTTTTATTTATGTTCTGTAGAAAAACCCTCGGCTGCTTCAGTTAAATCAGGCAAATCTTATCATGAGTTCAAGCAATGCAGTAATATGTGTTCTTCCAATGTGGCATTTAATTTTTCTTTGTAGTTTCCTTTTTCTTTTTAATTCCCTCTCCTCCTCATGTTTGTGAAGATTTAACTAGAAATTTAATTTTAAAATATGGTATAATTGCCAGAATCAAAGTCAAAGGTACTTTTGTATGGCCAGTAAATAACAGGCAGAAGGGAAAACCTAGAGTATGTGTTGGAGACAGAACTGGGTATTCTATAAGCTAATTTTTAATTTATTTTTTTTTTTAGAAGTATGCATTTATGTAAGCAGGCTACTTTTGAAAGTTTTGAAACTTACTTATATAAATACAGGTAGCAGCTCATGATGATTTGAGCACAAGGCATCAGATGATTTCTAAGGCAATATCAAGTACCTGTGCTTTGATAGCCCCTTATGTATTTCAGCAGGCATTGCTGAAGCCATGCTTGTTTGGAAGGTCACAGAGTCATGGTTCCTCTTTGACTTTAATCATTCTAGCATAATAGATTTTTGAATTGGCCGTCAGCCATGATGAGGATTAAAGCTTAGTATTTGAAAATAAACATCTTGGGCTAGCTACTCTCCTAACTGCTGAGCTTTGTCTGCCGGGAGATGTGCTGCTCTGAAGCCCTGCTGGGCCATGGGTGGGTGCAGTGGATCAGGCCCTGCAAAAGATGCAGGAGATTTCATCGTCAACTCTATTGGCATTTTTTCTCTTTTGCGCACTCAGTTTTGCACTCTTAACATTCCCAGAGCATTTTTTCTCTGTATGTATAGCCACTATGTGTATACGTATTTATTGCTGTATATAGGTATAAAAGTTTGGGGTTTTTTTAAAGGAATGCTTAGTGAATCACCGCACCAAGTTTGAATTGTGAATGGCGTAGCGGAGGTTAATTTAAACTTGAATTAGAAAAAACATAATGAATTAAGTAAATCCTTTGTTAACAACAATGACGAAGTGGTGTAAGTCTATCAAGTACCATTCTTGTGCCATTTTTTGAGAGAAAGGAACAGGAGTTCCTGTACTGGCTTCAGTGCTGTCATCTGGATGTATTTTAAGGACTATGAAGCACCACTTCACGTACATGTATTGTGTTCTAAATCTGCAGGGTTTTTATATTTATATTTGTATGTCTGTATTTGGGCAGCAGCGTTTCTCAAGGTAGCCATGGGATTACTCTGTCTACAAAGGTCGAGGTGTTTTTTCATGCAAATCTTTTGACACGTTTTTTAGGAATGAATGTATACATGAAAATATAAGTCATCAGTTATTTGTAGCAGTTTAAAAGATTGAAAAACTGGCTTTGAGAGAATAGATTCAATTTCTTGAAGAAGGATACTTTAAAAGGTATTGGCAGTTTCTTTTCTCACTTCAGTCTTTGTCCTCTCACTCTGTGGCAGCTGCTGCTCAGCATTTTTCTTCCTCTGCTTAGTTTTGATGAGCAATGCTGGTTTTGGTGGGTTTTTTGGTGTTTTGGGTTTTTTTATTTGAGTTTTTTTACTTCCTGTTGGTCTTGAGCTCTGAACAATTGGTACTTATGAATGTCATTAAAGCTGCTGGGGGAAGAAGCAGGTAGTGCCATGGATTTTGTTGGAGCTCTGATCTTGTAGATTATTCACCAGACTTGTGTCAACTATGTCCTCAATGCAGGGGTAAAAGGCTAATTAGGCAAATACATCCTTCATTAGGGATGGGTAAACCAGCCTGGAAAATTTAAACAAAGACTGCTCCAAACTGAAGCTAAGTGAAGTCTTCTAAATTGAAACCAAATCTAAAGGAGCTGTTCTGCTTAAATTGACTTTTTGGAGCTCTATCCAAATTTTACCTATTGACAGTCCTGTTATCATTTCTCAACTCATGTAAGAAGCACTAAGAACATTAAATAGTAGTTCTGTTTCTGTTATATGTTTTCTCTGGTTAATTCCCAGCGTGTTAGATTGTAGCTGCGTGACAGAACTGTTCTTTCACATAAACACCTGGCTAAGCAAGTTGTTCCACAAGCAAAGCAATTTCTGAAATTGGGCTACCTACAAATCTGGTGCCGTGTCCCTAAATTCTTATGCCACAACGCCCCCATTCTGTTGCAGATGTTGTGTGCTTCCCCTGTACCCTTTCACATTTTCTCTCTGTATCTAAGCCACCTTCATGCTATCCACATCTTACTGAGGTATGTGCACAACTTCCTTTCCCTTCTCCTCTCCCTCTGCAACACCATCCCATCACTTCTCACCTTCCTTGGCTGCTGCCAGGACCAGCTGTTGCCTCTGCTGTTGAAGACTCTAAGGACTGACTGTTTGGTAAGCAAAGAACTGCTAAGCTACAACTTTTCCATCAGTATCTGTGCAAATAAGGTTTCCTCCTTCTAATCAGACCCAGAGAGATACTCAAATATTCAGGAAAGTTGTAGGACCTAAGTACTTGTAAGTTAGCTCTCCTTCATCACATTGGTTGTGACTGGCAAGTGAATTAAACATTTTTTCAGGGGAGAGATGGGGATAGGCAGCATTACAAAAGCCTTATTTCCTGGAGAGAGCATGGTAAACCACAAGGAACAGTGTTTGATAAAATTATGGGGAAGAAAATTTGTTATGTGAGTATAACCTCTAACTTTGCCAGTGTCTTAGTAATAAAAACTGCAGGAAAACGGAGCATCTTCTACAATAAAATGTCAGTACTGTATTTCAGAAGATGTACCTGTGTTACAAACATTCTATGCTTTACTGTAGTGTGCTAAATGCATAAGTGTGTAATGCTTTCAGATGCATATACATACCATGTATGTTATAATTCACCTGTTAAAAATGGGAAATATCCCAAATTATGCTTGTTCTACTAGGCCAAAAATAATTTAATTTAATTGCGCAATTACTTCTTCTGTTAGAGTATCAGTGGAGCAAATAATTATTTATGAAACATTTTTGCAGCAGATGACCAGAATGTTTTGTTGCTCAATACCAATGATTGGATTAGGAAAATGGATTACATCTGTGAGTAATGAGTTCTTAAAGCCCCTGAATGATATGATTTCTGTAAATGTCTGCTTGATGTCATTAACCATAAGCATTCTGAGAAATAACTGACTCTACAGTATAGATTTGCCTTGTACTGAATTTACTCAGTGCATTTATTAATATACATGTGAGGTCTAATTTGAAGTAATTTAAATGAATATGCTTGGTTTTGAAAAAAGATGCAGGAACTAAAGAATTGCTAAACTTGGACAGATTACAAATCTGCTAATACCTACATTTACACAGTCCTACTCATCAAGTGAAGAGTGAACTTGTAAAATAATAGCATGAAAAATGAAAAGATTGTGTGTTTAAATGAGAACATTACTTTATATTTAATAAAATCCTTATCTTACGTTTTCTTGCCAACAGTACCACCTTGTAAGGTTTTGCCTGTAGTGATCTCTCACTTAGTGGGAGTTTAGCTCTGAAATCAAGGTGCAGCTGCCGTTGTGAAGCCTTTGAATGAAGTCTCAGTGCTCGTTACTGGAGTGCTGTATTCTTTTCCAGTGAACCTGTGGAGAATTCACTGTAGAACTAGTACAAGAAAAAGTACTTATTTAATTTTTTTTTCTGTCTAAAATATCAAATATGCCAGCAATAAACTGAGTGAGATGTAGTTTTGGGTTTTTTTTCTCTCCTGACTTAGAAGGTTGAAATTTTTTTAAAATTTGGATGAGTTGAAATGATGAATTGTAATTTCAGTTTCGGTCCAATTGGAAAACCATGATTGTAGACACAAGTTCTTTGGCTGGGTGTCTGTTTAAAAAATGTGAAACATGTTGAAAAATATGCCACCTGGCAATGGGAAAGAAAAGCCTTAAGAACAGGGTTGGTAATTAAGCTTGTTAACAATGACAGTTTGGGGGAATTGTTTTAAGGGGTAAATGTTCTGCAGTACCCCCAAGCATGGTATATAATTATAATTCTCTGTACCCATCTTTCTAGTTTGGTGTATTTTCCTTTCAAATTACTTTCAATGAATAGATGAACAATATAGCACTGAAAAATCAGCCTTTAGGGGCCAGCCTGTAGCTTTGTGTTGGCTTCAGTGGGCTGACTCCCAAAGCTGGCCGTGGGAAAGCTTGCCATGTGTACCCTGCTTTTAGACCAGCCTGGTCCTGCTGTGTTCATTTGTGAGTGGTTTTAGTTCCGGTGTCTCACAGGGTAATGGCACACATGGGTATTGGCTTGGAATGAAGACTCCTGTTTTCTGTGTGCTTAACTTCTCCCTCGACTCTGTGCATGGAAGGCTGCAACTTTGCTGAACTGCTGGGCAGCAGAGAAAGGGAACGTCAGTGTACTAGCACTTCTGTGGAACCCGCTGTCCATATCAACTATGTTACACCCTAGATACAACGGATATGTAGAGAAAATAAACAGTCTGAGTGGCACTGTGAGAAGGACAAAACCCCATGTCACCGAGGCTACTGCAGCCTTGTCAGAAGATTTATGCTGGATTCTGTGAAGCAGGTCAGCAGGTAACTCGAACCAAAACCAGGCATTTGACAGCAGTGTAAGAAGCACAGAAGATGGATGAGCTTTAAAGAGCTTTGGTTTTTTTTTCCCCAGACATATGAAGTAAAGAGGTTCCTGTTGAGATCAGTGTTGCAGAGACAGATGCCTCCCATCTACCTTGTTGTCTCATCCCTTCCTTCCTGCCATTTACTGCAGCTGTGTTACAGACATCAAAATGATTGTACTTTTGCTTTGAGGTTTACCAAACATTTCTTTTCAGAGACCTTATCCTAAGAAAAAATCCCCCACCCTCATTTACAGACTTCTATTTCTAACTCCTGAAGTTTGCTTTTGGCCTGGATTAATTTCTAGCCTTTGCATTAGTCAGATATTCTCTTTGTGCAGCTGAATGGGAAAGAATGGGAAGGAGCCTTTGAATAGTTTCCTGGAGTTGTGTGAGAAATCCAAATGAAGGGAAACATGCTCTTTCTGATGTTTTGTTTTGTGCAACTGCTGTCTAAATTCAACATAGGGTGAGAAATGGATGTCCTACTTCTGGTTATTGATTTCCTCAGTAATGTTGTTCTATTTGTGCCCTTTTTTCATGGGTCCATTTTGCTGTTTGTGTTTGAAAGGTTTCAGCTCCTGACAAGACGATGTATTATTTTTCTCTCTTGTTGGCTGTCTTCCCTTCCCAACTTCTTTCTGGGCTTTACCCTCAAGTCAGATATTGCTGCTTCCAGATTTTAGCCTACATTACCTGGTGATCACTGAATTAATAATAGCAGAATTTAAAAATTTGTTAGGCTCTTTGGTCTGATGATTTGTTAAAGAGACAAAAAATATACAGTGAACTACATGCAGATTTTATGCTAAGAAAGAGACAGAACCAAACAGGTAGGATTTTATTGGAATGACTTCAGACGGATTTAAATTCTGTACTTTTCTGATTGATAAACAGAAGCAGGAAGAAAGATCATGAAAACAAGTAAAATGGTTACTTGTCTTCTTATCAAAAGCTATTGAATTGCTGTGGTTTACAGTAAAAGTAAAATTTTAAGAAGTATTTAAAAAGTATTCAGAAATCGAAATGTTTGCCAGATCAGTAGGATTAGATTTGGAATTACTGACCTTTCCCTAATAAAGACTATTTGTTGTCTGTGCAAGCTTGTCCCTGGAGTACTTTTGCAAAGACTGGCATAATTTATGAGCGTTTATAGAGGTTTCAGTCTTTACAACTGTTTTGTCCCAAGCTATTTCTGCTTTCTTCTTAAATGATTCCTGAAGATTCCTCAGGTGAGGGATTCCTGACAGAAGTAGCAGCTAGTGTAACTTTTCACTGTAGTTACTTTCCTATGTACTGTACTATGGTTGTATAACGACACATTTAAGTAGGTGGCTTAACATTTGTGGGTTGTTTCTTTTGGGTTCTACCTGTAATAGTCTTGTTTTAGCCATGTCTGATGTGGACATTGTAAATTACTGAAAAATCATACGAGAGAGAAGCATATTAAATCTGTTTGCTTATTCTTTCTACCTCTTTGAATACTGGCACCAATTCCTTGAAGTTATGGTGTCTATGGTTACAATTTCCTTGGAACAATAAACAAGTGTGACTAAATGGCTTTTCCAGCCAGAAACAAGATCTATTACTGTGCATTAATTTTCTTATTAGTAAGGCTGTTTCAAAGAAAGACTGAAATGCAATACTATGTTGAAGTGGCAAAAATAGAAAGAAAATGTATGGTTTATGTTTCTTGCTATAAGAACAGTACTCTCAATGGCAGACACATGGAATATGTGTCCCCTACATAGAGGTATCGAAGTATCAGTTTCTTAATTGAAAATGTAAATGAAGCTCAAATGGAAGATGGGTTATAAATTGTGGAAGACTAGTTTGAGGCTTGGGTCCACTTAGGCATGGTAAGTCTTGCTGTCCCAGCCATTTTATGTCTAAGCTGTTACTACAGATGCTTAGTACAATGTAAACTGGATGAGCAGGATGTAGTAAACAGATTACGGCAATGTTTATTGGTAATTCATTCTGATGTGGGAAGTAAAGGAACCATTAAGTGGTGTATAAATAGGGTAAAATGAAGAGGTGCTGTGCAGCATTGAACATTTGCAAGTTAACTGAGCAATAACTCCAGAGATTTCTCTAAGGTGAAGAAAAAAACAGTCAGCTTTGCTTAAGTAAGAATGAGATAAATATGCTCTCAGTGTGGAAGGTATGTTTTGAGCAGGAAGGTTGAAGTGGAGTTGGCAGTTCCTTTGAGTTTGACATTCATATTGTAATGAGCCTTAAATAGCTGATCCCAACACCTCCTGCTCCCTGTGCCCATGAGGTGAGCCCCAGGTTCAAGCTGAATACCAGAGAGGTTGGCTTCCTCAGATCCTGAGGGACAGGTCTCCAGGTGACACTCAGTCTCCTGAAAACCTGTCAGCTTATCATGACTCACTTAAGTGCTACTAGCTGAAGAGAAAGTACAGATTACATGGTTACCATCTGCTAGAAGCCTTTTGCTCCCTCATGGCTGAAGCCATGACTTTGATATTTTAGCTTTCTTTTGATAGTTTGGTCACACTAATTTTTTCAAAGATTACTTTTAATCTTACTGAAAAACATAGGTATGATATAACACGATAACCAGAGAGCTTCCAACATTTTTTTCAGCAAAAACTTCCAGATGGTCAAAACGATGAGTTTTCATACTAAGGTGGGAAGTGACAGTTTCACCTTTGCTGTCTGTTTTCATCCTGATAGTGTAGAATAAGAAGGGCCCAATGTGACACATTTTTGGGTCTGTTTTTTAAACAGTGTAAGCACAAGTTCAGTGTTGGAAAAAAATCCACTGTTAAATTGGCATCTTCCTACCAGTGATGAGCGACCTAGATGCAGTTCTGCATTTCGCTTTTAACATGTAAGCTTATTGTGTGAATACATTTGGAGTTTGCTGAGGGTAAAACAGAGAACAGTTTTGTTTTGTTTTTCTTCTAAATTTGAGGCAAATTACTGGACAGGAGCCTAGGTAAAAAATTCTGAATCTTATGACCAGAACCAAAAATTTGTCCCATGACCAATGTAACTAATTTTCAAGTCATGTGTTACGCTATTTTTTTGGTATTGTTTTAATAAAGATTATTTTTACCCAGAGAAACTCAATAGTTTGCAAAATAACAGTTTTCTGTCATGCAGTAAGAATACCATATCTTTTCAGCATAGTTTTTCTTTTTTTCCTCTGTGCTAAAATGTTGTTTCAATGAAGAAAAATCCACCCCAATGCATATTACAATGGTGAAGAGTGTTCCTTCAGGCCATTGTAAGAGAATTTATGTCACTTTGCTCTGTGGAAGTGATACAGGCCTATATGAATTGTCGTGAACTGCTTCTTCTCATGTTGAGCTTGTGGTTCAAAGATGAGAGTATCCTCAGAAATAAGTTTTCCTGTTCAATGCTGTCTTTTCTTATTTTTGTCCTTTTTGTGCATATGATTGAATAGAAAAAACATTAATACAGTTCTTTGATGCTTGCAAAAGCTTTCCGTATCAAAGTCACACACTCAATTTATAATTAAATTTAAAGATACTTACAAGTGTGTTTTATGCTTAAGTGTTCTTGGTAATGGTAGAGCTTCTACTTTTAAGTAATACTTTCCGTTGTACAATTTCAATTGTACAATGTCTTAAGCTGTTCTACAAATCATTTTCATAAATGTACAAAAATTTAAATGCTATGCAAAAAGTGAACTGGATTTTTGAGAATTGTTAGCTTGTATTTTTATAATGTTTGTAAATACTAATTTTCTCTTTCTACTGGAGACAGGAGATTTTTCAGAATTATTTTTAAATAATGTTGGTCAGCATTTTTCATTTCTAAATCTTACTAAGATGCTCATACAACTAATAAAAATAATGGATAAATTTAATCTAGGAGGATAACTAGGAGCAAAGTAAACTCTGTATTATCATTTTTATTATTAGCATATTAAATTTTTAGTCATTAATATGGAATGATTGGAGTCTTATTAATCTGAAATCTCAGCAAGAAATTATCATCTTGAGCATTTCTGAGTTCCATCTGGTGAAATGAAAATTAACTGAGTTGTTCATGGTGCACTTACTGAAGCCTTATTACACACAGTGCTTGTTCTTAAACTCAGACTGAGTAGCAATCATTAGCAGAAGAGATTGGTGGGAGTTTTACAGATGTACAATGTTTTTTTATCTTCATACAGGCCCATTTTCCTAGAGGCAGTCTGAAATTTGAAGAATGACTTTTCTTTGTAGTTTTTTTCATACTTAGGAGAGGTGACATTTTAATTCTGTGTTATATATATATATATATATATATATTTTGCTGGACCAATAATATTCAAATTTTCAGGCTGCTGAGTGGTTTCACCTTCCACCGAAGCAAATGATTTGATGACACTGGTGAGGAATGAAGAATAAATCTCTCTCTCTCTCTCTCCTCATTTGCATTATTCTGTCACTGCAGCAGAATGTTTTCCCCTGATCCATTATCTATTTCTCAGGTCACTTTGTAAACAAGTATTGGTTTGGAAAGTGGCTCTGGAGATAGCGTTCTGGGATTTCAGCATTGTGGCATAGTGCTACCATGGTAAAGCAGTGCTTGACTGACTGTTTTCTCTATGAAACATTCATAAATTTATGAAGTTTTGCCTATATCATTATGTACTTTTTTAACCTGAGAGATTTTGTCATTTGGGTAGGGGCAAATAACCTGTTTCTTTATTTTCCTGCTTCATCTTCTGAAAAATCTTCAGGTATGTGTGTGTTTTAGTAGTCTGAAAGGAAAGTTGTGAAGCTTCCACTTATCTTTAGAAAATGCTTTGCACTGATGGTAGTTATGCAAGCTCTTCTAGCTGCTCTTATCCTTTCAGGATGGCTTCTACATGAATTCAGATAAACAGGCTGTGCAAGTAGTGTAGTTTTTGTGATCTCTCTGGCCCTTGTCCATCTGAGGGGAAAAAAAAAAGAGGAAAATTTCTATTTTGATGATTTCTATTTAATGATTCTATTTTAGTGATGTGCCTGAATTTCAAGGAAGTGCAATAATTTGTTAAACAGCAATCACTTTGAATCTGTGACATATAGAGGACCACAGCAGGGACACTGTGAGTCGGTTTTATCTGATCTGGCAACTGAAGTGCAAAATGTCCCAGTGCTTCCACACACAGACTGGGGGCAGCTGAAGCAGTGTGTTAGAAGAAGCAGTTGTATTGCACTTGCTGAAGGATAAGCAGCCATCATGCTCTCTGATCAGTATAAATACTTGAAATAGAACAGTTTTGCCACTCCAATAACTGTGAAACCCTTCCAGAACTGACATACGTTGAGGTGTGTAATTACCAGTACTAGGGCCAGTTGGAAATTGTCTTTTTCTAAAGGATTTATTGAAAAGCTTGCCTTTGTTTTTCGTTCCATGTGAGATTTTTTTTATTTTCTCATTAAAAAGGTCAGGATTTCTTTCTTATAATGCAACTGGCATTTCATACCAAAACCACAGCAGATGTCAAAAAACGTGCACTTACTTTTCTGGGTTCCTTTAGCTGAACTGACTGCGTAACTGTTCAGTGAGTAGCTACTGTTTAAGTTTCTTAGGAGATATTTATTTGCAAGTCAGCATTATAGGGCTTATCGGCTTTGTAAGCTGCATGTCTTCTACAGCTGCTAAAAGCTTTGAGAGGAATCTGAAAGCTTTCAACAGCTTGCAGAGCTCCAGCTATTCCTGTAAATCTCGGCGGGATGAGCTGTGCTTTACATGCTGCTCTCTGACTTCTCAGGTGTCAGTACAGGAGGATTTCTGTCCGATGTCTTGTGTAGCTTTGATTCTTTCATGTTCAACTCAGCTGAGCCCCACTCCTGTTTGGGTCATGGAAATAGTTTCACTTTGAATTTCTGCTATACAAGTATGTTATGTATATATGTACGTGTGACATTGATTCTCTATCGCTGCCCACAGCAGGGGGGTGGAACTAGATGATCTTTAAGGTCCCTTCCAACCCAAACAATTCTGGGATTCTGTAGTTGGGATCAGAGTGTAACAGTTTTAACATGTAAATTATGGGAACTTCCTACTTAACTCATTCTGGAGAAGGTTTGTTCTCTGGGACTAGCAGTCCTTCTGAAACGAGAGGAGCGTATTTTTAAAGCTGTGTTTGTGTTTGGGTCAAACATTTGGAACATTCTTATTGTTTGTGTATTTTCATCATCATAATTATGAAAAAAACATGGTGGGAAATGAATTCAGTCTGTGAGAACAGTCTGAGCAAAAAAAGTACACAAATACAATATTTAAAACCTGTTCTTTTGGTTTAGGAGATCTAACATAGCATGTAATTAAATTATAATTTTACAGAGATTGAAAGGGGTTTTGCAGCTTAGGCTTCCACTGTTCTACCTATTTAAAAAGCAGATGTATTACTTAAAAAGACTCTGAACTCATGGTTCCTCTGAAAAAAATCTTTTACAGAGCCTTAAAAAGTTTACTTTTGAAACTTTCTCCTCAAGCAGAAAATCCGTTCTTACGTTACAGAGAGGTTTGTCATGACGGGTGCATTTGGATGAATTTAGGCTAATGAAGTTGCTTGGGAGAATGTCTGATACCAACCAAACTGTATTATGGACATTGGGCAATCTTACAGATGAAAGAAATGTGTGTAGATTATATAAACTATGAAATAGATTGCTTCCATTTTATTTCTTTATATTATTCTGGCTTGAAAATTGCTAATCTGAAGTGATCAATAAAGCATAAAGATATTGGGTCACATTTTGGGGCATGCCCCGCAACAGGTTCAAATGAATACATCTCTGGAGTCAGTGGAGCAAACAAAAACAGTCTTGTTTACAGCAAAAGGAAATTTCTCCCCTTGCCCTGTTTTCCTGTAACGTATATTGGCTCTGTTCCATACCGGCACAGGGAGAAGGGGAGATCACTGCTACGTGGCTTTCTGCATGTTTTCAAACTGCAGCCAAGAAGTTGCTGCTGCTGAAAGAGGCCGTTCAGTGAACACCTCCTCACAGCACTGACTTTGGGGGCATTGCCAGTGCAAGTCGAACATTATCTCACATCATCAAGGTGCAGGGTTTGAAACATTTGTGTTTGTACATTAGTTTGTATTATAATGATGGTCAATGCTATATTGTACGTTTTTGCAATTGTCTTTAAAATCTGGAGACACAACGGCTGTCTCACGCTTACCAGTTACCTTTGGAGGCAACAACTTGACACCTTCATAAAATATTACTGCTCAGTTGCTATCTATATGTCTTAAAATGTGCTGCAGTGGTGTGTCTTTGGATACTGCTGCAGTAGCACAAAAAAAATCTGTGGAGTTGAGTTTGTTTTTACCTTCCTATAGATGAGGTCAAATTTCCTTGATGTGCAGATTTTGTAGCACATTGTGTAGGAGAGATGTTGGTGAAATACTGAGGTACAGTGGACACTCATTTATTAAATGCAGAGCTGGCAGGTGATTTTTCATAAGGTCACTAGCTTATGTGGTGCCACCTAGTAGCTTTTTCCTAATTCACAGTTCTTACACCTTTTCCAGTTCTGTTTGCAGAGAACTGGTGCAAGCAAAATTGTTTAGAAGATGAGAAATGGAAGATCTGATACAAAGGTCACCTCTGAACTTGTAATGGATACAATCATATTGATTTAATCAAAACCACTTTTATTTCATGCTTTTGGTAAACAGCCCTTCTTTAAAAATCCTAGTTTATTCTAAAAGTTCTTTTAAATGAGGTGGTTTAAACGTAAATTTGAAACCACGTTGCTAAATTTATGGAAATAGAGGTAAAGGTGGCCTCCATTTTCTATTCCCTTTTGCTAAATTCATTACTTTCCAGTTTTGTGATTAATTTAGTTCTTATTTCTCCTGCATATTTCTTTGAATGAGATTGTAGATTTTAAAATGTTGCTGAAAATGGCCTTCTGATTTCTTATGGAGAAAAATCTAATTCAAAAGTAGAAATTATTTTATGGCTTGAGAGTGGTGTTTGTGCCCTTCCCCAAGGCAACAGGAACCCCCCTACTGACCTTCCATCATTTCCATTCTTCTTTATTCATTCCTTGAAATTATACTCTCCTTTAACCTTGTATATAAGACTTGATATAAGGATTTGTCATATTGTATAGACTTATTGTATTTTATCTTACATAGACCTCATTTAAAAAAATAATCTGGTGCTATTGTTATTTGTTTCCTACGAACTACTTGGACAAGAAACAATATTCTCTCTGTTGTCAAAGTTATCTAGGCCAGTAACTTAAATTTATATACAGGAAAACGTATATATCTGGCTAACAAAGACAATTTTTATGGTATAATGTGAAGATAACATTCAGTTACTCTGAGCATAGAACAGTGGCAAAAGTGACTTTCCTAAAGTACGATCTTGGAATGGTCTTGAATGCCCATTTCCTACCCTGGGAACAAAACTTCTGTCATTTTGTTTTTGTAGTTTTGAAGAATAAATAAATACTCCCCACCCTAATTGACTCCCCCCCCCCCCC
>VZRW01004997.1:96827-163756 GCA_013398125.1 Aegotheles bennettii
AAATATAGTTAAAGCAATTCCAGAGTTATTCAAGGTAGAACATTTTATCTTCTTGAAAATGGGAATTACTTTTAAAAGTGTTTATTTGTATAAACGTTTGAGTGTTTGCTTTGAAGTGACATTTACCTTTTGCCTGTGTGGGTGCAACTACTCGTATGCCCCACGGTCCCCAGCTTTTCTCCCAGCACTCATTGTTCATATGCAGGGACACAGTTGCAGTTTTGGCTGCCTGTGCTTAGTGCACAATGTACTTGTGCAGGTCACAGTGCCATTTGGGCTTTGAATTGTGTAGTATATTTATGGGTTACTTTTTATCTGCTTTAAATAAGCTCCATAGTATGCTCTACAATATGTGCAAACCCTTGATAAATCAAAGAGTTACTTTTCAGCAAAACCAGTTAGAAATGAGCTATAAGTTTGGCTGTGTACCACTGGAGTGAATGGAGGTTCTCGGGGATGCATGGAAATGTGTTGCTGAGCAAACTGCTTTGATTTACAGAATATGCTGTAATTTTAGAACTTGGGCTGGAGTGTAAGTAGCTGTGAGACAGAATTGTAAGTATATTTCAGGATACACCTGGATTTTTAATTCTTAGTCAAATCACTATAGAATACTTGCAGGACACCAGCAAAAGACGTGCTTAACGTGTATTCTAATTCTGCCATTCAAAAGGCAAACTTGCTATAACATTCTGGATTTATAATAATATGAAAACCAGCAATTTATTAAAGTTTCAATGCTTTCTGGCTCAAGTTCTTGTTTGGACATGAAATATGAATAAAAGCCCATGATTTTTAAATAGGTACATAGGCTGAGTCCTAATAAATAGGTATTTATCATATTTATCACTTTGACTTAAGAAACAAGTTGTCTTACTATCAGCAGTTTCTTCTCAGTAGTTAAGAAAAATCTTTTATGGAGGTTGCATATACTGCTTTCTTTTTAAGGTATAATTTTATTTTGGATCATTTGCAGGCCTCAAATGTACTTTTTTAACAGGTGGGGTAGTGCCATATTTTGTTCCCATAATATTTTTAAGTGTTTTATTTATCAGGATTTTAAAAATTTATTCTAATAGTTGGGTGAAGCTATTGTTAGTATGGTTTTTTAAGTCTCTTTTTGCACTCACTAAACCAAGAATGTGAGACTGTTTGTTATTCACCTCAACTGTGCTGTTATGAAGGATCCATACATGTGAAATACTACTTTAAATTCTGTTTGGTCAAGAACCCGTTAACTCACAGAATTTGATCTTCTTAGGTAAAAGTCCAACAATGCTTATTCTAAATACAAGAGTATAATTCTTCTAGACTGTATAGCAAATATTTATCAGGCCTATAGGAGAAAGTGCTATACTTTCCAGATCTGAAGATCTGTAACATAAAGGAACCAGCAGTTAATTTCATCACTGTTTCATAGTGTGACAGTGCTAAAACATAATTTGCACCATTAGCATATAGTAACTTTTACTGAGATAATTTGAGGATAGTTTTAAAAAGCTGCACTAAAAGCTTACTGTTTTTTGGGTAGTTTATAATTTTTTTCCCTAATCATAAATCTGTCTTTTATTGATGGGATAGAATCTGTGAGAAATTAATGAGTTTTGAAAGTTTAGTGGATAATGTTAAGACAGTATGATGTGATGGTTCTGTAGGACTGAACCTCTCCTGGGTTACATTGATGTAATCATCAATTTGTTGTCCAGGTGCATTCTAATGCAATGAGAAACAAGGAGTTAATGAATGATGGATGTTCAGAGCAGACATATAACCAATATGAACTTTGTGTGTGTGTATACGTATCCATCTATAGATTCTCTCTCCCATAAAAATATTGGTTGGGTTTTTTCAATGTGGATTACTACTACTTGGCTCACTTTTTTGTCTGGACATTTTTAAAAATCAAAGCTATTAAGAACTTTTTTCCCCTTTTCTCTTTTCCTTTATTTTCTCCAGACTTTAAGATGAGAAAAATTGTTCAACATATTTGTAATCATCATGGGAAAAAACTATTACAGTTCAATTTAGACAGGTTTTTACAGAAATAGAGCTAGGCTTAAACGTGGTATCAGAACCTCTGAAGAGAGGGTGAAACATAGGAGCAATGACTTAGTTGCTTCCCCTCTTTTGTAACATTTTAGTGGTTAAGGGATTCAGAGTGAGGGAGGCTGGTATTCAGTTTCATCTCCTCCTTGGTCACATTTAATCCACTACCTCTTATTTTCCAAAATGTGTGAAGACTTTCTGTGCTAGTAAGTCTTCCATTTCATATGAAAAATAAATAAATAAATAAACAAACAAACAAATAAATAAATAAATGCAGTGGTTGGAACTCTAATAGCTTCAGTAGCGTTTCCTAATTGTGGTTTTTAAAAGTCATTATTTCTGGTTTAAGTGCTTCTAATTTCAGTAGATCTTGTTTTGCTTAATTTTGCACATAGCTTATATTTGTTTTGTGAGTAAAGAACTGTCTTCTCTCTGGCTCAATAGCCTGAGGTGTGCACAAAGCTCAGGCTTTATTTTCTTGAGTAGGCACGGTGCATTAAAAAATTAGGAACACAGGAACTGACAGGGCAGATGAATCCACTTTCTTTGCTGTCTTCTGTTGCAAACTGGTGAATTCTGCAGGAGACAGTTTAAATGATCTAGGATGGAAAGCTGCAGAAATGTCATTTTATTTTTCAGGATTTGTTAATAAAAGAAAGCAATTACCTGCTCTTGTTCCCACCTCCAGGTTTTCTGTTGCCCTGTGTTTGGCGTTCAGGAGTGCAGTGTTCCTCTTGCCTTCCCCAGGCAGTGTGCAGCCAGCTGGGAAAGGGGAGAGGAGAGAAAGCTATAGGGGGTGGAGAGCAAGTGCTCCCCTTACAAGGAAGGTGTGTCTACTCTAACACATGTTCAGACTGCTCTGGAGTTGGTGCTAGGTAAGTACATCATATTATGGTCATTCGTGCCTTCTTGCTGTAATGGGGAGCTGGGTCTCACTTGCATAATTTATCTCTTGGTTCAGTAATACAACCCCAGTGGTTGGAGAATTTCAGGAACGGGAGACGAATGCTTTTAATGGTAACTTTCTCTCTGTACTTTGCTATCCATCAAGATAATTTTATGCTGTCTAAACAATATTTTGTGTTCTGAGGGGGGTACACAGGCGGTGTGTATAATGAGTAGCAACTTGAATTACTTTCAAGTCCTAAGACAGATATGTGGGCTTACAAGAGGGAGAATGTCCATTATTAGTTTGCACAGCCAGGAGGCAAATGATAATTGTTTTGAAAACATTCCCTATGTTTTAATTTTAGCAAGTATGATAATAGAGATGATTCCTTATAATAGAACCATGTATGCAAAAGAAAAATTAAACTATTACTATTTCTGCAGGATTTATTACCTAGTGATGATGAGGTACCGAAATATTAATCAACTGTTTATATTCTCATTCACAATTTTCACATAGCATACTTTTTAGCTCATTACAAGTGCAGTATTTTGGGATGAATATGATAGTAAATGCTCAATATTACATGAAATGGGAAGAAAATATTTGGAAAGAAAAAAAGAAGCTTACTAACATGCTTTACCAAATAATGATTGTACTTTGCATAGATCTCTGTATTGAAAATCTACATCTTTCTGTTTAAACATGCATTCAATTAATTTTAAAAATGCATTCAGGACCAGATTCTGCCTTGTCAGAATTTCACACGCACTGTTTCATTCTTTTCTTACTTTCAGACCCATATAATAGCTGTGAATTTTATTTGTCTTTATCTTGAGCTTGAATATCAATAAGCACAATATTAAAATATTTATTTTTGAGATTATACTATTTTTTTCTGAACAAACTAAACCTGTTAAATGAGTAAAATTAGACTATTTTAGTAGAATATGGAATTCATCACTATTCCTGCTCCTTATTGGAAGTGGGGATAGAGGAAAATAGATTACAGAATTACTTTTGATAAAATACAGCAACATTTTGCAAGTTTTCATGTTTTATGTAGTCAAATATTGATTATACTTGAATTTTGAATAGGTTCACACTGCAATTTTAGCTGACATTCAAATGGTACAGAATGTCTGGATGGGGTGATATATTTGGATTTGCAAATGCTTATATGAAATGTATAACTCCTCTGAAAGGAATTAGCTGAAAAGGGATTCTCAAAAGGACTTTTTTTTTGTAAGGATTCAAGCTACATCTGAAATATTGGCAGACGATCTGCTATTCATCAATGTAGCTATGAATGTATCTAAGACCAAAGCTTTTTTCATCCTCCCTGAGAGAAGCAAGCTATAATTTATAAACTGTTCATATGTGGGCAAGTCTGTGAACGTGAATTCTGCCTGAAAATACCCAACTTTGGCAAAGCATGGTTATGTAACTGGTATTGCATAATAATACATTTAACGATATTCTAATAGAAGTTTACTTTTATCACTGTTTCTTTAGGAGGAAAGGTTGCAGCTATGTGACTAATTACCCTCCTTCTTTAAGGTTATCATGTGTCCTAATTTTCAAGGAGTGTCCTTGCTAACAGGGACAACCCTGGAATCTTGGAGGCTTTACTGAAAATGGGGCAATGTTCTAATTTCAGAAAAATCCCATGTCAACCAGATACCTGAGCAACTCCAGAGCCTCACGTGGACTCTGAGGTCTCCGCATCTGTCTGGGGTAGTACCTGTACTGGATGCCTCTCATCTTAGGAGAAATAGACGTGAAATCCAGTGCTGCTCCAGCAGCCAACTGTCCCATTTCTGGGGACGAGGCCAGTACAGATATAAAAATCTTCCTTGTCTTAGATGTAAAGGAAATAAATTGTGTTTTCTGTTTAAAGTGTGTTTAGTTTTTCCTCTCTGTGACTTCCCTGTAGCTACAAAGCTAATAATTAGGCATGAGAATGGGTCAGCCAGATGGGGCTCATTGTCCCTTTCAACTTGGTGGGAAAGACCAGACAGCAAATGTTGGAGCATGAAAAGGAATTTCCACAGAGGTTGAAGCTAAGTGTGAAGAAGACACAGCTCACTGCGCTCTCTGTTCTCAGACAGTTGTCTAAAGTAAAATGTTGGTTTAAGAAGTGTTACTGCTCCGTTGTCACTGTACTCAAACTCAGAATATTTTATATGTATTTTAAAATAAGAATGTCCCAGGATTATATAAGAGGTTACCAAAATATTGGAGAAATCTCTGCCTTCTGGAGGAAAGATTGAAACCTGAATTTATTCTGTATTTTAAATGTGTGCTAAGACATCTCTGATTATATATATATCCAAAGGTTTCTTCTGTGGAAGAGATTGCTGTGATACCTCAGTCCTGCCCATCTGGAATAGGTATGCACCGAAGATCCTTATTGGACTTCACTGACGTTTCCTATACTTGAGAAAATCCTGTGTAATTATGTATTTGCTTTGAATAAAACTTTCTAGTTTTCCTAACACAGAGACCTTAATCAATTTGAGGACTTAAACACAAAACTGTTAAAATGCTGAACTCCTTCACTCTCCTCAAAGTTTTGGGGAGTGATTGCTCCATAGTCTTTATGGCTTCCAGGACTTCTGCATATTGGGTTCCACAGTTGCCTAGGTTGGCAACTCTCTTGGAAATGTAAACGGCTTAGTGGGTATTTAAATACATAGCCATCACATTCTGCCCTGTAATCTAATGTGTAAACTAAATAGGAAACTGCATGTATTTTTCATGTATGATGGTGTGTCAGGACACATGGGAAAACTTTCCTTTTTTGGGTTTGAGGTTTTAAAATGTATCACAAACGCATACGTGCCCTTTGTCTTTGTATTATAATGACAACTGTTTTTTAAATTAAACAATTATAGTTATTGTAGCTTTATTTTGTAGCAGTATAAATACTTGGTGTCAATTTATCAACACCTGAATGAGTTTAAAAGAATGTAGTTTTTTATTTACAACAGCTGACTCCTACCTGGCTAAGTGACAGTTCTAGTATTTCATTACTTCCCCTTCTGTCGTTTTGCAGTATAAAATTTCATGCATCTGCCATCTCAGTTTCTTTTCTTTGTTGGAAAGACTTCATGTACTCCCACTTCTTGTAATTAGAATAATGATGCAAAATTTTCTCAAGGTTAAGAAAACTGCTGGAACCACAAAATAGAACATGAGCAAACTGTAATTACCTAGTTTCTTAAGTGAAGATATGAAATTCCCAAAGAATTCTGATAGTCTTTTGTGGGGAATGTGTACTGTCAGTGTCAGTGGAAATGTGAGTTCTTAACAGTTGCTGATAATTAAGGGCCAAGGTTTCAGCTGAGGTGAAGGAATGATTCTGCTTAACTGTTGGAGCTATGTGCATCAGTAAAAGCATTTGTGGAACAATTTGTAAGCTATTTAGTGTTGTAAAAATCAACTGAAAATTGTTTGCACTTTATTAATTAAATAGGGAACATTTAAATGATAATGCACCATGTGGATTAAGTCCTCCAGTTCTCATTGCTGCTAATGGGATTTGTAAGTGTTGCAAGATCCATATGCATCATAACAGAAAATTCGATTCAGAGTGACTTAGAAAGCTGTTCAGTCACTATTGCTGAAACTTTCTTTGGGTGACTTTAAGTTGCCCAAATCCAATCTTAATTGGATTTGCCTTCAAGAGACTACTTATGTGAACTTCACTGACCAATCATCTCATCTGGATATACACACACACATACTTGGTTTGCATGTTATAGATTTAAAGATGCCGTTAAGTGCTCCTGAATCACATTTACATGGACAGCTGCATTCTCTGTAACAAATGCCTTTTTCATGTTTGCTGCCTCTGGTTTTTAAAACTGTCTAGGCAAGCTGTAAATGATGTTCATAGTTGGACAACACAGCCAAACTACTCTGTGCCTGGCAAGTTTTGGCGATATGTTGGTACCCGAGAAGCAGAAGTGAGGATGTTTGTAACATCAGATGGGAAAGCTATGCTACAGTGCAGTATCAATAGATTTATTTTTTTTCATTTGAATTCCATGGTGAAGGTCTGTATCAATACCAGTCTTTCCCTGTCTTCTTGTTGGGTCATAGTTACTTGTATAAGATTTAAGGACTTCTCCTGCTCTCTTTAGGCATTTTCATGACTCCTTCATTCTCCAGTCTTTCTGCTTGCCTGTCTTCCTTGACACATGGCGTGACAGCAGTGCCTCCACTGGTGGCCCTGACAGAGCCCCCATCTTCCCTTTTCCATGATCTACATCTCCAAGGATGCTATAGTTGCATCACTCCTGCTGCCCAACTGCTGAGTATGAGATAATGCTGTAAGACTTTCAAGAGCTAAATTAACATCCTTCACTGTGCTAAGAGATGCTACCAGTTGTTAGCTGTGCCTACTACCTGTCTCTAGATGTGTGCTGATTTTATTCAGTTAAACATCAAAGAGACTGACTTCAAGCATAACTTGTCTCTTTGTGAATATTGTGGCTCCACTGAAGTACTATTTTATTTGGGCCTTCATTTTCCCACCACTTTACATGATTCCTACCCACCTCCTAGTGCATATTCAGTCCTTTCCCCCAGCAGTGCCCTTCCGGATACATTTCAGTCTTTGGGAAGTTGGTTGAGTAAATCTCTGAACACTCCTCTGATTTGCTTTTGTTTGTCTGTATGTGCCCTTACCAAAGCCTCAGTTTTCAAATTGTATTTATGAAACAAAGGTATAGGTGATTAAAACTAATAATCTGAAAGTGTCTTACTGTGACCCTAAATGTTCATGTTCAGTTTTAGTTATTTCATTCTCCTACTATACTGTAAAACTTACAATATAGCAGAAATCAATATTGCTCTGAGTATTTTTGGGAATCATGCAACCTGTGAAAGCCAGTAAACAGATTCTTTTTTTCTGACAATGAAAATGAATTCTTTTTAGCAAGGCTGGCTTGATAGCATTGTGAATGGAGATTTGTAAATGTATTGAACTCCTTTACTGAGGGGAGTTAAGTCCCTTAATTCCAATATTTTGTGGACTGAAGGAAAGCAGTTTATAAAAGAATCTCTCTTATGTCTCTAATCCTATAGGTAAGAAATTCAGTTAATCTTTATTTGCAACATTTGAGCTTGAGGTTCAAATGTGTTTCTGAAAATGCTATCTAGGTTTAGTTTTATGATCAAATAGATCTGCTTCACTTTATTTAGTTCTCCCCCCTCCCCAGTTATGCCAATTATGAAAATTTATCCTTGATTCTGAAAATGAAGTTCTATTCCCAATGACTTCAGCAAATCATATCCAAACTCTTCATTTACTCTCAGCAGTATTGTAGAAATGATGGCATTGTATAAGCAATGAAAGCAATTTGGTATGGCAGGTAGAACTTAAATGTTATGTTTATGATACTTGAGCCAAAATCTGGTTGTTAAACTTTTAATAACTGTAAACTCCACTCTTTTTAACTTCCTGCCTCTGTTTAAAACTTGTGAAATTGCATCTGGAGTGCTGTGACCAGTACTTCCCCATACAGGACAGGTACTGACAGCTGGAGGAAGTCCAGTGAAGGGCCACCAAGGTCAGGAGTGTATGGCATACAAGGAGAAGCTGAGTGAGCTGGGGTTGTTCAGTCTGAAGAAGAGACAGATTAGTTAGATTTAGTTTTATTGCTTTCTTCAGTTACCCAGTGCAGGGTTAAAAAAGACGACAGAGCCAGATTCATCTCTGAGGTACACAACAAAAGGATATGAGGTAACAGATGTAAGTGTAGTAAGGGAAATTCTGGTTAAATATAAAGAACTTTTTCACCAGGAAGATGTTCCAACATGGGAACAGTGGCCCAGACAGGGGTGGGGATCTCCATCCTTGGAGATATTCAGAGCTTTACTGGGCATGATCCCAAGCAAGCTGTTCCACATTTGAAGTTGGCAGTGAGTTGGACTAGATGACCTTCAAAGATCCTTTCCAACCTAAATTATCCTCTGGTTTTGTTAAGAAGGTAAAAAAAAAAAAAAAAAAAAGAGGGATATGTTTGATTTGAAGTTAATTTTCAAAGTAGAACTGCATGGAAGTGTGGGCCTGCGTTTTCATGAGTCATGTACAACTCTGAGTCTGATGGGACCTCTAGGAGTGTTGTGCTGTGGAGTCAGTGGGTCCTCTGGCAGTCCTGGAACACTGATTTGAAATGACAGTTCATGCTTAACAGTTGTTGTGGACGGTTATGCTTTCAGTGTGGCCGACTTCCCACCCTTTTTGATGTTTTTATATTTTTGAATGACAAGATTTGTGATTTTCTGTTGTACTCTTTAATTGATTCCAGGAAGGGCATTTCATACAGGAAAGAGTGGAAGGTGCAGAAAAACAGGAGAGGACAGTGAAAGAGAAAACAGTGAAAGCAGCACAATCTTCTCCTGTGTAGGAAATTCAAAAAACGTTACAGGTGCAGTCCCCAAATTCTTCCATTTTAGAAATTATTATGGAGTAGCTTACAACAGTGATAAGTGATCTGCCGCAGATTTCTAGATCAGTTTTCCATTTACTGTGTGAAATTATATTAAAGTTAGGGTAATAAGGAAAAAATGTTGACTTAATCTTGACTGCTTGAGTCCATGTACTTCTTGCCATTCAAGAAGTTTGGCACTTGTTTCCGCAGTGTTATTACAGTGCTTCTTAATTAATCTTTATGTTGTTAAAGCACCCTTCCTGAAAGTGTCACCTTCCATGAGGTAAATTATGTTGCAGTGGGATTAATGAGGGATGTACCATAAAATAGTAAACAATGCATCTGATAATCATCTTGATAATGGCCTATATCTGAGGGGAGAGCTGTGGAAAAAGAAGAAAATGGGCTATGATAAAACTTATACTCAATTGAAGGTGACACTTCTGAAATGCAGGGTGAGCTGATAAGGGTTACAGGGATAAAAACTAGTAGTTAACCATTATCCCCTCCCTTGTTAAAAGGAAAACAGTGAGGGGAAGTGTCACTGTAATTCTGTGGCCTTACAGATGTCTCGCTTCATCCTGCAGAGACCTTGGTGGATTGGATTGAGAGGCAGAGCATGGGTAGAGGTCGGCTAACCTAGGTCAGAGTGGCACCAGAGTGCATGTGGGTTCCGAAGCTAGGGGTCATGACAGTGAAGAGGCTTCTGTCCTAATCTCAGGGTGTAAATTTAAAAAAAAAAGAGAATTAAAACCAATCCTTGTTTACAGAGGCAGCTTGCTGACAGAGTGAGGTACTCCTTCAGACAGGAGGTTTCCAAGACTTTTAGGATATAATTTTTAAAGGGAATTTTAGTTAGATAAAGCCTGAAATACTTGAACTGCATTAGCAGCAGTTGCTGAGTTACCTTCCTGTTAAGTATCTGGGATGCACTATGTTGGAGTTACTCTTTCTCTGACAAGATTTTTTTTAAGTGAGTCTTTCAGTCCAACTCCTTTCATTGCCATTGTAGTGTTTGCAAATGTACCTTACGTAATGGCCCTTCCTTCTGTAAAAGTTGAAAAGCCTAAAATACTGCTGTTCCTGCTAGACAAGTGATTTGATTTTGAAATGTTGACCCTTATTTGAAGGGCTATTTTTGTAGTGTTCCTTTGCAGTATTTTATTTTGATAGTGGATTTGCAGGTACCTAACTTTGGCTATAGTTCTTTCGCCTAATGCATTACAGAACACTTGTTTACAAATGGAAGTTTTCTTGATGGAACATAGCTGGTTAATGCACTGCTGAACAAATGATTTCTTGTCTAAAAGTGTCTTGGAAGGTTACTTCTGGGAGAGAATTTTAAACAATTAGAGTCAGTTCCCTGTAAGAGGGAGGCGTAGCTCTGAGGCCGTAATCCAAAAAGGAAATCTAGGTGATTTAAATAAGAATCTGGGCATAAGATACAGAAGGTCATGAACATCAGTAATGCTGAGTGAATTATTTAGGATGTCATGGGAAATAAAAAAATTATAGAGAGAAGAAGTAGAAGTTTGAAATGTGTCTACATCAGCAAATGATTTGGTGCATTAGAAGCAGATCAATAGCTTGAAACAGTCAGTGTTGAGGCCCCCACATCTATGCAGGTTTTATGCTGGACTAGATTTAGTCCGAGCCTTTGGACTGAGAGTACTCAGTGAACATGACTGGAAGCTTTCCAAAGACCTGTGATTGTTTCAGATCTGTATGTGTTGAATGCTTTTGGTGTGAACCTGCAGTGGACCTTCCACTTTGTTTTTTGTTTAAAACAAAAGAAATTCAGTTCATGAGCACCAAAGCTGTTCTGCAAACTGAACTAACACACAGTAGTGGTGGTAGTGAATGTAGGGCATACCAATGTCATCTGGCTCTGGAGCCTGTTGTAAAAATACACCATCTTATCCTCTGATGAAGAAGCAGAGGTTCCTCTCTCTTAAAGTAGAATTTATCAAAAATGAGCAATATTGGGTTAAATCCATTTTCTTTGAAGTTGATGGTAAAGCTTCAAATGATGTAAATGGGAGTAGAATTAGGCCAACACTGATCACTTAAGGGAAATCAAAATCTAGGCTAGAGAAAAGGCAAAGATCAACTCTGCACAGCTACAGAAATAGTTTCTGTGTGTTATTCCACTGGTGACTCCTGTGTGTTTTAATCTGAGTCGGAGAGCTGGTTTCTAGGGCAAATGTCACTGAAATGACTGTACCGAGGCTTAACACCAAGTCAGTGGCGATCAGCTGGTGGGATGCAGCTGGCGTGCAGCTCTAGCTGCAGCACAGCATTTCTGTCCATGGACATTTTACTTTCAGACATTGTTAGACTGGCAAAACGTTGCCTGTGATGGTGTATTTTGGTAAGCCCTTTTTGACCACTAAAGCTTCACTCTGTTTTACTGTTCTTCAGATTTTTGTGACAACTTGTGTCGGAAGGAAATACCTTCCAGTTCCTAGTGCTGAGATACTAAATAGCTTAGGTGAAAGTGGACCTGAAAGACTGCAGCAAATGGATACATTAGCAATACTACTCTACTTTTTACTGTGCCATCTGCAATAACAATGTTCAGATCTCCGCAGGAGGATGCCCTCGGTAATCTGCATATCTGCTTTTTCCCATACTGTGTGGAATAGCAATGCCTGTACAAAGAAAGCTGTGTTTTGCTAGTCAGTCCTATGGTGCTGAGGACTTTAACTCCTTTTCAGTCACAGATTTGCTCCCTATTTGCTTTTCTTATATTGTGTTTGGACAGAGTCTTTCTAATCTGTTGTGGAGTAACAGAGAGGCATATATCATGGGGGTAAAAGCAAATAGGTTGTTTAAGAGGTTTGCTGTATCTGTGTGCTGGGATTTCATTCCTGTGCATGAAATGTCTTATGCAATAGAAATACAGCCCTGGTTATAATGTGAGTCTGGAAAGAAAATCTGTTAAAAGGAATAACAAATTCACCAGTGTTTCTTGTGCAACTAAAATGGCAACTTATCTTTGCATGATTCATGGGTTTTTTTCCTTTCAAACTGGTGATCTATTCTGAAAAGCAAAAGCTCACATTTTTAGGTCCTCTGCCTTCTGTGCATCTCTTATTTGGTTGCTTCTTTATACTGATATAACCCTGGGGATCTTTTAATCATAAGAGAATAAGCGCTTTGCAATTCCGGCATGACTTCCTGTCTGCTCTGAACTGCATCCTCAATTATATTAATCTGACTGTTCCTATTTAAGCATCGTACTACATCTTGAATGACAGTGGGGTAAACAGATTCAGCAAATAAGCTGTCATTCCTGTGTGCTTGCAAGTGGCAGATCAGGTCAACCAGAGAAACGGCTAAACAGGAGCACACACACATATTCTTGTGTCATTGCCCTCTGACTGTGATGTAAATGAAGAGCACGGGCAGACAGAGTGCTACAGGAATGTTTTTCAGTCTGTTAAAATGAGGTGTATGTGCTTTTGGCACTTAGGAAGACACTGGGGAACTGCAGCTTTGAAAATAAGTTTAGATGATAGCTGTACATTTTTACTATTTGTGTGATTTCTTGAAGATCACTGGAGTTGCTGTTACAGAAATGGAAATCGGTCTGTTCTCTTGTTGTATTTCTACAGGTACAGACTCCCAAGCACCAAAAATAATTTTTGACAATGAGAATGTAGGTATTTTTTATAATGGCTATGCTAGAACTTGGTAGGTTTTGTTCTTGCAAGAAGTTACAGAAAGCAAGATAAACATCAAGGAACACACCCGAGTAAGTATTTTCTTCTCATTTTCAAAGGAGGCAAAACAATAGACACACAAATATATGTGAATAAAGCTGTGTTTATTTAAAATGCTAACCTATAAAAAGTTTACAGTGATTTACATAGAGAGCACCAGATTAGGTAGGCTGTAGCAAGAGGTGGTATCTTGCTGAGTTGCTCACTGAAATCAAGAGCAGACTGGCTACATGTTTTGTGATAGCATGTGGGTTAGGTGCATGCGAATCACAGATGTGGGTTATGTTTTGATTAGTTTTACTTAATTTTCTGAAATAAGCTTATATTTTTATTTTTAGGGATTGTATTCAAACTTGCCAAGATTGTTGTTAGTGAATTGACAACAATTTCTTTTCATTATTCTGGAGATCGTGCCGGGGAGTAAAATCCCTGTAAGGCTTCTGATTTTAAAAACAGACTCAGAGATTGCTTAAAATTATTAGAAGTATAGTAATTTTAAGCCTCTGATGTGTGAATTATTTCAGATGGGTCCACAAAACATAACTAAGAAAAACAGATTCATTGTCAGGAGGTGGGAATTCGCCGTTATACGAGTTGATTAGTATGAAAACCTCGGAAACAACTGAATTACCTTTTTTGTTTCCTTGCAGATTTAAGATATTAAGTCAATGCAGGGATTTTGAATCAAACAGTGCTCTAAGATTAATGATCTTTGGGAAATCCCAATGTTTAAGGTTGTGTTTAATAGGTACACCTTGTACACAACATGCAACGGGTATGATTAATAGTATTCCTGATTTTAGCTATGTTACAGACATGTTGAACACTAGCATGGAGTTTTGCAGAACTTGTGACAAAACAGGCAATTCCTTGTTACCACTTCTACATGTAGAGAGAGGTATTTGATTTTATTGGTTCATTTTTAGGTCTACATCTATAATGACATAATACATTTCTTTTGGAATCCTTTACTTGTCAAGTATTTGTGAACCCAGTGTCAGATTAAGCAGTGTGTCTCCCTAGTAAATCTGTGGTGAATGTTCGTGATGGGTGAATTTCAAAAGTTTAGTTGTGGCACAAAAAATTCGAAGACATCAAAACCATTTTGGTTTAGAAGTGGGAATTAGAATACTGTAGTCACAGACTGATTTTTCTGTGGTGGTGTTTATCCCTGAAAGAATTATGAGCCCAACAAATCAATAAAACAATATACTGTGGTACTAAATGTAGCTTAAAAAATTAGAGTAATCAATCTATCTTGGCGTTTTCGGGGGGTATTTCTTCCAAATGTCTCAAGGTACTTCTTCCAAAAATTCTCTTTTAGGCATTTTTTGGTACTTTGATAGGAAATGAATACAAGACTTGATTTCATTTTCAAATAATCATTTTATAGTCAAAAGCCAGAACATTCTGGGTTGAATTGCTGGTTGAGAGGTATAATCAAGAAAGTACTCTTTTTTTCCCTGAAACTTTATTTAGATGAAGAAAGGTAAAGAAAAGATATGCCAAAAATATGCTAAATTTCATAAGATCTCTGTATCCCTAGAGTAGTTCTACTTACAGGAACAGTTGTTGATTTTACTCTTAATTTTCAGATCTGCTTGGAATCTTAAGTTAAAGGTGTCATTTCTGGTGAATGCATAATTAACAGCACTTAAACGAATTTAAACAGAATGTTTAAATCTAAAATTGTTAATGGTGCATGT
This sequence comes from Aegotheles bennettii, assembly GCA_013398125.1. NCBI lineage: Eukaryota > Metazoa > Chordata > Aves > Caprimulgiformes > Aegothelidae > Aegotheles > Aegotheles bennettii. The sequence goes on from VZRW01004997.1 coordinate 111,637, forward strand.
TGTCCGAGTTATTTTGGTGGAAGTCATCACACACACCACCCCCAAACCCAGATTTGGTCTCTTCAGAAGTAGTCATGAAGTTTGCTGAAGATGGTCAAATTTGGAGTATATCACAAAGCGTTAGTGCCTGTAGTCTTTTCAGGTGGAAAAATCTGTGGGCACGTAGGAAGTTTGGGTTCAGGTGGAAAAATCTGTGGGCACGTAGGAAGTTTGGGTTCAGTCCCCTATTCATTTTATTTAATTTGAGAATTTAGTGGAAGACTTCTGGCTGTCTAGAGATTGTTAGTCTGTATAATTATATTTTCACACTTTGTTTTGGTGATGATTAAATTCATAGTGGGTTTGGGGTTTTTTGTGGGGTTTTTTTGTTTGTTTGGGTTTTTTGTTGTTGTTTTGTTTGGGGGTTTTTTTGTTTGTTGTTTTTTTTTTTACAAACTAGAACAGTTTCAACTTGAGAGTCTAAAACCATAGTGTTACAGCCTGCCTGATCAGATGTAGACCTCAGCTGGGAAATAAAAGTGCAGTTTGGTATTTTCACCCCACTGCTGGCCACTTACTAGCACTGCTGGCAGAAAGGAGCAGCAGGTAGCATGGAAAGCAGCCCCCCTTTGGTAGCATCATAGATTTATGCGAAGCTAAAATTGCTGGGTAATTGCAGACAAATGGTGTGGTTTGACTGAGCAACTTAAAACTAAGATGCTTATCTAACAGCCAGGTGAGAGTGAAAAAGGCAGTGCTCTGTGGAGCTGTGGGAAGAGGCTTTTACTGCTGCATTTGTGCTGTGGGTGCCACTTCTATGACCATGCTGTACCATGCTATGGGAAGTTAAACTACCGAAAAAGAGTACTTTTGTTACTTTACCTCCCCAAACAGATTCTATTGGTTTATCTTGCAGAATATATGCAAGGTCAACATATTACATATTTATATTTAATAAAAATATAGTTATCCATTACTCAGTATACATTCACAATGGAAAAATGTACATGAAGAAATGCAAATTGACCTAATGCCAACACCATACAAAAGCGATAAATTACCAAATTATTTACACCAAATGTGTGTAAGAAAACAAGAAGAAAAGGGGGGGGAAGCAAGGGCAAGGAAACAAATTTACAAATTTCAAGGTCTTAATGCAACATCCAGAAAATTGGCATCTGTTACATGGTTTGTGACTACTAAATGGTGGGCATACCCAAAATGGAAGATTTCACTGAGCATACTCACTGTCAGCCTCTTACAAAAATACCTTTCCAACTCAATTGTCTCTGCTTATCTCCATCGCCATGGTTAAGAGATGAGGAGGGAGTTGCTCCCAGAACAGACAAGCAATTTGCTGGAAATAGATTTTAGATCAACACATTTGATTACAAGGAGAAATCAAGCTGAGCTAGTGCACTTTGTGCAACACAGGTCTATGTGCTCTGCAAGAGACATGGTTAAAATCAGCAAAAAATCATGCTCTGTAGCAGCTGAGACATCCAGATGGTCTCAGTTTATCCCTCATTAAAACACATTTCAGTGTTCCAATCTTTAGATAAAGATAGGCTTGAATAGCTGTGGCAAGGCCCATATCCTAAAAGAAAGGTCACAAGCATTTAGGCAGTCACAGCAAATGCATCTGAAAGCAAACCCGTGCCTTGGTTGTGTACGAGTTTGCACAGCAGAACCAGGCAGCTTGCAAACTGGGAAGCTGGGCAGGTCAGAGGTGGCTGGGAAAGCCCAGGGGCAGGTCCTTTCAGCCCTGTTTGTGCACAGTAGGCTCTTGCCTGGCTTGCATTGGCGCACACAGACATCAGACTGCAGTTACGTTTTGCTTTCCTGCAGATATCAGGGCTCTCTGTTTTCAATGATAGCCAAGGACTTGATATTTCTGATTTCATTTCTTGCGAGTTAAAGCAGCACTGCAGTAGGGTGAGACAAGGGCTGCAGCATGTGTACTCTGTATTAATGGTATTCATACTAGACCCAAGAGAGTGTTTGTGAACAATTTCATCGGTACCTTCTCCTTCTGCCATTACTTGAAGGAGGCAACAGAGGCAAAGCAGCTGGAACAATCCGATCCATGTGTCAGATGGCCACAGAGTGTCATGATACTCATCTCTAACTTTCCATCTTCCCTCGTTTGCCAGAGAATTAATGAGGACCCCAGTTGTGCTGAAATTTGAGTATCTGCTGAAGGGCTTTGCTGGATGGGAGTCTATGTATCCTGCAGCTAATTATGTCATTCATTAATCTATTATCTATTGATGACCATCAAGGGAGTTGCTGAGAATCATTCAGAACCTACATGGAAAGTCTTTAAGTATTTAGTTCCTGTATTTTTCTAACTCCTTATTACTGCTCTGTAGCCATGATAAACCCTTGTATAGAGTTAAGAGTTCAGGAATTCTTAGAGAAAATTCCTATTTCTTACTTGTTCTCTTAATTTCTCCCCTCTCATCCCATATATGCAGTTTAAGAGATGCAGAGTGGGAAGATTGATCTCTCTTCCCCCTTGCAGCTCCTAATGAAGCTACAGCTTTGTAGTTTCAAAAGAGAACATTTTATTTTTAAGTTGCTATTAATAGAAGAGAAAATTAAAAGCTCATCATGGTTAGGATGAAATCCCGATTGAACTTGACAAGGAAGAAGATACTTAATAAAAGTACCAGCCATGGTGATGGCTTTAAAATGAGTCTGTGTATTAATAGCTAAATTATGAGGCAATAATCTGATGGTTCACTTACAAATGCGTTTGTAGGAGAATTTTTATGATGACCCCCACAGATCATGTACAGTTGTTAGTATGTCCTGTCCTACTGCTTATATTTTTTGGCTAATTGTATGATTTTAAGGTTGGGCAGCAACATTCGACATAGCTGTGATCACTTTTTATCCACCAATTGATGTCTGCTGCTGTTTTATCAGCTTATTTTTCTGAGCCACCAGCTAGGATAATGTGCTTGAGGGAAAATTATACCCTACATCAGTGGTTTTGTTACAGCATGTTGTACATTATTGGTAATTTGAATGCACCCAGATAAAAATAGAAAGGTTAAGTAGTTTTCCAAATGTTGCTGCTGTGAAGCAGAAAAAGAGTAGTGTCTGTACCATATACATTTTTGAGGGAAGAGTGATGTTTTTTCCCCCCTCCTTTCAAAACCGCTTGCTAAAATTAATGCTTTCCTCAAAGCTGAATGTCAAGAACAGTTTGCTTTTGCAGTTTCTCTCTCCAAACTCTTTTTATTCCTTCTGATGAATTTTTAGGATTAATGAGCCTGGTATGTGTCAGCTTTTGTATACATCTGCATGTCCAGAACGTGCCTTCCCGTGGGACAGGTGCTGTGGGTTTTGCCAATTAGAAGGAGCTGCAATCAAATGGTGATGATTGCCCCCTGCACCCCGCTCCTCAATCTGTCAGCTCTAATGCAGCACATCTAGCTTGTTCCTTTATTTTTCTTCCAGTGGTGTTAAATGCTTCTGATCTTTCTCAGATGTTTCCAGTAGAAAGGAGCAATGTCAGTTTTATGGATGATGTATTTATACAGTGCGTATCTATGATTTCTGTAAAACTGTACTCTGTAATTTCTTTTCTAAAGCAGCTTCTTGATTCTCTGTGTATGAGAATAATCTGTGCAGGGAGCACCCAGCAAAAATGGTGTATTTTGATGGAGTTGACTGACACGCATATACTTTTAATCCTTTGTGAATGCCCTATTTAAATTCACCGCAGAACATCACTGTGTGTCTTTCAGCTAATGCCCACTGAGATTTAAAACCTCCTTTTTGGCTGCTCCCTTTCTTAGGAGTGACCTTGGCTGACAGTTTCTATTGTACAACTGAGTCCTGCAGGGCTTTTTTTCCCTCTCTCTCGTCCTTTCACATGGATTTACGTGGTGCTGACTTATCTCTCCAGCAGCTCTGCTTCTGTTTCATTGCGGTTAAGATGTTCGTAGTTATAAATCACTGTGGAGAGCATATGTTTATATTTGATTTTCTTATAGATCAAATATTTCACGGCAGATGTTAGAATCTATCTTGTGTGAGTGCTTCCCTTGCTTCTCCTCTGATTAAAGAGCAGAATAATCACATGTGGTTTTCATGGCAGGTGACACAAACAAGCCAGCTAAGGCCCTGCAGGCTGGGAGAGATGGAGGGGCTCTGGGCCTTGGTTTTGGGTGGGGGAGGAACTAGATGGCTGTTCACTCTCTTCTGACTTCATTGTCTGCACTCCTGAGCACCTGGGCAGAGATTCGAACCACATCATAGCTTCAGCTGTGCAATGTTGTTCTAACTCTGTATTACCTGCAAAGCGTGTACCTGCTCACATCCGAGGATGTTTGCTTGGAAGCTGAAATTCAGTGCTGTTAAGGTCTGGATCTGTGTTTAGTAGCAAAGAGGTAATTTCACATTTTTAAAGAGACATTTTATAAAGCTGGGCACTTTGGTGTGACTACAAAAATATTTCTGTGGATTTATTTGAGGACAATGCAAATACATGTTTTTGAAGAAAGATAGCTTTTGTGTTCTACCATATAACTTGTTTTCCATAAGATGTAGCAAATCTAAAGGATTATTTTTCTTTAACTCTGATGCTTGAATAATTACACATTGAGAGTTCAGTAGCATAAAGGAGATTTAAACAGATGTGAAGTTTTATAGGAACTTAATTCTAATAAGCGTACTGGTTGTGTTAAAATACTGGTAGCTACATTTTTCAGTAATTTAAAACCTCTTAACGCTTGACTTTAAATTTGTTATACCTTCATGGGCTGCCTTTGAATTCTGAATCATATATGAGTATGTTTAGGCATGCTATGTTATGTATGGGCATGCAGCATGATAGGCTTTTTTTTATACATTTAGTTAATATCAAGAGATAGGTGAAGTGGTTATATGATTTATTTTGATGTAATTCCTTATGAAATTTAGAGGCATAAACAAAACAGGAGAAAGAATGCAATTATATTGTCAGCAGTGTAACAGGAATTGCCTTGTATTTTCTTACAAATTACTGTAAAACATAGAGAGGAACTGCCTGTCTGTGGGAAATGACTGGGTAAGGCAAAGGGAGGTGAAAAAAATCTCCTTAGAAATCAAGAAGATAAAGAACAGGCCATGGCCAGTGTGGAACAGTCATTTTCTCCTCTGCAGAGGACTGCTGCTTGTTTGGGGTACTCGACTAGTAGAAGGTGAATGGCATTGAACGGCACGCGGAGCAGGCAGTGAACGTGGTGCAGGTAGGACGAGGCTGGTCCGGGTATGCAGGGAAGCTACACAGGGATATTGCTGTTGGCAGTTGTGGGAGCAGCAGACTTGCAGGTGTGGATTGTTTCACTGCAGGTGACTGATGTAGCTAGAAAGGAAGCAGAATGAATTCAAGAACAATCTGAGCTTAAAAGAAAGCTTTTATAACTTATGGAGCTTTAGGAGATCTGTACTATGCTGATGGGAACCAGTGTTGTCATGTTTGTGATGTAGAGTTAGAGCAGACCACTTGGTCTGTCTGTGTCTGGCATCTCCTGGATTTATGTGCCCCATGCAATGGCATGTATTGTCTGAGAACAGCTATGTGCTTAAAAATCCTGCCTAAGAAAATGAAAATATTCAGGATGGCTGATAGCCTCGTACTATGTATAAGCATTCTGTGGTTCTAGCCAGGCAGCATGGAAATGGCCCCTTGCCTTGAAGTATACGGGTAACTACAACAACAAAATCTGTCTTTGGTCCTTATAGCACCAAACACAGCTGTTAATTATAATTAGGGCTCTTTGCTCTCATTTTGGAGAACTGCATGCCACCTCAAGGACAAAATAGCTTGAGCTTATGTAAAAATTCTCTTTTGTATATTCTTCTTTAAAAAAGATACAAAAGTTCTTTTTACTGTTAACAAAAGGAAAATATATATTTCTTCAGAAAAATAGATTCTCGCATGCAGTTTTCCTTTACAGCCATTATGGGACTATTGCATGTGAAAAATGTGTGTGTTTTAATTACAATTGTATATATTTCTACTCACTCGTTAAGTAACAATATATTGTAATTTTTTAACAACCAGATCATTTGCTTTCATACTTTGTGTTCTTCCTGTTTCATTATTCTGCTTATAGTTCTTTTGCATGGAAGCTGGATGTTCTGAATCTCATTAACAACCAATGGTGCTGCACTAATCTTCAGTATTCGTTTCCTGGCTTTATATCTTCAGTTCCTAGTATAACGAGTATAGTAATGCCTCTGGCAGTGAAACCAAGGAGGTAGAAGGTAGGGCTGCAAGTGCAGACTGCAGTGGAAATTTGTTTGGGGTGGGTGGTTTTCTTTTTTCTTTTTTTTCTGGGGCCAGCTGTTTCTGGTGGAGATCTGTATCATGCTTCAACATTTCATCTGCTGAAGAATCATATGCCAGCTCCCACCTGACCATCGTGATGTCTGACTCCAGCTGCCACTGTGTTTGCTTGTGCTGCACACTGGCTGGCCCTGCTGCTAGCAAAGGATTGTTTTTTCTTCTTGAGTAACCCCTGAAAAATACAAGAGAGTACCTCCCCCTGCAAAAATGGATTCATCTGATGTCAGTCTTGAAGTCACTTTTGGACAAAATACATTATTGCGTGTATAAGGCTGAAATAGAGCATTTTTGGCTAAGTAAAGCAATCTGCTGTATTTAAATTCCATGCTGTGGCTCTCCTGTCTTTTGACTAAAGGTCTGTTAATATACTCTGGTTTTCTTGTTTTAAAGAGTGACATGGCCAACAGTAGTCAACTAATCCTTTTTACTGCTGATGTTTGGCTGGTTTATATGATAGGTGCTGACAGAAGAACAGAAAAACTAGCATAGTAAGTCCAGGTTTTTTCTGTCTTTTTCTTTTCCCTGAATGGTTTCCCTTAGGTTGCTATGTAGAATTTTCAGCTTCTTGGGGATGTCTCAACACTGATCACACTGCAGTAGTTTGGAATTAGATATCAAAATAGGAAAGGCCTTTTCTATTAAAAATGTTTGGATTTAATCTTCTCTGTAAATTGTATGTGTTGCAACGTGTTTCCAGTCAGTTCTAGAAGAAACAGTGATGTTTCCCAAGTAATCATCCATACCAGGAATATTGCCATTTAAAGAGGGATTTTTAGTAAAATCACCAGCTGCTGGGACTTTCACATGCTGGATGCAATTTCTACCTTCTTTTCCCTTTAGAAATCGCTAACTTTTCATCAGGTACAAAAACCATTGACCTGCGTGCCATGTTTGCAGAGACAGGTCCAGTTTTCATTCTGGTTTCATCATTGCAGTTAGAACTGCCAGCTGACCAAAAAAGATTTGGTTTGGGCCCTTTAACCTTCAGAACAGGACACAACAAAACACATTTTGCTGCAGCTGACAAGTGATGGATTTCCTCAGTTTTTGTTCTCTCTGTTACCCTATAGATGCATACTTATGGAAAACATGATACCTGTCAACTTTTTAGTAAAAGTAATCCATCAAAATTACATTTCCCATGGATTAGTGCTCTTCCAGTGTCCTTCCTCAGCAGTACAGGTGTACTCCTCTTGCTTCCATCTTGCTGGAAACGGCCTCCATTTATGTCCAGCTTATTTAAAAAAGAATAGAACTGTGACCTTCTTTAAGTATTTGAGACTACTGTTATGACAAAACTCTAACCAATACTGGAAATATTTCTGCTACCATGTAAGCACTCTCCAAGCAGTTAGTGGGTTGATGCAGCCTGGGGTGGGTGTTGGGAGGGCAGATGTGTTGGCAGAGGAATAACGCCATGCACTGTCAGAGTTTGGGCTCCTGAAATCTGCAAGCTTAAGAAGCTTGTGGGTAAGAATTGTAGCTTATTGACTAAAAGATGGTTCAGACATATATACAATTTGCTTCATTGATCTTGATTTTTAAGATAAAAAGTTTCTGCAAAGCATTGTTCAAAAATCTGAGAAAGGAAGGTCAATGAGGTACACTTAATCAGAAATGGCAGTTTCTACCATAGCATTAAAACTTTGAGCTTGTGTTAAGGTATGAAGAGAGGCCAGTTAATATTTCTATAATTAAACAATTAGTAATGGACTGAAAAAAAAAAATTAGGAACCAGATTCAGTGTCCCTTCTGTGCTGAGACTGAACAAAAGTCCAAAATTTTTGGTATAGTATGAGCTAGAGTAGGACTGTCAGCTATACTTAACCAGGCTCTGTCAAGCTGAAGTTGCTATTTGTTGTGAGGAGCTAGATAACGATTTTGTTTGAGAATTTGATGGTTAAAATGAGAAATAATCAGATGCCAGGCACATAGACTATAAAAGCACAAACTTCTCAAAATTCCTTGAAATTGTGTGCTTTAAGCTGATGACTTTATGGTAAAGGTCATGGGGTAATTCAGTTTCTAGATTGAAGAAATCTGGTGATAAGTAAAATGCGTGAACGAAGGACAAATGTAAGATGCCTGTCTTTTTAGTGTTTTGAATTTAGTCCCGTCCAGCTTGAGATATTCTATGACTCAGTAATTTGCTTCTAATGTAGGTAGTAAAGAAAAAAATCTGAATTGGCATCTGGTGAGCTTGGTTTTTTTTTGTACTGGGTTTTTCATCCTCGTCTACTGGGTTAATACTGTAATGCACTACAGCACAACATTAATTGGAGAAGAAAATTTTTAAAAGGGGGGGGAGGGGCAGAAGAAAAAAAAGTCACCTCAGCATATCTCTCTACTTCATCCCTGCATAATGCAACTTCTGTGTGTTTTCTGTTAAAGAAAGGCTATTTTTTCCCCTTCTTCCCTGCTCTCCCGCCTCCCCCATCTCCATAACTGATGTACTAATCTGTGCTGGACTCTGGGTTTTAGCTGAGCAGCTTTTAACTTAGATTTATTTATTTTTCTCACATCTACTTTAATGATATCTGAATATCTGAAGTATAAACATCCTCAGTGTTTTTCTAGCTGTGTTTCTAATTGTATTGATAGCATAGTCTGGAAGTTGGCCTTCCTTGGAACAACTGTGCTGTGTTAGGCTCTGTATAAAGCCAATGCAGCTATACGTGAAAACATGAATTTTCTAAAGCTTATATACTTGTAGATTGGGTCTTTGTTCAGTGCCGAAAGTACAACCCCAAAGAGTGGGAATATGTTGTGTAGGAAGGTAGTGAATAAAAGAAAGCCAATAACTGCTTTGCAGTGTGGAATTAGTCTTGAGAGAATAAATAGCTAATGAAAAATAACCTTTCATTTTATCACTGAGAGCAAAACAAAATAAATTCATGTTAGTACTAGCAAGAAATGAGAGATGGTTCTTAAAACTTGTGGCTAGTACAGAATTCACTAGAAAGATCTCTTTGCAGAGGAGGTCCCTTTTCCGCAGGCATCTCCACTGCGTGTGGGGCTGTGTCCCCGCTGGAGCGGGTGCTGCTCAGCAGGTGTCGGTGGTGCTGCGTGGCAAAGCCAGGAGTGTTTCCCAACTCAGACAAGTGCTCAGTGATGAACACTAATAAACATGATCTGGTTTCTTATTGCAGCCTGTCTACTGGCAGCATTCACAACGAGGGAAACTCTGGCGTCAGAGGAGGAAGGATTTCATCTGCAAGGCCCGATCCCATCCCCCAGAAGTCATTGACAGAGTCATTTCACTGACTTTAATGGCACTGAATTGATTCCTTTAATAGTATTTTTGTTCCTGTCAGTAGTTCATTTGGCTTTGCTGTGAGCATTTACGTGAGTAATGGTGGAATACAGACTTTGTATCAAACTGCAGACTGAATAACTGCACACTGGAGCAGGGTGCTGGAGGTAGTTTTATTTCACAATTGTGAAGTTTCCCTCAGTGTACTGGTAGAGCATAAAAAAAATACAGCAAATTTGTGAGAGAGTTTGGTTCTGTTTTGTAGAAGTCCTAAGTAAATAGGCTTATTGTATAACTGAAATTAATAATATTTTGTGCTCCTTTAATAAAGATATATTTTGTGACAGTGCCCTTTTTGCCTTCAAATAACCAGCAGTAGCTTACAGGAGGCATGGAATCATTTTTATTTATCCTGCCTGATAACAGAACTTCTACAAGAAGTCCAAGCTGATAGGAGGTGTGGGATTCATACTGAAAGGGCTGAAACAATTGAAACAATTGTTACTTTAAAGATTATAATAGATAGTTGCCTGTGACCTTTTTTAAAAAAAACTTTTTCATTTTGTAATGTTTCTAAAATTATGTCTTATTGTCTTTATGTCATCATATTACTGGAGTAAACTGATACAAAAACAACTAAATGAAGCATATAAAAGAAAATCTAATTTTTTGTAGATGGAATGTACAAAAGTTTCATTCCTATGTGCTCATCATGAATGAGTTATGTATGAGTTAACTTAATGCAACTTGAAATTCATTAAGATATGTAGTGATGAAGTCAGTATTTTCAAACAACACTTAGCTACAAAGTTTGGTTTCTCTTTATCTACTCTCGGCTTCCTGGTATTAAACAAAAATTTAACACTTTTGAAGGTGCCAACTTGCTTTTATTCAAATGAAGTTTTTGCTTAGCTCCTTCTGCATCTTGTACATTCCTGATAATTAAACTTCAAAGTAAGTATTTGTTTTAAGAGAGTGTGAGTTTGAGCATCTTTGAGTGTGTTTAATTAGCTCTGTTGGCTGCTGGGACAGACAATCCATTTTCATTCTGGCCTGCAAAAACTATGTTCACAAAGGGATGGACGTTTTGCCTTTGACATGAAAAGAACACAGAATTGTCAAAGGTGATACAACTGGGCCACATTTGATTTATTTTGTGCATCTGGAAACTTCTACAGAGAAGCTTATGGTTTTCCTTCTCAACTATTTTCACCTTTCAAAGGTCTGTTACGAGTTTTTCAACCTCTGCAATATGCTGTCAACCTGTTGAGACCCACATCTCACAGAGTTGAAGAACTGTACTGTCAAAAAAACCCCTCATGGATGATTTTGCTCAGACTCAAGGGAAAGTTCCCTTAAATCTGCTTCCAATCCTGTTTTATCAAGGAATGGTATCTCTAATGCAATGAATATAGATAAATCTGATTAAATACCTACTACTCACTAAAATGTGACACTTCCAAGCACACTTCCCCCCCCCTTACTTTGGAGGTTCTCTATAGGTCCCAAGTGACCAGCTAGCATTATATCTACAGCCAAATAATAATTGGGACAGTTGCTACATACAGAAGGGTGGGAACTGCAGATTTCCTTCAGGAAAATAATTAATTAATTATTTCCCCCCTGCTAATTCAGGGGGAACTAGATCTGTATGTCTTCTTCCTAGTTGCATGGATAGTACCTGGACTTTGCAGTTATCTCTGCCCTGGCTATGGTTGTGCCAACCCATTAAGAAATGATTACCTTTTCATCTTCCATCCTGTAACTCAAGAAATTTCTTCATCATCACATTTTGAGATCAGAGTTAGCATAATCTTTGATTACAGTTTAGTAAAAACAGTCAAATTATGAATATATCCTGAATTTTTGGAGTCATCATGATTCTGTTATTTTTCAGGACTGTGGAATGCAAGTCTTGTGATTCTGATGTGGTGAAATCTGGTTTGTTACCTTGCTACTAATTTTTCTGCCAATAGAAGTCTCAACAAAATCAGGTGTCAGAATACATGGTGGTAATATCTACTTAAAAATAATTCTGACACAATGTGAAAATATTTCCAAGCTTCCAGGATGAGACTTTTCCTGATTAGGGAAATCAAAGAATAGTTTTCCCAGCAGGCCTGCAGTTAGCTCATCCAAATGGTTTCTGTGTTAGTTGGCATACATCTCCTTTAAGCAGCTAGAAGATGAAAAATATTTGACTTGGACTCTATGGGAATCGAAGCCTGTTCCTCAAGACACAGCCACTCTTGAAAAAAACCAAACCAACTCCCAAATTACTTGACTTTGTAGTGCATTTGTACAACAAAAAGCCATGACATTTTTGACAAACAAAATCCAAGACCAAGACAAAGACTTATATTCTGACTTTTTGATGAGAAAATAAGGGTAGTACTTTACTCAGGTTTTTCAGTATGGGAAGTCTTTGCTATCTGAAGTGAATCTAGGTGGGCCACTATTTTGTCTTTTTGTCCACAGCATACTGTTGTTTCCAAACGGTACTTTAGGATTTTTTTTTACCCAAATTTCTTGTTTCTAAAGCTTGTTTCAGAGCATTGGTAAGAATAAATAAAAATAAATAACCTAATTGAAAGCTACTGCTGTTGTCTGGAGGAACAATGTAAAATTGTGTGTGAAATTAGTTTTTCAGTTACTGGAGGGTTTTATTTCTCTTCTGCTGAACGTGTCTGTGGAGAACTCATTTCCCTAGAAATTGTCATGGGGAAGGGTGAGACCAGAAGTGCATAGCTGAGGAGGAAATGATTGTATGCTAGAATGGTGTCAAAAGCTTTGCTCTCAGGATGTGAGGATGGTGGCTCTGTGTGGTTTGGGAGGCATTTGGTTATAAATTAAAGCATTGAAGCACACTGTAGATTGTGGTCTTCAGATTGAAAGAGCCTGAGTGGACCTTGGGTTAAAGATGTTGAGAAATTTTGGCCTGGAGGCCCTCAAGGGGACTTAGGGCTCCTCTGAAAAGAATAGAAGTCCTTGAGCTCCCTGGCTATTCCCCACCCTCAGCGCAATGCACCTTCTGCTACTGAAACTCGTGGCTTGCTCAGCCTTGTTCCGTTTGACTGCTGGAAATGTTATTGCCCGCATAGCTTAGTCCATAGCATGGGATTCAAGTGCCATTTAGTATCTTTTATGAACTAGTTATGGATACTTGTCCTCTAACCCGTGGAAACAGCACCCTGAGCATAAAATTTGGTCTGTATTAGGAAGAGATCAGTCTAAGATATGAAGTGGTTGTTTCTCTACAGAAAGCGTCTGGATGTGCAACTCCTCCGAAGCGAAAGAAGAGCTGTATGATAGATGAAGGTAGAGGTGAATGGAATCGGTGACGGTTTGTCAGGGATGTTGTTCCTGAATTATGTCAGTTGTTCATTTTGACTGAAGATGTCCAGGTATCCACCTGCTTTTTTAAAATCAGGATTTCTTGGTAGTTCACCTATACTGCATCCACCTGTTGAAAATGTCAGTGGTTTGAGTGTGTTTTGTAGAATATTCCCTTCCCTAACCTCCTTCCCCCACAAACCAGCAACCCAAAATTCCCCACCCAAACATAGTGCAATACTTGGATTTCTTGTAGAGGAGACTCTAAATTTCACCCACTTGTAATTTGATCTGTTTTGGAGATGCAAAGCTTGTAGCCTTATGGATGGGGGAATCCTGCCATATGCCAGTCTCAAGTTTTCTGTTTCTCAGTTTTGTTAAAGGAATGTTAACCCCTGGGGAAGGGTGAGGTGGCCGTGCGTCAGTCATGCTAACCTGGTGTGCACCCTGGCAAGGCTCCTGGACTTTTCATAGAAGAGATTCAAGGATTGAATGAAGCCTGCATGTCTTGTTCCATGGGAATAGAGAGATGCATTATCAGTGAAAAATGTTAGTCATGCTTTGTGTTTTCTATATTTTACCATCTGCCTTTGAGAACCATGAGATGGTGTTTCCCTGGTGTCGTAACATCAGGTGAATCATGATAAGCACAAACTCAGAGTGATTTGTTTTTAAAGCACTGAAGGAAGCATAGACATCATATTTGTTGTTTATTGATTAATATTTAATTGAAGGTGAAATAAAAAAAATAAGCAGGCAGATGACTCCAACATGCTAAAAAGCAACAACACTTGTCTTGCTGTGGCTGATGAATGAATTTCTAAGAATAGAAGCAAATATATTAATGTATAGTGATGGCACAGTGAGTCAAAAGAGATGCTTTGTTTGAGAGTGGTGGACATATCTCATAGAAAAATCATGCAGAAAATCTCTTTTATACTGAGTGTAGTACCTTTTGCTTAAATTGGTAGATGGTTCTCCTCAAAAAATACTAATAAATGTTTCTGCACTGTGTTGTTATGGAACAGTTTAAGAGCAATTTTATTTTGTTAGAGGAATGTTTAAGAAGCCCACAGGACCAGCAAGGCCCGATAAATTCTGTGAATGATGTGCCTTTTGTTTGATTGGGTTTTTTTAGCATCATGGCTGTTTTAGACACCCAGTGTTCAAGACCTTGAAGTATACTTATCTTAGGAACAGATTCTTTTTTGCCCACTGGAAGTAAACAAAGTGTGTCGTTTTGGCTATTCATTATTATTAATCATTTAATTATATATAATATATTAATATATATAATATATTAATCATTTATTTATCATTTTTCACAACACTTTTCTGGGTATTCTTTTTTCATGATCAAATCTGAGTCTGCTTTTTGATGTGGCTGTCAGCAGCAATTTACCATAGATGAAACCAAGAAGAGTCTGAAATGCTGATTTTGAGAAAGGGGGCATATAATCAGTGGAGATTGTGGTGATTCAGTTCCTCTTAGGATGAGGTCAGTTTTACTGGGCGTCTGTGACATTTCTATCCTACAAGTTTTTTCAAAATAATGCTATGGGCTGATATTATTTCTACTCAGAATACTGATCCATCTGGTTTAAAACCAGATAAAGCAATAGTGAGTAAGGTCTTTTCTGCATGCTATACATAGGGAATTACTTAGAAGTGAATTGATACTGTGAACACTGTCCATCATGCAAGCATGGAAAGTTGAGTGCTGTTGACAGCAGAGTATCTCCTCCTTGGCTATTGATTGGCAAATAAAGGCTCTATAATTACTATTCTGTTTTTTCTTTATTGCTCACTGTAAGCAGCATTTTGTGCTGAAATTCTTCTCTTCTCGTGAATTTGAAAAGCAATATGTGAAACTGAGACTGACAGAAGTTCTTGGCACTAGAATGTACGTCAATAGCTAGGATGAGTAGTAGCAGCACGTAGCAGCTGACTGCTATTTCAACTGCAATCTGTAATATTGTAGGGAAACTTTAGTACTTTTTGTTTTCCTCTCTTCCACAGAAATCAAAGGTATGTTGAGTTTTTATCTGTAAGTGAAAGGGGTAAAGGTCCAGTTTATCTAATTGAGCAAAGTATATTAGACAGCTCCAAAGCAGATAATGTCGCTGTGGGCAAAGAGGAATTGGTGCATATGGTGTGCCTGGTCTTTCACATGCAGAGCAATGGCAATGCTGGTAGATCAGTGAAAATACCAAGCCTACATGTTATGTTAACTATATGTGGGCAGGAGATTAAAATTGTTGCACAAATTTAAAATTGGGACTTAAAACACTTTGGGATCCTCTTTATGTCCGTAGTCATTTTCGCTGTGTATTGCTGACCCAGACAGTTGACAGTTCAAAACATGCACTTGGGCTATGACAGGTTTGTCAGTCATTAGGCTGATGGTGTGCTCTTCTAAAGGGCTTTTTTATAATGAGAAAACTATTCTGAGACCTATAGATTAGACAGTGCGCACACACTAACCCGCTTGAGGCAAAAAAGAAACCTTTCATCTGTCAGAACTCCCAGTGCCCAGTATAATAGCTGGTTTCAGCTGTGTTTAAACCAACTTCATTAGGATATGGGAAGGGGAAGCAAGTTTAAAGGCTGGTTCTAGCAAGTAATTGGCTGTCTCCCAGGTGGTCCAAAAGTGACTTGTTCAACACTGCACATGGTAAAAAAAAAAAAAAAAAGACAAGAAAAAGCCTAATACCACCCTGCATGCATATGCATTGGTGTGTGTCTGTGTGTTGGCTCTGCTATCCCCTGTTCTTAGCTGTCAAGACAAAGCTGTGCCAGCTGTTGGCGAGTGGGGTCCACCAGCCACCCACCAGTTGCCTTGGCTCGGTCTGGCCAAACCAAGACACTTGGGTGTTTTATCTTTTTTTGGGATATGGTTACTTTCACAGAAGCCAAGGCTGCAAGATGTAATGTATTTAAATGTATTCTGAATTTGCAATGGTGGCTCTAGTTTTTCCACCAATTTTCATATCCTTGCACTGAAAAACAGTTTTGCTTTAACCCATTATGAAAATTAGTAGTGTTTAACTAATTTTTGTTGCCTTGTAGCCTTTATGAGAGAGCCTTTGTTCTTGTCAGATGAAAGACTGATGTGGCTGTATGAACCAGAGCACATACTGGAGGTGCATCTAGCCTGCTGGCCTAATCACGTATTAATATTCATGAGTCATCTCATTTAGAGGGTGCTCTTGGGACTTGATTAAAGTAAGCAACACTGCTATTGGTGCTTTAGCTGTAGAGAGCTTTATCTAAGACAGACCTAGTGTTATCCTGGTTGTCGATGATAGCTCTGACTACCTGCAGCATTTTACAGGACATCTGCATGGCATTTCTGCATAGCTTTTCTTAAATGAGAAGCCAGCCTGCCATGGTAGAGGGAATGGATTTGAAATCACCTCTATAAAGTGCTATTGATTACTCTTGTAATGAGTCCTTTCTCTTTGTTCCCAAAGGTCCAGAGGAAGAAATGACCATGTAGATTCTACAGCTTGGGTGCAGCATAATGGGAAGTGGTGAATGGAGTGGAGCTGGTCTGCAGCCTTGAAAGCAGCCATTCTGTGGACCACTAGTCAGTCAGGGACATCTTGCACGCCAGAGGCATTCTCCACCTCGCTCGCCGGACACACACTGGATTCTTTTTAATTCTTAGGTTGGAATTCACGATCCATTTCCTTCAATTTTTAAACAGTTTTAAGATTGTATCAACTATAAAGAGTGGAGCAATATAATCAGCAACCATGGGTGACATGACAAATAGCGATTTTTATTCCAAGAACCAAAGAAATGAGGCCAACCATGCAGGAGAGTTTGGGTGCACGCTGCAAGAACTGCGCTCTCTCATGGAGCTTCGAGGAACAGAAGCAGTAGTAAAAATTAAAGAGACGTATGGGGAAACAGAGGGGCTCTGCAGACACCTGAAGACATCACCAACAGAAGGTAAGCATATTTCCCTTCAGTTGAATCAGAGGATTTTGCATAAGTGCTCTCCAGGTAGCGAAAGAGGTTTTGTTTCAAACCTGAACACAGTTCTCATGGGGCTGCCGTTATCCCACCAATAATAAAGGAAGAGTCTTCAGAGAAAGAAGGTAAAACGATTCTAGCTATAGCTGAAGCTGGCATGAGAATAAAAGAGGTGCTATTTATTCAAACAGCTATATGCATTAATACTTCCTTAAAAGACAGATAGAAAACCTAACACCTGTTTTATGGCATTTTAAAGAGGCTTTAACATACATGCTCTTGGGGGCAAGAAGGTGCTTACTAATTTCTAGGTATTCAGACATCTTGAGAATATGAAGTGACCTTTCGAGATACACATTATTCAACTTTGTAGACCAGTATGTAATATCTATATTTTGTGGTTACTGATCTTGACTTACTGTATTACCATAAGTATTTTTGCTTAAATTATCAGTATATGACTGTATCAGTGTTTTTATTAGTTGGACGTCTTTTATGTATGTAATTATCTCCTTACTTTCTTATGTTTAATAATACCAGTCATAAATTTTCAATATCTGTTCTTCTAAATGTTTTTTGAGTTCTCTACCTGATCACCAGTCACGATTCTAGTTTTCAACACTCCCCATAAAACATTGATAATGGTGGGATGTTTCCCTCTCCTCATGCAATTTTCCTGTTCAACAATTCTTTCTCTTTTACTGCAAGTAAAATTCTGTTTAATTCTAAACATTCTGTTTTCATCCCTATATTTACATCTCCAAGGAATATTAACACTTTTGGAAATTATACAGTCTTTGAGTCTATACCATTTATCTTCTCTTGTAAAGTAGCCAAGACATTAATTTTAAGTTATTTTCTTTTTCCAGAAGATAGAAGTGTTGGCTTTATTCCATTCTCTATTTTTTTTTCCAGTTAATTGTTTGGTTACCTCCTCTGTTTAAGTGCTTGAGTCTCGAATTATTGGTGTAATCATAAACGTGTCAACTGTAGCATCACACAGTGTGATACTGTAAATTGCACTGGTTGCAGATTCCCAAGGGAACAGCTATCGATTCCTGGTCTCCTTGTCATGATCCTACACTTGATCATATACAGTCTGAGTCTTGTTTAAATGTTATAAAGCTGTGAACAGTACCTTTTCAGCAAAGAATAATTAAGCTATTTCTGTATTTAAAATGGGTGGCAAACTCCAGCAGTGCTCCAGAATTTATGTGCAATCTTGTATTCTAGAGTAACTATGGAACATTTTATAACACATCTCTCCCATTTTCTAGTCTGGCCCAAATATCTGATCCTTCAGACAAAGCTTCTTTTCCTACCTGGAAACTGCTCCCAGTAGGAGTGCCCAGATAGGAAAATGAGACCCTGCAACTTGTCTGGGATATCCAGATGTCCATCTGCCTATCAGAGGGTGGCCTAGTAGCTGTTGCACATGAGAGAATTGACTCTTCAGAGTGTCTGCAGTGATCCAAACATATCCCTGACACATCTGGAGAAGTCCAGACGGAATTGCAGGGTCGTCTATATTTACATGACACTGATTTATGTATGTCCCACTAGGGATTCAGCATCTTAAATATACCTCAGCAGTTTACAGAATGTCGAAGATAAAGTCTCAGTCTGGATGGACTGCGATCACTTCAGTGACTTCACTGAAGTTTTGCCAACTCATTCTAGCAGTTACCTGGTCAGTGTGAACTTCAAAGGAAATGTTAATTACATTATCTGTTCAATTTATGACATCAGGGAAACTTAATTCCTCATATCGGAACAGAGTGTATGGATCCAACTAGTGTGGCATGCTGACTCCAGCAGTAATCTATATCTGATACTGCAGATAAGGTGACTTTCCTCTGAGGCTTACGTGCACTTCATCACTTGTGCATTAGGGAAAAACATTTCCAGCTTCAAATGGCAATCAGCATAGCCTTGGAATCATGAAGACTCTGATGGGTTTTAATTTTAAATTAGATCACATAATAGGAATTCCCAGTCACGCTGTTTTCATCTTATTTTTAATTGTGTTGCTTGAAAGAACAGTTTTAGGAAGGAATCTCGTTGAAACATGTCATGTCAAACTCAGAAATTTTCATTTGAGAGAAAGTATCCATAAGAATTCAATAGAAAAACTTTGAAGGCTTATGTAAAGTATAAACATAGGTTTAGCTGTTAAGTCCCTAGCCTTGCTTTTTTTGTATCCAAGCACAGCAAAGAAAGTTAAAATACAATGAGGATATTCTTGAAGATAGGACTATTCTTAGAGGAAATAAGAATAACAGTTTCTTACATGGAAATGGAATTTTAACATTAAGTAGATGTGATTTACAAATAAAATACTGAGATATGTAGTGGAGGCTTCCACAGAGTTTTGTCTTTCGGTATTTGCAGCAAGCCATGGATTGATTCCTCATGGAGTATCTTTGTGAAATCCCATAAAATTATGTCACTGTGCCTGAAAATCACTTTTCCAACCAGCCTCTCTTTTGGTGAAGCACAGTTAACAGAACTTGCACTATTTTTTATAGTTTGGAGTGCTGCAAGATTTACAGTTTTATGAGGAATAACATAATAAGCATTACTGCAGGGCACTTCTTGCAATAAACCAAATAAACTCTTGCTGAGCAAGAGTCCTGAGTGAAAACGAATGAAATAGCAAGGATGCCTGGACTCTTGAATTTGATTCTTCCCAGGCTTGTAAGCTGTTTCAGAATTTATTTTCATAAAGTCTTGGTCATTTTGTGGGATATGGCTTAATTAGTTACTGGAACAGAGGGAAAAAATGTACCCTGGAAGCAGGCACATTATAATTTGCTAAAACATGGTCTCATCTGAATTTGCTGGCTTACTGAACATTTAGAAAATAAGTAGCAATTAGCTCAGAGTTTACTCAGCAATTCATTTCCCATGTTAGTATTTGATATACCACCTATGGACTTAGTAGAATCAATCACTTATACTAAAAGTGCATTTTTGAAGCTCTGTTTTAAAGGCCTTGAACTTCTTGAGGTAAGGCTTTTTATGCATAACTCAAATGTTATTTATACTGTTGTGAAGCTACACTTACCAGTGTTTTCTGAACTCATGTATTAATCAGTGTGGAGTTTTAAAAGTCTGCTGAATATTGAGTAGAATAGTATTTGCATGCTGAATGAATTAATAGCGTTGTTATGGATTGTAAGGCTTCAGTCTCTTTAGATTGTCTTTGATTGCTTTTGTAGCCATAGATGCATTGTGGATCCCAGCTCTCAGTTATGTCAAAGGGACTTCCCGCATTGAAGTGATTATATTATAAAGAAAAGTGACCATTTAAGTGCTCACAAAAAGAACCTCCCCAAAATCTACGGTAATACTCTATATGAAAAAATACAAACGTGTCTCCTTGGATTTTCTTTAAAAATAGTTTTACTCGGAGTAGTTTCACTTTCATTATTCTAGTAATACATAAAATCAGCAGGATCTAGCTGTCATTTTGCAAAACAACGCTGAATCCCCCATTGGGTAGAGCTGTGATGACAGTTGTGTAATTTTCCATGCAATCGGAGTCTCTGAGGCCCACTAGAGCATTAGTGATACCTTATAAAGGACAGCTGGTAAAATGTGATGCGTTAGTTGGATGAATACCAAACGAGACTGGAATCCACTCTTTCCAATGCTTCACTGTATTTTACCCACAATTTTATGTAGTATGCACCAATTTACAGTATGTTTTTGGTCTATATTCCCTTTGTATTACAAAAATGTTTATTCCTTGTAAGAATACATTATTGAATTAACTTCCATGATTTCTTGCTTAAAATACTTGGATGCAATAATTTCCAACATGCATGAAAAGGAACCTGTGTATAATGATGCTTCTTTCATTTTTATATAAAGAAAAATCTTTTCCTCTGGTGGTATCTATGCAATCAGGCCTGAAACAGCAGCTCCAAAAGATGTTACATATTGGTGGAAATGTCCTGGCACTACAGGAGAAGTTTTCCTGTTGGTGTTTGGTGGGTCGCCAGTAGGCTAAGCTTCTAGAAATGGTCTGGTGGAGTGTGGGAACATTTCAGATGTGACATTATTATGTGAGCTGGTGGGACCTACCTTTAATATGAAAAATACAAGTTTTGGGGTTTTGTAGCTGTAGTTTTCTTAGGATACTGTAAAAAGGCCTCATGGAAAGAGAAAGTATCAATTAACAGTTAAATGATAATATTTTTAGTGTAGAAGTTGACTTTTTAATCATCGTAACTATCCTTAGTTAACATAGACACAAGACAAGTTACTTTCTCTTTTCAAACGCGTGTTTGTTGTATAGCAGATATGGATTGAGTATCAATTAAGCCAGTTGTGTAGGTGTATTTATGTTTCATTATTACAATCTAAAAAGCATTTTGTGATTTTTAACTGTGAGATAAAAGATGAAGAAAGACTAAATACAACAAATTTAACCTTTTAGTACTCTTAGTATTTAAGCTTTTAGTACTGAGTTTTGGTTCCTCAAGCTGGCTTCTATAAAAATATGCTGTTAATAACCCAGTGTTCTTTTTTGAAGCTAATCTTGCTAGTACATCATGAATTTCAGTTAGGTGTACCACTATGTTGTTATATGTTAAATTAGCTACAGATATGCAAATAATTTAGACACAAATTGAGAAAGGAATAAAAGATACTTGATTTAGACAAATATACATTTAAAATAGAAATATGAAATAACAGATTGCCAGAGATTGAAGTGTATAAAACCACACTGTCAAAAATAGATCATGAAAATAAAGAAATTGATAATAGCATCCTTTTAGCTGTTGTTAAAAGAATACACTTAATCATGCATTAACCATCAAATATTATGTGTAAGTTCAAGATTTCTTTAATTATGTTAAATTCCAGGTTAGGATGAATATCACTCTACTCACAAAATGATTGTTTTTTAAAAGCTATGTTGCCAGATCTCCTAAAATAGATTTTAAGTTGATTCATTTTCTTTGTTGTTGTTGTCAGGCTGAGCTGAAGTACTTTGGAAATCTTCAAAGCAGCATCTTAAAAGCAGTGTAGAAGGAAGCCCACTCGTACTCTCTCCACATTGCCATGCTGGCTTGGTCCTTACTTGTAGTGTCAAAACTCACCTTCCAGTTCAGGCCAGTTTGCCAACACACCCAGGCCAGAAGCCAGACTCCAAAGTCCTTATTTGTGCGTGTTCTCTCCACATGGAAGGATTGGTTTAAACAATGAATACAGCCTTCCCCATTAAGAAAGCCTTCAGTATTGTCAGGGCGAAGGCCTCTAAGGGTTGTGTTTTGCAACACTTTTTTTTTTCCTACCGTGCATGGGAAAAAAATCACCAACAAGCTTTCAACTCATATTTCACCCATTTATTCATGCAGCATGAAGCCTGGCTGAGCTGGTAAGAACTTGTGATAACTTGACATCTTTCTGTAGTCACTTTGATGAACGCCTGTTGCCTCTGTGGAGGCCCCCACCACCCCCAGCCCCTGCCTGCTGCGGGAGCTGCCTGCTCCAGGCCGGGGGGGGGGGGGGACTGCTCAGCGGGGGAATGCGGGTTCTGGATGCTCCTGCATTGTCATGTTCCCGTTGCTGAACCCCTGACAGGTACCACAGATGGATTTGTACTGCCTTTAGGTTTGGGGCATGCTGGGGAAAGCCTGGATGGTGCCTGGGACCAGTGGGAAGCACGGGAAGGGGCACAGGGTGGGCACCTGCAGCCTCCCCTCCTGCGCCTTCCCTGTCGGCACCCGGGGGCTCCTCTTACCCCCACTCTCACTGCAGAGTAAAGCACTGAAGCAATTATTATTTATTTGGCTCTCTGCAGCTCTGTTCCATAGGGGAATGCTGGATCTGACCCAAGTTCACGTTAAACACCATTATCACAGTAGGTCTTTCAAGATTGTGAATAGATGGAAAAAATCTAGGCGAGATGGTTGTGCGTTAGTAACTGCTGGGTGGGAGGGAGTGAGTTTTGCTTTGGCATGCAGCACTGTCTCAAAGTCCTGTGTTAATGCCTGTTAGAGCTGTAATGCTTGGCTTTCACGAGGCTGAAGTTGACTCTTATATCTCTGTGTTTCGACGAGTGTATCAGCCCAGTGCCATGCAGATGTACTGGTTCAGGGATTTCAGCCTCACGCTCCTGGGACTCCTGCAAGCTCAGGGGTCAGATGAAGTGGTTCTGTACATTTGACATTCCTGCTGTACACAGCATTTTATATATCCAGAAAATATCTACATGTTTAGTGATTTGAGAGGAGTGTGTGGAGCAGTCTTGGCACCTGCAGTTAATTTCCTTATCTAGTATTTCCATTGTTTGTGCAATGGAACAGCAAACATTCTCCAAAGGTTACCCAAACACAAGCATCTCGAATGGCTGAGATTTTTCTAAGTGATAAGTACAATTTCATTGCTCGTTTTGTTTCTGGGTTTTGGCATGTCATGCTACTTGCTGATTTACTTTGGCTTTGTTCATTTACTTGCAAAAAACTATGCATGTTGCATAGTGCATGATGCATTATCCCCATGAAGCTTTTAAAATAAATATAAGCTAGATCACCTGCTCCTTTGAGAATCCTAAATGGTTTGCAAAAAGCCTCTCTATGTGAAACCAGCATTGTTTGAAGTAGGTTTAGGAAAGGAAGCAAGCGAACATCTTCTGCCTGTTGTATTAGGCTGCATCAGAGATTTTCTGAGGCCAGTGCTGATTTATTTATGTGATTACCCAGGAGCTCATCTTCCTTTCAATGATTATCTTACTTTAGCAGGTGCAATGCTTTTAGAAAGGAGGCTATTTTCATGCAAACTGAATTCCCCTTCCCTTTAAGGCAGTACATTAAATACATGCTGGCAATGTTTACTGACTACAGACATATATTCTGCTGTTGCATCTCAGATTTAGATGAACAGAATAATAAATGGGCGTGAGACTTGCACCTATTTTGCACAGGTCTAGTGTTTGTTCATTGTAATTAGCTCAATTACAACTACAATGTGTTGTAAGTCAAAAGAAAGTCTGCAACTTCAAGTAATTCTTTTCCTCTTTCTAAAGAGGTTATCATAGGTTAACATTTGCCGTAATGTATTGTGCCACAGGTTCCCCTTGATCTAAATACAATGATTCAATACAGCATGCCATTCCCTTTTTACAAAATAATAAGCGATGGAAAGTGTCACCATTATATGGTGCAGTTGATAAATGCGTAATCCTGTTCTTAGAAATAGTGGTTTGAGTTTGTAGGCATAACTGGCTCATTTATTGTGTGAAAAAAGATGAGGCCAGATCGTTACCATAATAGCAACAGTGTGCATAAGGACGGGGGAGGTAATTTTTAGACTTCATAAACTCAGTTACGTCAGTTGTCGACATTACAAAGTAGGATTGCGTTAGTGGTGCTCCCTCAGAAAAGGCAATTAGTCCTTTGCTTGGAGGATCAAAAAGGTATTCTGTTGTGGGTGCTTTCATGCACATGTATCAAAGTGGCTTCTATGCTGGAGAAGGGGAAGCTGTACCTTTTATCAGTGATGGTGAAGACAGACCTGAAGGGAGGATGGAAGCGGGGAGCTGCTGCTGAGCAATGCTGCAGCCTTTCTTTGCAAAGCCTGGGTATGAGTAGCAGTACTGCAGAGAGAAAAAAATGTGTAATGAATACCTCACTTCTATTGTATTGCTGGGCTTAGAAATCCATAAATATATATGGTGTGTCAACCCTGAATGAGAACTGATTTATCTTCATTTTATCCTTGTTTTGAGAAAGCTGCAGGAAGAAAGCAAAGTCCATTACACCAAATGAATAATCCAATCGACGTACCCAGTTTGCCCTTGATGAAATTAAGCTTTGTCTTTGCAGTACATCAGACAGAGTGAAGGGGTTTTTTGCCTTATTTTGCCAGTGCCCTGTGAAAGCAAACAGTTGACATGCAGTGGTTTTATTCTTTTGTGGCTGGCCCTGCTAAGGGAAACATAAGAGCACAATACTTAATCACTTTTCTCAGCTGACGCTTACAGGGGTGCACAGAGCTCTGCCTTTAAAATGCCACCTTAATATTTAAAGATAAAGCAATTTCCTGCATCTTTATTAGGCCTTCGCAAACTTTTTGCCAAGTGTCACTGCTAGCAGCGATGCTGCTTCCAGCTGAACCATGGGAACTGGAAAACTCTTCTATCAAAGTCTTTGTAAGGGTCATCAGTGGATTGGAGAGATGATGACAATGCCATTTCTTGCAATAATTGAAATTTTTAAATTATTTTTTTTTTAAATTCAGTTACTGCATTTGTATTTTTTTTTCAGGAAGGAGAATTCTGTTACTTGTTGAAAGACAAAAATGGTTTTGGATAAAATGTTGATATGTCTTGTCACTGGGGCACTGGCCTTCAATATGCAAGTATCATTTCAGTAGCCTTGCAAGTGGAACTAGCGTGATTGAATGACTAGTTATTTTTCTTTTGACAATAAACTAGTATGAACAGGCTTGGGATAAAAATAGTGTCAGGTGCAGTAATGATTTTCTGCCTCCTGTCCCCTTTTGCAGTTGCTACTTACCCTTCAAATCTAGACTGACCAAATTTACTGTTTCCATCTGTTTTCCAAGCAGTCAAAGATTGATGGTGTTTGACTGATTATTTAAAGGTGAGCAGAAAATAAAGCCAAAGATGTATTTTTGACAGTCAACTCAATGTGCTTCCAAGATAAACATAACTGCATTTCCTCAATACTGACTTCCTTTATTGAGATGCATTCATGCTTTCTGACTTAATATCTCTAGAAATTATTTCCACCCTATCCCCAGTGATGTTTTTTCACATCTATCTAGGTGTTCTAGAAAACATGTTTGCAGTTGCAGATCCTGAAAGGTGTATGGACAAAGGCCTCCCCACACGTCTTGAAAAACTTATGACCACCTTGGACATAAAGAACCTATTGTCACAGATAATAGATGGCATAGTCTGGCATAGCTTGCAGCATGGTACAGTAACTTTCTTTTTAACTTTTAAAGAAAAAAAAATCCTTTCTGAATGCTCATTAGGAATCCTACTCCTTGCCCTTGCCTTGGAGCTGGTAAAACAATGCATTTAAATGTCCCATCCTTATTGCCAGTCCAGAACTTGGCAATGCAGCTGCAGATTATATTAAATACAGGGTATTTCTGTTGCATAATAGAAATAGCTGGGTGTATGTAGCTATTTCTGTAACAATAACATTTACTAGCCCTTGTTTCCTCTTTGCTTTCAAATGAAATTCTTTAGGGACTGCAGAGACTATTTTTCTGTGTGGATTGTGAGCTGAGTCAGTTCTATTAAAGGACTCGCAAACCTGAGCTTCCACGGGCTCTGCTACTCCTTTGATTATTCCTTTTGTATTTTGTGTCAATCTCTCCTCCCCACCACTTCACACAGAGGAACCATCTTTTTTCAGTATGAGGGCAGTTTAGGTATAGTCCTCTAAGGTACGAAAAGACTGAAAAAAATGAATAGTAGGAAGGAAAATTGACCAAATTTAGAGAGTAGTTCAAAAGCAGTCGTGATTCTTTTTTCTGATTAGCACTGGAGATGAGGGGAAATAGGGAATAGCCCACATCTTTACAGGTGTGCTTGAAAGGATCACTCACCCTTGAAGTGAGTACAAAAGAATGAGAGAAGAACATTAATGCATTCCAAAAGTATCCTGTTAACTGCAGCATATTTTCACTTTGACTTCATAAATGAGGGCATAGCTCCTCAGATGCTATGGGCTGAATGCTGTTTGTTCAGGATCATGGCAGCATTAATGCAGGAAGACAAATGTATGGTAATGCTCTAAAATTACAGTGCAACTATTAAGTTATAATCTTAGCACTTAGCATGAGCATTATTCTAGGCACCTCAGTTAATTCTCTACTTAAACAACACAACAAATCTACTTGCACTTTTTTTCACAATTTTTCTATCAATTTCAAGCCTTTACCAAGTTTGGAAGTTTGGGTGACAACCTGGAACACCGAGAAGCAGCTTGTGCTTACCTCACTTTAGTTGCATGTTGGCCTCCACCCTTTCCTTGAATTTTAAAGGAATGATGATTCCTTTCTGAGCCACTGGTGGCTTGTTGGTGTTTGTTTTTTTTGGTTTTGTTTTATTACACCCTTAAGTGTTTTTGTATTCATTAAAAAACTCCTAAAGTAGTAGGGAATTGTTATATTACACCGTCATATGTGGCTGATACTAAATTGGGAGGAGCTGTCGACTCCCTCGAGGGCAGACAGCTATCCTATATCCTACAAAAACATGGTGTAAATTTGGAAAACTATTCAAGTGTTAAGGTGTGCTCACATGCTGACTTTGTAGATGCCCCACGTGATGGCGGCGAGGGCCTCAGGATTTTCCTTTGTTCCATTGTTTTCTCAAGCCAGTGAGTTTGTGCAGTGGCGTTGGGCAGGTGCAAGGGCAGTGTGACAGAGCTGACCCGTCGGTTGGCTCATTAACAGACATTGAGTAGTTGTGGAACTAACTGCAGAACAGCATGCTTAGCTAAGAGTTCAGAACAATTGCTTTTCAGATTTAAGAAATAATATGCTGAAGGAAACCATGACGGTAAATTATTGGTGATTACCAGTATGATGAGCACATCAACCAGGAGCAATTTGCTTATTTCTGATGCTGGCCTTGTCAGTCACTGCTGCTTCAAAGCTACAGGTGCTCAAGGACTCTACAAATAAATTTAAAAATTGACAAGATAGCTAAGGACAATGGTATAAATATGCCATTGGCTTTGTTCCCAAGGAGAAGACTCTGTGATTTAGTTACACCTTCAGCTACTTCGCCTGCTGATAAACATCTGCTCCAACCCACAAAGTAAAAAACATAACCCAAAACCACAGAAGTGAACTGTCATCCAGCACACTGGATCACAAGATGGATGTGAATAGTATGTTACTAGTGAAATGAAAACAGTTTTAGCTGAGTAAGTGTATTGGCTGTGCAAAGGTCAGTTCTGGTTTCTTCAAGGAGTCGTTACTGGTGGTTTGTTTTTGTTCAATGCTATAGCATATCTGAATAATTTGCTTAAATATGAAATATCACATGGCAGAAGTAATTAAGCTCAAATTGTCGTATTGACTGTTTGAAAATGACCTAAAGTCAGTATAGGACCAAAGAATACACACAGTTCGTTAACGCGTGTGCACTGCTGCTCCACAATACCGCATGCAAGCTGAGAATGAGCCCGTACTGGTATTTGGGTTGAATGGTAGATACATGTCTTAGAAGAAACAAAGATTTTTATTTCTTTTTCCTTCAGTCCTGAATAGTACACATGGTAAAAGATCTGAAGAGTTTGAAATTATTTAAAAATTACTCTTACAAGGATAACTGTTTCAGCATTACCAACATGCAGAGTCTCTTAGGGTAAAATCAGGGTTAGTTTTTCCCCCCAAGCCTAGATGTTCTTTGTAATTCCTGATGTTAATCCTATTTAACAAGAATATCAGTGTGGCATGTTTTGCCATGAGATGCTGGCAGTGCTTTCTGCTGCCCCACTTTTCTAGAGGTATTGATGCTGACATGAACATCGCTGCAGCTAGCAGCTTAAAATGATGGAGAAAAAGACACCGGTTCTTGCTGTGCAATGGCAATCAGTACCATTTCCCGGATGTAAAAATCTTTGCATCTCTCCTGTTCTGCGCTGGTCTCCTATAAATCTTCCCATGCTCAGCAGCTGCTACAAGGGACACCTCACCTTGCTGTATGGATGTGAAATGTCCCTGCAGGGATGATGCCAGCCATGCTCTGGCGAGTCACTTACAGCCGGTGTTTACTGTGTGAGGGTGAGTGCTGGCACCCTTCCCTGGAGAATCAACCCAGCACTTTTGCCAGCCTGTCATCTTTCTGTCTAGTCATGTTCATGTAGTGACAGCAAACAGAATTTTAAATGACGTCCTTAAAATTAATGCCCCGAATCTGGGGTCCAGTTGGGAATCCCCCAGATTTCTAATTTGATTGGGTCACTATTTCATCACAATTCAGTGAGACCTTCCTCCTGGCCTACTTTTATTTTGAGCCATTTAATTTGCATTGTTTCTTAAATGTCCTGAATTTTATTTGCAGGACCTTTTCAGTCTTCCTAGATGTCTTAAGGGATTCCGTTGCATGAGGTTGCCATGATATCTTTTAGAAGAAATTTTTGCCAGCTTCATTTGAATTTGGGAGTCAGAAGGAAGGAATAGACTTGAGCCTGTTTTCATTCTGAAAACATTCTTTGTGTTGTCGCATGTCTTTTCTGCCTGGAATGGTCCATGAAAGTAGTGGTAGCTTTATTGGAGTAACAGGTGACTGGTGGTGGTTGACTGGAATAAAATGATGCTTCTTGCCAGTGTTGCAGTGGGAGCAGAATCCCTAGTATATGTCTAGTTATACAGGCAAAGTGACCTTTGTCTGGCACATCTTGTGCATGCTGGGGGAACAGATTTCAGCTCCATTTGCTGAAGTTGCTGTCTCTCATACCAGAAAAATCTTCCTCAAAAAGGGGGATTCCCAATGTGGCAGTGTACCATTATGTAAGTCATTAGTTAGGGTTGTTTTCTCCATTTGTAGGTATATATTTTTAAATTATCTCTCTCACTACTTTTGCCATAGTAGAAATCAGAAAAAAAATCTCCAAAATTAATTCTTGAATGCATGGAAGCTTTCTAAAAAGTTACCTTGTTATAATGTTATTTTAGCATGAAGCCCAGTTCATGCTAAAAGAGTTCACCATTAGCATGATCTTCTCTATAGTGGGTGTAATTAATACAGGAAAAATTGTTTGGTTTTGGGGTTTTTTGTTTGTTTGGCTTAATGCTTAAGACAAAACTGCATTCCCAGATACAGTCTATTAAGCATATGGAGATAACTGTGGATTTGTAACTACCATCAACATTATGATAGCAGGGTCCTTAATAGTCTGTAGACTTCCTGGAACCAAACATCAGCCAGTAATAAATGCTCTTCTTAATAGGCAACGGTATTGCTTAATATTTATTCAAATTGAGTTTTCTGTGCAACAAGGCTGTGTCCAAGGTGCCGATGGCTCACAAGGGAGGAAAGGAAGACTTTGCTTTTCCAGAAGGGTTTATCTGTCAAATAAAAGCATAAAATAGGCCTAGATCTTTACATGCAACTGTGTTCATCATCAAAGGACACGACATTGCTTGAAGTTACTACGCAAGAGTTTGTTCACTTGGGTCTACAGCTGGGAATCTGTTGCAAGTTCCTGCTTGAGCCTGCTGTTCATGTTCATCCTTCTTGGTAGCATAATCAGCATTTCACTCTAATCCTTTTGGGAGGAGGAAAAATACAAAAGTTTCGGTCTACAGAAACATTTACTCAACAATTTGACCATTCTATAAACCTGATAAATGCCATCTTGACATCACCTGAGGAGCTGACAGCTTTCTTTCAGTTAATCTAATAAGAGAATCCTAAATGACCATCACCTAAATAAAGCACTGAGGGTGCTAGGGTAGCAGACTAAGAGGAAAATTTTTAGCTATGGCTTAATTTTATCAAAAAGTATGTCTGACAAAGCTAAAATGGATCTTCCTCAGTGTCACATTGACTTAGTTTTGTGTGCTCTGCTCAGTGCAATTTAACATGGTATCAACCATCCTTGAAAATCTTGCTTGCAGTTTGATTTCTGATGTCCCAGGATAAATACATATTTTTTCTTCAATTCAGGTGTGTATATTTAGAGGTCTGTGTTTAAATTGAGGGAAAATTTAATCTTTCACTCAGAATATCTTCTGTAAACACTGGTAATGCTAATAATTTTGTGCATATGGCATTGTAGTATCTGGCACTGAAAAGCAACATTTTAAAGTAAGTGTGATAACAATTACCCCTCTCTCTCCCTCCCCACCGCAGAATCTTTGCAGGCAGCAGTAATGCTCTTGGAAAATAAAATTATTGAAATGCTTAAGAAGTTTAGGAGCTTCTGGGAACCAAAATTGAAAAGAAATTTAATTAAAGCATAAGCTAAAAAAAAAAAAGGTAACCAGTAGAAAACCAACCATGTTACCATTTCCAACTAACTACAAACCTGGGAGTTACTCTATTTCAAAAGCATACAAGGAGCAGAAAGACAGAACCTATGAAGCAAAGATTGGATTCCCAAACTGTTTTTTTCAATACAAAACATGAACCAGAGGTCTTCTAAAGGACATGGGATATTTAGAAGCCTGTGTTAACAGAATTAGCCATGTTTGAGGAATACCAGGTCTGAAGGAATTGTCTATAAAAATACAGATATGCAAAGAAAGACAGAGGTGGATTTAATTTTAAATCTTATTGCATTCAGTACTACCAATGGGTTTGTTTCTGACCACTGCAGTGATATGTCTGCCTAAATGGAGACAGCTCTGTACACCTCAAATTTTGGAAACATGGGCCTGGTTTTATAAGGCAGCGCTTGCTCCTAATTTAAGTACTTGTTCTTTGTAAGTTCTAACTTCTTTACACAGAAAGCAAAATATTTTGCTGTGGTTGTTGTATTTTTCCGTCTGATACCCCACAGGATCCTTGAACAAGGTTCTGAATGGGCTTTTATCTCATGGAAATACAGGAGATGCGCCTGCAATGCAAAAAAAGACTGAAGGGAATTAGAACAAGACTTGGAGATTTTTTAACAGACAACAAACCAAAACCTGAAACAGCTGTAAACTGTAAGAGAGTTAAACTAACATCTGGAAGCCTCCTAGCAAGAACCATGAGATGACCTGCAGGCAAAGGTAACATTCAGTTACCTGTGAAGTGTTTAGACAAACAAGCTGGATCTATGGTGAATTGAGTTAGTGAACTTATCACCAACCTTAATAACCAAGCCTTAGAAGAGAAGACTAAAATGAAATGGGCACAACATAGATGTCCCTGCTCTGCCTCTGAGTGTGCTGCATGTGTGTTTTAGAACCAGAGGTGATTCTAGTTCAGGTCGTAAGACATTGTAGTGCTGTGTTATGGCTGAGTGAACAGACCCTTGCCTCTAGCACAGTATACATCAGAGAGGAAGAGAAGACTTCTCGGGCAGCACGTCAGAGCCTAGTGTGAGGTTTATGGTGTATGTGATGTACCAGCAAGGCAAGGGGCACATGTTTGAGAGCCTCTAACCCATGGCCTGGCTGCTGCACCAGCATATCTATTTCATAGATTGCCACGTAAGAGCAGTGGGTAACATTTGTGTAGTGATGTGAAATATGTCTTCTTTCAAATAGGAATAATCCAGTGTTTAATCTGTAATTTTCCCACTGTTACAAAATATGTGGTTTTAATATATTTAAACCTGCATCAGCCACTAGATCAGACCACCAGTTTCCATGGTAGGAAAGAGTTCTGAATGTGACCCACGAATTAGATCACATCTGAGTGGGCATTCAAATTTTTGAAGTGTGGTTTTCCATATCTACATTTCAAAGCTCTGGCTAGCGTAGAGCATAATGACATTATTTCTGAAATACAATGTTTTGAGAAAGATCAAGTAAAGGTATTGAATGCCTGATGAATGGGCACTGTCCTGCATTATCGAGTAACCTAATGAATGGCGGTCTGAGATGGCTTGATTTCCATCTGCACTTTTATTGACCTGTAAAATGGAAGATAGACTAACTCACAAAACCCATAGCAGTCCACATGCAAATAATCTGCTTTAAATTTCAGAGCAACATGTATCTTTGAAATAATCCCAGTTCTCAAACTGCTGGTATGAATACAACTTGGAGCAGCATTTGATCTAGCTGGAACAAGCATAGATCTAGGTATGGATGTTTCTTTTTGTCATAGACAGAAAAGGGGACCATCTGCCATTTAGAGATCAGATTTTCATCACATGGGATCAATAGGGATGGGGCAGTTACATCAGTAAGATCTGCAAAAATCCACTTCAAGTATAGGCATTCACACCAGCTGTCTGGTACTAGTCTAATCCATTGTATCCGAGAAGACTTCAAAGGAAAAATGATCAGATTCTGTATCTGCCTGACCGTATGGCATTGGTTTCCAAGATGTTGTCATTTTTACTTTGTGGTATTGTAGGGAGTAAGAAAAGTGCTGGAAAACTTCAAGGTTTCCAGCTTTCATAGATGTAATTGTTACAATGGACAAACTCAGCAATGTGGTGTTTAGGAATTACACTCAAGAGACTTTCCTGGAAGAAGAATCTTATATTTTGACTACTTTGTTCAGACTATATTGGAAATGATGTTTTTCATCTGCTGTTTCAAAACTAAAAGCAGTTTTACTTCCTTCTTTATTCCAAGTAACTGTTTAGTTGCTGTACATTTGGAATTACGGATTTATGGAGGGAGCTGTACTGAGTTTCAGGAACTGTACATTTAAATGTACTGCTTTTCTAGCCAGCATCTGCCCCTCTTCAGCCAAGATTGCACATGATATGGTGCCCTCCACTTCTGTCCATTGTCTTGCATGTATGAACACAGTGGCAAGTCATTGTGGTTTTCACTGTAAAATGTTCAGCCAGCTGAAATTCTGAATGGTGAATTATAGAGAAGTGCACCTGAGAGGGCTGAGGTGACTGTTCCGAGAATTCTATGATGAAAAAGATGCCTGAAGAAAATTGTGCCTTTAATAATTTAGAAGTCTGAGTTTGGTGTGAGGTGTCCTTGACATGCATACCATCAATATTATTGCTTTGTCAGAGTACGTCTATGACAATTTCAACTTGAATACACCTGAGGAGGCTGCAGTATTCTGGAAGAAGACAAAAATGGTTATTGTGTAGTCTATTCAGAATATCCACCTATTGCAGCTTATTGCTTCTTGAAACTGTAGAGATTCTATATAGTGTGTGATCCAACAGGGATTGCTCTTGAATCAAATATTTTAGTGTTGAACAGTAAAATATTTTTAGTGCCACTCAAGATTGTCCATAGCTGTTTCGTTTAAGCATTTTGCTATTTTGTTAGCCAAGTATTGACCAGTTATATTACTCCAATAATATTTTATTTGGGGAGATCAGAATACACAAACGTATATGTGATGTTCATGACTTAAACTTAGGTGTTGGTTTGTATTGAAGGGACAGTAGAAATGTCATATTTTCCATTAAACTAATAAAGCCATTTATCTCTTAAGTATATGAAAAATAAATGCTGCTTTTTTCACACAAACTTTTAAGTTGTTCAGTAATAAGAGAATAATCCTTTGTGTATTATTCTTAACCCTTGTGTATTATTATTATAAGTTATGGTACCTGCAGGAAAAGTGAGACTTTTTACATCCCAAATTCAGCACCATCATAGTTGCCAGGAATTTACCAGGATATTACTGCTAGAATCAGATGGAAATACTCTTCCTGTGCTTGCCATAGAGCTTGCTCCAGAAATTTTAATTCTGCACAGGTGTATAAGACACAATTCTTAATTCTGATGAATCCAGTGATAATATTCTGCTTTGTTTTGTGATGTACTTCCCAAATTCTAGTTATCTATAGGTAAGAAGCAAAGCGATATGCCAGCAATGTGGTACAAAGGTGAATATATTTTGAGAGTCTAGGACAGCACATGGATGCTTGTGTTTCCTATGCTTCGTAATAAAAAAGATTCTTTCTGTATTAGTTTCCAAGAACAACTTAAGTTTACTATTATTCTAGTAGAAAAAGCCCTCTACCCTTATCTTCAAATTGTGTGCAAAATTCCTGCTGAAAGCTTTTAATGTGGAAAAACAATTGATCTTTCTGTATTAGAGTTTTTAATACATTTGATGATAACAATGTCTATTTATTAATTTCCTTGATATACCTTTTGATTTATAGCCCTTCATAACTTCTCATTTTAAAGTAACCTATGATCTGCCTCCAATTTGCTACTTTAAGTGTTCAAATACTGATAATACAATGTGGGCTAAAATAATCAAAAGTTTCAGTTGTGATCATGAATAGTAGGAAATGGAAATTTTGAGAGATCGGTACTGAATATGCAGCACAACATTTACTGAGGATCTTTTTGCAGGATTTTAATATTCTAGGACAGTATAGTTCTTGTTTCAGCACTTTTGTTCAAGTGTTTACATTGAAGGACAATCTTCAGAACAAATAGTGAGAGTTTAAGACCAGGATCCATGCAGTTCACATCTTCCTCGTGTTAGAGTATGTAGGGCAGTATGAGGAGACATTTGTACTTAAACTGGCACAAAGCCTGCGACTCCATCGCAGGCTACAAAACTCATCAAAGAAGTAGAAGTACTTGGCCAGTTAACCTTTGAGTCTGTTGTCATGCTGTGCTGCTATAAATACCTGAACTAGTTAAAGAAAGGCAGCTCAGGTGTACTGTGCTGGAGCACTCCTGTGACTTCAGTAAATATTGATGCACTCTAAAGCATTTGGAAGTGGAAGAACAGCAGTATCTGTATGAGTGTCTTCATTAAGGAAGAGGAAATTACCTGTTGTCTTCATCCAAAATAGCTTTCTATTGATGCTGAGTTGTACCAGAAGAGTTTAGTTTTGGATGCTAAATGAACAAAACAAATGCACAGTCCCAAAAAGGAAGCAGAAGTCCAGGTGAGTCCTGCCCAAAATGCTGAGATGAGCTGTGGGGAGAGGCTCTTGCACATGTTGAGGAAGAGGGCCGAAATTCTGATGGGGAAGCTCTCCATCATGGCGCTGTTTCATAGCTACTTGTGAAGGGGAAAACGTGGTAGAACTGGGCCTCAAAGAAGAGCTGTTTGGTTAGAGGAATTAAATGTTGCAAAATGGTGAAGGAGGTATTTTTTTCATACCAAGTTCTCTTGATAGCTCCAGAGGTAAGAACAGCTATCTACGAAGCTGGCCACTTTTGTAAAACTTGACTGCTTCAGCTGACTATTCCCAGCATTCAAAGCATTTTCTGCAACAGCTATAGTGGCAATTTTATGTCACTGTCCCCAAACCTTAGCAATAGAGGAGGAAAACCTAGAAATTTCTTAAAGCAGGGACTGAGATTCTATAAATCTAATAATTTACGGGAAGGAGGAAAGTGATGGTTATATTTATCTCCTTTTAGCAGCAGCTGTTATTGTATGGTAATACTATGGTACACTGTAATACTGGGTCAGTACATTTGATTCAACATATGCAAAGCTCTTCTGAACATTTCCACATATGGCTCTGCTAAGGAGGGTTCCTCACTCCCTCTCCCTCCTTCTCTCTGCTTGCCATTCACATTTTGAGGGCAGAGTACACAATCTATTTTGCAGGTTTTTTGTGCCACCATTTATCTGCACGGGGGCAACATCCCAAACATGATACTGTTGTAATTAAAATACCACAACACTGTATATACTGAGTAGACTTTCAAAACCAAAACAGAAGCCCAGACAGTGAAAAATAAGATCTGACTTGCAAAATTAAAACTGTTGACTGCATCACTTGTCCTGAGTGCATTTTACCTTCCCCCCTAAAGTAGCTAAACAGTACCTAGAAAAGTAAGCAGAATGGTATCCTGACTATTTACCAGTTTTCTTCTAACCTGGGAGAAGAGGACAACAAGGGAAAAACCTGTGCCTCAGGACAAAACTTGCCTGTTGTCATGAGTTAACAGTTAACTGGTGAAAAAACATTGGAATACTCAGAAATCATGCTATATTTAGAATTTATTCTGTGCAGT
Source organism: Aegotheles bennettii (assembly GCA_013398125.1). Classification (NCBI taxonomy): domain Eukaryota; kingdom Metazoa; phylum Chordata; class Aves; order Caprimulgiformes; family Aegothelidae; genus Aegotheles; species Aegotheles bennettii. Next base: position 148,116 of record VZRW01004997.1, read on the forward strand.
GTCAAGGTCAATGTCTCGTTGCCTGTTCTGTGTGCAGGATGCAGAAGTACCAGAACATTACACCATAGGTCACAGCTGAACATATTCAGGAGGCTTGATAGCACAGTTCCCCTGATTGCCAGCAAAGGAAGAGAGCCCTTGTAAATTGAGCTGGTTTTCGGAGTAGGAAAGAGATGCTGGGTGTAGAAGTTAGTGGTTATTTCCAAGGCCTCTAGGGAAAACATTTGCATAGTTATTCTAACAGAGGCTTCAGAGATCCTGCTTGAAAAAAAATGAACACCTCCCCCACCCAAAACCACAAAACCAACTATGAAAAACCCAAACCAAAAGGTGCTGCTACTAAATAGTTTCAGAAGGATGCTTGTGCCTGGAAATGCTGGGGCTGATGGCAGGCATGCTTTGCTCCTGTTTCTAACTTCCCCTGGTGCATGTGCGTTTTACCTTTGAATTGGGTTATTCCAGAGAATGAAGCGAGAATGTGTTGGGGATTATCAGAATAACTGGACAATTAATCCCTGTAAATGGTAGCATTTCTTGAAAAAACATTGAAGTTTTGTAGTTGTGTGTATCTATTATGGATAGGCTTTTCTGAAAAGCATTCCATGTATCCATATGGAAATTGCTGTTAAGAATAAGCTGCTTACAACTTTGTTTAAGCGTGGTACTTTTATTCTGCTTTTTAGAATAGCAGCTTCACAATTTGAATTGCAATTAAAAATTCATGCTGGAGTGAAATGTGCTCACTCAAATTTGCATTTGGACATTCTTTGGCGTTTATCTTATTTATGTTAATGAATAGTCAATGTGAAACAGAATGCTCTTACTCTTAACTGATTCGAAATCTTCTGTCATGGAATAAAATACTAATCATCTACACTACAGAACAGTTATGGAACATGTTTTATGGTATAGCCTATAGACATTTGAGAGGATTGCTATGCAATTAAGCTTTGTGAGTCCCTTTTACAGTTCCAAAGATTTGTATGGAACTACTATGTATTTTACAACAATACAAAGAAGTGAATAACCCTACTACCCTGTCTTTAGACACTTTGCTGTATTTCTTTAACATTTGCATCCTCGTGTATGGTGCAACATACTTCTTGATTTGTTTGTTAATTTGGCAATCTTAGACAAAACCAAAAGATTTTGAAATTAATATATCTTAATATCATTCTAAGAATTTTAATTTTAAAAGTAGTGAATAAATTATTTTTAAAATAAAATTCCAGGGTCGTAACAGGTTAATGAATACAAATGTTACACTACAAGTTAGGAACTCTTGTTGACCCAGTATTTCCTAAAATATAATGCTGCTAATATGAGTATTCTTACATATGTTAGACATAATGTTTTGTGCATTTGTGATAAATAAGTTGCTAGTTGGTTAGATGAGAGAGAACTATTAAGGCAACAAGTGAACTACTTGTGAGGTATCATCCCAACAGTTGCTTTAATGAAATACTGATTTTCATAGCCCTGGGGAGCCATGCCAGCCCTGGGGAATGGCGCTGTTCTTGCGACAGTCAGTAGCCCGAGTGCTCGTATAGTTTGGAAAATACCAGTATTGCCTGAGAGTTATTTGTCATGCTGAATTTATAAAACTGGGCTTCATCTCACGTTGCCGTAACAGGAAAAGCTTGACACTGAATGCCTTTTCTCCTGAGACTTCATAAATTTTGCCCTCTGAAGGTTACACGTTTATTGGTGATGGGGAATTCAGAAGTCCCTCGTGAGCAGTTGCCTTACACAGAACGCACAGCCAGGGAGCACAGGCCCAGCACGTACCTTACAGAAACTGAGAGGCCGAAGGGCTTCTTTTGGTTTTTTGTGAGGACATGTTTGCTTATTTTGGTGAGGACTTGTTGCAGAATAACAGTTACCATAAATATGTGGTAGGAAAAGCAAACTTTGATTTGAATTGTTTCACTCGCTGTGTAACGGACTGACACTCCCGCACATCGGTGCTGTGACTCTCCTCAGACAGCACAGCATATACATGCAAGTGCCTCTCCAGCACGATTTACATCAACAGCTTTAGATATGGGGCTGGTAGAGCTCTGAGCAAAGCCCCACGGGCCCGGGGGGGGGGNCCCTTCACCTCCCCGCACCCATTCCCTGCTGTCCCTGCTCCAAGGCTCGGTGGTCAGTTCAAATCCTAACAAGTGTCTTCATGCCGAAGGCGACGTGGTGTTCACAGCACAGAACCAGGGAAGTTGTACAGAACCGGGGTTGTTGTTATGAATACTTCTCAGATCTCTCAAATCATCTGAGGCACAACACAATGCTCTGCAGTGTCTGGGAGGTGTGGGAGGTGCAAGATCTCCGCCTGTATGTGGTTCACATTGGGTGTGCCTTGGGACACCTTCCCAGAGTTTGTGGGCATTTGCTTAATTTAAAGTACATACACTAACTATGCTTAAATCTAAGCATATGCTTAAATAGTTTAATTTGGAATTGGATTATCCATATACAGAGCTAAACTGTGTGTTAGGTAAAAAGAAGGCTGCGTGTTAACTGGCTCTGTTCCGGAAAAGAATTAATTAAAGCCTGAGGAACGTTTCATCTGTCATCATTTTGTTAAAGCCTTACATGCTCTGTGATACTAGCAGGGACACAAAATCATCCTCTTTTGTTACATGAAGACATTGCTTAGCGTACAGGCATTTTGCTATTATACTGTGACTACAACAAATAAGGACTCCAAAGGCCTCCTGTCAGGCTGTTTGCAGTGTATTTACCTTTAAAGCTAGGAATGGGAGTATTTAAGAACAAAAAAATCTGTATTTATTGTTTGAGATCTGAAACAATGAAAATGAAGCTGCATATGAAAAAATTTAAAAGGTGGTGGAAGGGATTCAGAATTTTGTGAGGTCCCAGTGATCTTTTGTGTTTTGGATGTGCTCCATTAGCATTATTCTCCTTGCATTTTCTACAAAGCTATATGTGATGGGCGTAATGATGTTTTTGGGCATCACATTAAGAAAAATGAAATTTTTAATCATTTAGTAAGTAGTTTATTCTTTGGTAATATGCAGTTTGTGAGAAATTTAACATTGCATTGAAAGTTATTAATTTTGCCATCTTGACGTAATTTTCTGTTCTGTATTTGCAATTGGTGTTAAAGGTTACACCTTAAAAGACAGTCTAGATTCCTGAAATCACGTTAGTGACAAGTTATTTAATCAACAGCACTATTTAAAGGTGTTTGAAAATAATGTTGTGCCACTACAGTTGTGAGAGAGTTGGTATGAGGTGTTAAAGACACTGTACAGTAGAACAGGTATTTAAAAAAGCTCTAAGTCTAAAAAGGGCAGGGAGATGCTAGAAACGTAGGATGATGGAAATCAAAGAAAGTCACTAGCTGGTTGCTGCCTTTTCTTGAGGCAGCTACATCTGCTACTGATCTTAATTGTGGCTGTGTAAAATACTGCAGCTGTGCCACAGACCTTCTGATGCCCAGTCCCAGGCTTCTCCAGCCAGCCATGTTCTTCATGTGGAGTCAGCTGCTGCTTTGCTTACTGCTAGTCATGTCCACTTGTTCTGTACTTTGACATTTTAGACCTGCCCAGGAAGAAATGCACTGCTGTAAGATTTTTCCTAGAACCAGAAATGACTATGAAGAACCTCCAGCGTGTTCTCATTCTTTTTTTTTATCTGCTCTTTGAGCACAAGAAGCTTTTTGCAGTGTACAAATGGCCATGACTGTTGTATGCAAAGGAACACGGGGCATTCTAGTCACAAAAGAAAAATTGTGAAGTTTCTTGTTGGTAGCTCAGCTCTCAATTACCCTTCCTAGTAGTCTACACCCGCATGAGAACAGAAACATCTTTATTTTTCACTAGCACCGTTTTGTGCATGTAGAGCAGAGGAATAGGTGGGAAATTCTGATAGTGTTCATACAGCTGCCTGGCCAATTGATACTTGCTGAGAGGTGGTTGTGAAGAAACCTTAATGGCTTCTTTGCAGGGTTAAGTAAAGAGACAGCCTTCTAAGTCTGCATTCTTAGATGTACATTCACAACTTTCAGGAGCAATCAAAACCCTGGCCTAGACATTTTAAAGAGCATTTGATAACTTAATAAGTATTCAACTTCCATGTGGTGCTCCATGTATTTGTTGTTTGCCTGTCTCATGACCTTATTTGTGGGACAAAGGTGGCAGTGAACATGGAAATTATCGTAAATACTGTGTATGTTTGAATGGGAAGAGCAAATGAATGGCACTAGATAGCAATGTTTATTGTGTCAAGTCTTTGAGATGTCATTTATATGTAACTACTTCTAATTAGTGCCATTCAAACCAACTAAAATGACTCCAAAGCAGATGCCAGTTGCTGCAAAGGATGTGCCTGGATACTTGTCATTTTGTACAGTCAGTTGGCACTTACAGCACTGACAGCACTTTAATATTAGAGATAGAGGAAAGGTTTTGGTACCAGTGCTCACAGTGATTTTTAATAGGGAACATTTCTGTTAATAGACTGTAATTAGGAAACTGCTGCTTCTTCGATGAGAGTTGCCATTCCCTTGGGTCTTGGTTACTCATAATGAACAGTAACAGCTTCCAGTTTCTCCTTCCATGTCATCTCTATAAAATGGCCACGCTGCTTCATCCTCATAGTGAGCAGCATTAGAGAATGAGAGACCATCAGATATCAGTCTAAGAAGAAAGGACTCTCATACTTGAGATTTTGGGATTTGCTTTTTCTTTGAAAAAGAACACGTTAGTGGCTACCTCGGCCTAAATTCTGGTGATACCTGAGGTAAATAGAATCATTCAGAAATAACTTTGCTTTTGATTTTAATGCATTTTATAAGGCCAGGTTGGATGGGGCTTGGAGCAACCTGGTGTGGTGGGAGGTGTCCCTGCCCATGGCAGGGAGTGCGACTGGATGGGCTTTAAGGTCCCTTCCAACCCAAACCATTCTATGGTTCTGTGAACATAATCGAAGAGTAATATAGCTTTATGTAAATTGATATCCAAATGGGAAGGCTTCACTGTGTAATCATACTCACTCCACCCTCTAGAATTGCCTTTTATTTAATTAAGACTCTCCAGGAGGCTGACGCTTTTCTGCGGCTGAAGCAGCAGCTCTAGTGAGGTGATGAACCTCAAAAAAAGCTAAACATGTCTGTGACTGCTGTGAATCTTGGCATAACAATGGAAAAGATTCTCTTGCTATTGCTAAGAGAACAGCCTTCTAGCTTTTATAGCAATTTTCTCAGTCATCACCATAATACTCTGCAATGGGGGTTTTGATTTTAAAACTAGTAATTTTGAACATTTCCCTAATGTAATTTAAGTTGCTCTTTTTCACAGAGGTATTTAAAGCCACACTCAGGAGTTACATTTGCCAAGATAGTGATTAGAATAGCCTCAATAAAATTAAACCTTTACATACTTGCTCCTATTAAGCAAACTCTAAATATTATGGGGACAGACTGGGTGTAGGTGCCAGGCTGTGATCCCAACGGCCAGGGGGATTAACCTCCCTGCTTCATCTCTCTGTTCTCTTGCTTATTAAGTAGGTTGCAGTGGTGGTTATTTCCACGTGTCCTGATGTCCCACAGGCAGGCTGATTTCTGATCAATTTTTCTGTGCTGCAGTCTTCTTATATTCATGCTGAAGGAGGCAAGTTGATGTGATAACATTAATACCACTGAGAATTACAGATTTATTAAGAATTATTTCCATAAGAAGAGGAGGTGTGGGGTAACAGATATTAACACTTCAGAAAATGTTAATAATAACACGAGGCCTTTGCTTTGTGTCAAGGGAGTTTCCTTGGTTTCAAAGGAGCTATGCCAGTTCTCACAAATTCTCTTTCCGAATAGCTGCAGCTGATTAAGAGCCTGTTGCAATTTGCCCTCAGGTGCTTTTCTAGTCTCTTTTGGCCATGTTGAAAACAGATTTCTGTTTAAGATGCTTATGTGAACCAGAGGTTGGTGGAAAGCAGAAGACAATAAATAAAAAAAGAACCGAGTTTTACCTTCAGTGTGCAGTGTTGAGCAGTTACGTGGCATATTCCTGAGGTCTAGGCAGATAGCTTAGGAAAGCTCAAGAAAAGATTCAATGGCAAAGTAGTCTTGAGGAGAGGTTAATGCTAATGAGCACTAAGTTTGCTGTCCCAGAGTTGCCTAGGATGCTGAAAATGCTGTCCCGGTGTGTGTAACAGGAGGACTGTCCTGCCGGCACAGAGAAGGACTCTCTGTTTACCTCAGGTGAACATTTAGAGCTGAAGGAGTTTGGAGGCATGGTCTCCTGAACTGGTGGGACTTGTAATGCTCACATAAAGACACGGATGTTATCACCTAGCTTTGTGCTAGTTTGGTTCTTAGCATGTCTGTTTCTTAATAAGTAGTAGCAATTACTGTTTGGAGTTCTGTTCCTCTGTACAAAATAATGCAAAAATTAACACGTGACATTCTTCAGTCACTGTGTATAACAGTCAGTACAGAGTTTGGATGAATAACAGTATTTTAAACAGGAAACATTGCAGAATCCATGCAGTGGATGAAAATGTCTCTGAGGTGCTCTTTCCAAAGTAACTATGTTGGGTTAAATGTGGTAATCATGTTAAATTTAGACATTAGCATTGTGCCTCCTGCTTGTACATGGAATTTGAGCACTGCAGGAAAGCTTCAGGTAGCTTCAGGAATAAGCTGTTTTCAAAGTGTGGCAATACTCTTCACATCCTCTGTGCTGAAGTCAGTGCTCACTTTGAAAGGTGACTAACTAGTAGGTGGTTAAACAGAAAATTATGTGCATTTTGAAGCATATGAGTGTGAAGGAGTTAGTCATTTGTAAAATCAGAGTGCAATATGATTTTCCCAAGAGGCAATAAATCCTCACACTTCAGATCATAGACCTATTTCTATCCAGTGAGGAAAAATTCACTCCTGGCTTAACTCCACTGAAGTTAATTTCTCTGACAATAACTTTCTCCCGGTACGTCAATACAAATGTAACTCACTGGTGTTCATAGGGATTAACTCAAGAGCATCCTATGTATGCCCAGAATAATTAGTTTACTGCCTCTTGAGGTTTATTTAATTAATTTAGAATGCTTTCCATTTAGAAGATACTTACTGCAGAAACAGGTCTGTTGCAGATAAGAGAAACTAACTACTGCCTCGATCTTGTGCTTGATTTGTCAGAAAGTACTTGGAGCAGGGAAAGTCATGTCAGTTTGTTAGAGCTGCTCTCTCTGAGCTTTTTTAATAGAAACCCAGCAACTTGGAATGGTTTGGTGCCTTAAAATAATATTCAAATACATATTTTTTACATTTCAACAATACTGTGCTTTCTCTGATCAACTAAGAGCCATTGTAATACTTTTTGAAATTTGTTACAGCTTCAGAGAAGATAACTTATTTATAGGAAAGTCCTTTAGATCTGCAGTCAGACGCTGAATTTTTAAAGGGAGGGTATGTGTCAGAAGCTAAATAATTAAGATCCATGCCTTCTCAGCATTTTATTTCAAATATTAAATATTACATAAGAGATTTTTCCCTGTGGAAATCAAGCCTTTAAAGTGGTGCAGACTCAGCCAGAAAATCACTGTATTGCACATTTCCATGGATAATCTTGAATCTTACTAATAGTTCAAAAAGTTTTTAAAATATTTCTACATTCTATGTGCTAGTTCAAACTGTCTCTGTTTAGAAGTGTTGTGATGATATGTTGTGATTTTGACATAAACTCACCCTTTCTGAACCCCTGAGCACTGATCGTTCTGAAGCTCCAGGGCAGTTTCAAGAGAACATTGGTGTCTGGGCAAACAGCAGTAGAGCCCAGGCTGGGGCTTGCCATAGGTACTTCACATAATACCTGGGCACATGTACCTGTGTGCTGCCAACATGAGCAGACAGGTAACTTGCCAGGTGAAGTGCAGACCATTCAATTCCGTCTGTTGTAAACCACTGTCCTCCACTGGAAGGAATTAAAACTGCACAAATTCTTCTGAAGACCTAGGCTGCAAACAAATGTGAGTCTTCACTTGGAGAGCTTGCTGGCAGGGCACTGTGCTTTATCCCCACATCTTGCATGAATTTCTTACTGTGGTCATGTTTAAAAACCACCTGAAGCTTTGAATACTTACAAGTAGTTTCCTAAAATTTTGCTGGAATTTAAATAGATGCATTAAACTTATATGGCATGGTGCCTTGGGAGACAGCTGTGCCCAAGTTTTCTTCTCTAGCAAAACCTGTAGAATTAAAGGAACCAGCACAAATTTCCACCCAGCTCAGGTTCCAGTCCTGTCTTTGTTTACCAGACCTGCAGCTCAGCTGTAATGCTAGATGACTGCAGAGGCATTGCAAGCTTATAAATATCCTGGAAGTGAACACTGCTGTTATCTTCTGTCTCTCATCATCAGAACTGTGGAGTTTTTTACCTGCTTGCCACTTTCTCTTCAGTAAAAGACTTCGTAATCTCTGGTTTCCATGAGAAATCATGAGATAGGTCATTGGTAAGGGTGGTATAGCTGGTAATGTTCTCTTCTGACAATGACCTGCTTTAACTTCTATAGGCTGTATATAAGACTCCGGCTGCTGTCTCAGTAGAGTGGAAAACCAAGGCATCAGGTTCAACTGATGAATTACTTTCACTTAAAATTTGTCCCTATCCCTTTGCATCCTTTCCAAAGCTATGTGGGGGTGTTTGAATGGAGTTTGTGTCTGACTCCCAGCTGGAGCCGCTTTCCTGCTTCCACCTCCCAGCTCAAGCTGTGGTTCTTTCCCCCCACACAGGTTTTGGACTCCTCAGTGTTTCCCTTAGACTTCCACACGTTTTGGCATTGTTTGCATTTCCTATCAGCCAGACCTCTGACCTGGAAATTCATACCACACTCAGTATAAAAGCAGTTATTCTAGGTTAAGCAAATGCTGACCTGGCAGTGCTGTATGTGGTATACATTCTCCTGATGATTTTGGGTTTTCTCCCCAGTTAATGTTTGTAGGAATCTAAATGCATGTGCCGAGAAAGATCATGTTCATGTCATTTGAAAACTTCCTCCTGGTACTGTGAAGGTTTTGGTTTTGAAACTCTGCATATATGTAGGTATATATACACACATATATGTATGCACTGTGTGATTAATTGCCAGGATTTACTTCATGTGGCAGTTCTAAGAGCAATGAAGTGTTGTTGCAAGTTATTTATCACTAATTATAACCAAAGCAGATGAAATGATTGCTTGACAGTGTATCAAGGTTGATGCTGAGCACCAGAGAGCTTACTGCAATTACCTAGAGGAGGGGCATGCTGTTATTCTTGACTCTGGCCAATCCTACGCTATCACAGTCTTTTTAAACTGTCCTTCATTCCGTTCTCCCAGGAGAAGGAAATAACACTTTTATATCCAGGGAAGCTGGCTGGTGCATGAGACAGATCTCTGCAGTGGGAGGAATCTGTTTTTCACTGAGTTTTCAGCACACTGAGGATTATGAAACATCAAAGGAACTTCTATGAACCAAGACAATATTTTACTAACAGCCTCTGCCTGTTCTGCAGAGCCTGGAGCAGCTTTGGAGAGCGTTTCTGTCATGGAGCAGGTGCATTTGGATGGTGTAACTTACCTGCTTGTAAAGTCAGGGATCGTTTTCTACCCTTGCATCAGCTGTTTGGGGTTGAATGAAAGGCATGAATATACAGGAATATCCTTAATAATGATAAAAGCCTTTTTAGTGCAAATAACGCAGGGTGTTCTGGAAATGAAGAGTCAGCTCAGACACCTCTGGGGACGGCAGTTCCACCCCTGTGTGTGGTGCTGAGCAGCACAGAAGGCATAACCCCATCCACACATGGCCCTGCAGCCCAGCTGACATGTCTGGAACCTGCCACAGGTCCCTCACAGGCTCTGCAGGGGTTTCACTCTGGTGTGGCAGATGCTGCCCAAGCGTGGCTGAGCCGTGGACCTGCCCCTCGGGCAACCCATGGCCCCTCTGTGCCTGCTGGGCACCTGCAGAGCACTTTCTGTCTTTGCATCTTCTGAACGTTGCTACCTCCTCACACCCGTTACCTCCTGTGATCGTGTGTTCATCCTTAGGGTTATAAATCAAAGGGTATTAGTAAGTTTCTCATATCTTGTATTTTCAATAGAAATGTTGAACTCAAATTTGATGATCGAACATCCCTTATAAATAACATCTATATGGTGACATGATCTCAAGCACATTATAGGACTTTTCTTTTCCCTATAAATAATGTCTTTTTACTTCTTTACGTGTATTTCCTTTATTTTTCCTTGAGGCCTTCACCACAGCTATCTGCTCTAAGGACCCCAGCTGACTATATGCAGGAATACTTGCTTTGTGCAGTTTTGCTACACCTTGTATTTCCAGGAGATTTTGTGGCAGTAACAGCTGATGTAACATATTCCTAGAAATTTGATCCCCCATTTCAAGACTTCATTGAGGTTTATGAGTGTTCAGGTGCTGCAGAATTTGGCCTTTCTTCCTGCAAGGTTTGATACCCAGAGTTAGTGCTGTAAAGCCAAATAAAAGCCAATATCAATCTGAGTTCTGACAAAAATATTTCAATATCCCTTTCATTGGCGGGAATGGTAAATGAGCCAAGGAGAAATATTTGTGTTTTGCATTGTCATTTTCAATTTGTTGCGTACTTAAGGCAACTTGTCCATTGACTTCATTGAAAAGAGTAAGGAGAGCTGGGTCAGAATTGTGTTATATACTCACAGATTGCAATGATTGTGTGTTGGTTGTCTGTGTGCTCCAGAGTTTCAGCTGCTGAAGTCTGCATCCTCATTTTTAGGACCTAGAAAGATTTTACTGTTATGTTTAGCTTGTAAAATCTTAGGTAAGGAGATCTTTGAGCCTACAACTTTTAAAACCTTGTGCAGTAGAATTCGAAATGTCTTACAAATATATTCCCAGATATTAGGATCAAAACTGAATAAGAAATATTTGAAGTGAACTTTACACTATAGATCTTAAAAATAAAAGCGTTCTTAGATTTTTTAATTATTTTTTCATTACAAGCCATTTGCGTAATTTTTGAGCCAATTTTTGTAAGCAGCACAATTAGAGTAGATGGATAATTTCCTTTGAAGTTGCAGCTTTTTGCCTTGCATATATATGTATCTAGACAAAACTGTATAATTACCTTTAAAAGAAAATTATGTTCATGATTTAGAAGTTAGCTTAGTCACACAGGACAGTCTGGTAACTTGTAAGTGCATTTCGTGTTTTACAGAGTTGCCTTTACTAGGAACTATAAAGGTATAATTGAAATAGCACTGAAATATCCTCGAGGCGCTGTACCTTAAGGCGGGTCTGTTGCTCTATGCCCGCTTATGACACTTGGACTGTCAGAATAATTAGTAGGATTTATTCTGTAATTGTGACTGCATAGATGTCTTCATTTACTCATATTTGTAAGAGTTCTAATCTGATCTAACTTAAAATATTATTCGTAATGGTTTGGATATATATGAAGTCCACAAAGGCTTGTATGGCTTCTTTGCATTGCTTGACATCTGTATGAGGCCTTTGGATGAGATGACATGGGCTGATGTGCTTGGTTTGTTTGTATTCAGCTCAGCCCATCTCCTATGCCAAAGAAATGTCTGAAGACTTACAGTGGAAATCTGAGGCAATGCTTCTCCAGTACTAGTTCATGTTGGTGTCTGTGGTCCATCCTTAGGTCCAAGTACATTGTGGATGGAGAGCAAGGAGACAGATTTTTCTATCTTGGCGTAACCTGTATTTTTGGTAAAATTTGTGTTCAAACTCCTCTGAAAAGTTATGTGGGAAGAGAGATACCACAGGCCAGATCATACCTGAAGTTCTAGTTAAACTGATTTGCTTAAAATTGAGCATAAAAACATCAGCATGTTGAAGTGTTCAACATTTGAAAATATCTCAGGAAAAAAACCCAAGGATCAGTTGGGAGAACATATTAATAATGGGTGCACATTTGCTTGCTTATGGTTTAGACCAGACTGATTTTCTTTTTATTTTTTGTAATAAGTATTTAATTAAATCTAAATATAATAATCCCTGTGGTATCTTCTGGCTTTTTTTTTATGTTGCAAACTGCCCTGAATGCTTGGGATTCATACACTATGTTAGTACTGATGATAAAAAAAATGTGGACGGCCAGGTCACTTGTAACATTTCAAGAAAAAGAAATACTGCCACTTGCTTTTGAAATGTTTTGCTTCCTGGCTTAGAATTTTTATTTGTTGCAAAAGTGAGTGTGAGCTGTGAGCAAGAGCAATCAATCTGCTAAACAGCAGAATCATGAGAAGTCTGCATTAGAACTGAAATAAGAATTACCCTGAGATATAAATTAATTCAAAACCCAACAATACTTAAAATAGTTCCACAGTTACTTAAATACGTCTCTTCATGTATGTTACTTTTGCAGCTTCATTTCCAGAAGTCAGTGGTTATTTATTTTCTGACAGGACGTAAAGATAATGCTTTTGTACTTATCATTCCTAGAGGTCTCGCATTTTTTCCAGATCAGAAGATTTATGGCGTGAAGAGATCCAAAATAAAAGACCTTTAACGTGATCTTTCAACTGCATGTAATTTTAGAAATCACTGGAAGGTAGATTACATTTAATTTTCTGAAAGTTTCAAAAGCAGTTATATCCTTCCTATCCAACAAACCCTCGACAACAGAAGTGCCAGGCTGAATCCAACATGGCCATGAAAACAGTATCTTTACTCATCCTTGATTTTGTGTTGCATGCTAGAATTGAAAGATTTACAGATCATGTGTGAGTGTCCTTCTCATGCTTGTTCAGTGATTCCAAAGAGACCATCAGATTTCTGTAGTACATCAGTTTGCTGCCAATGAGCCATGGAAGCTCTGTGCTGGAGCAAAGTGATTCCTGCCAGTGTGAGCCATATAGGGCAACTGCTCTCTGGAGATGTGTTTCCACCAGAGACTGTTCCTTGATTGTAAAGGAAGTTGAAGGCACTTGGGCAGGTCTTACCACATGTACATGCAGCCTTTGGGGCTGAACCAGAGCTCCTCATCTCAGCTTTGTGTTCCATGTTGCTATTCAGTGTTCACATTGAGAGTCTGCATATTCCCTTGCACCATCACCGTGGTATCCCTGACACATTTTCTACATTTGTGTATGTTCTTTCTGTCTCTGTGCACATAAAGGGATAATTATGTGAAAGATATATGTGAGTTAAGCAAGAATAAACATTTTGAGCTGTGTTGCGACATTTATTGTACAAACTTTGTGTAATCCATGTAGATTGATTTTTTGTTTGTTTGTTTGTTTGTTTTCACAGAACTAAAACTTCCTGAGATTTGTGAAAATCCAATACATTTGAAATCTATAGGCCTGTAAGGGTCAAGAAGTATTAGCTTGATCATTATGTCATGCAAACGTTAGAACTGTAAAAGCAAAACGTGTGTGGCTGGATTTGCTGTGAGGATAAACAATCCTTGCTGTGAGGGTAAACATAACCTTTTGGCCATCCCTGGGTTTTGTACAGACCCCCAACACGTGAGCCTGTGGTTGCCACTGCAGTGCTACAAATTAATACTTTTAATTTCAGTAATTTCTAGCACTGATGCTGTGTGAGATAGGAGCTTGTAAACATAAATTATTTGACAACACTTAACGTTGATGCTAATAGTGCTCAGCAGTTCAGCTGCTTGAAGCTGTGACCATTGCCACCCTCTCTAGTTCCCAGGGGTTTGTTGCTGCTGGCTTTGGGTGTCAACACAGCTGTTGTGGAACTGGGCTAGGAAATGGATCAAGAAAAATGCCTGGCTGGCTCAGGAGCTGACCTTCGGGTGGCAGGGGAAAAGAGGTGTTTTACACTGGGCTTTTGTACCACTTTGCATGTGAATTTCATGGAAAATTAATGAACTCTGATATCCATAATGATGTGTATAGAGCATGGGATATGCCAAATTGAGATGCAAACTGCTTTATTTTTCAATATGTTAGTGTTTTGCTGGTCTTCTATCATAATTCAAATCCCCGCTGTGCCAGAGAGTGGACTAATGTCTAATCATCATTTATCAACCCTGAGTGGACACAGGAGAGGGAGACAATATGAGAAGCTTAGATGATATCACACAGATTAATAATGTTTATTGGAATACAAACAGCCTAATGACCAGGCATAGTTTTCAGGTACATAAATAGGTTCCAGAAAGCATCCTGTGTTACCATCCCTGGAGTTACAGCTTTCAGACATCTTGCTTAATCTATCTGAAGGCAAATACCAGACAGAATTTTACTATTGAAACAAATCCCCGTGGTCTACTGTAGCACAAGAGCATTTGTTCCTCTGTTTTATACCACTGGGAAAATTATATCCCAAAGTTTCCAGAAATACAATGCAATATTAAAGGAGTTTCTTTCTGAAGAACAAGTGTCCAGTCAGTTACATACCAGTGCTGTGGTACACGAAGAGCAAAATAGCCTGCAAACAGCTTCATTACGTGCCTGACTACAATTTGTTGTTTTCTCCTAATACTCGTATGATTCAAATACGTCCACCTTCTCCCTTTTAAGTGGTTACTTGTAAGGTGAAAGTTTGGCTGTACTGTATTTTCCTACACAGAAATTAAATTGTGAATTGAGAAAATGCTTTTGAAGCCAGGAAAACTGAATTGTAGGTGCCACTTTTCTTTGGGTTTAAGGAGCAAGAACACTGATCTGGTTGCTTGGTGTCCCTCTTCATGCCTCAGGAATGTCCCCATTGTCCCTCGCAGGGTGACATCCTCTGTGATGGACTGTCTGTCACTGGGCTCCGCGGCCTGACAGCGAAAGGAGTGCAGTAGCAGAGTGAGTCACGGCTGCAGAGCCGCTTCAAGGACAAGCCAAGGGGGCTGAAGGCAGCAGCTTGATGCAGCCAGGATTCAGGAGCAGTTTAGCTGTGTTCACCCTCAAGGATTTCGACTTGAGGAAGCTCAGGCCTCAGTGGTGAAGCCAAACTCTCTTAAAATCAACAAAAGCAAAAGGTTTAGATGCAGGTTCCTGCTGAAATCGTGCAGATGGGTGCTGTGATGGTGCTGGAAGCAGCAGTACAGGCAGACAGGAGGCGCAGGCTGGGCTGGGGAGCAGGGAGAGGGCAGGAACAGCAGCCTGTGTGGGTGCCATAGCAGGGGGGAACGTCGGGAAGATACAGTGCAAGGAGAAGGAATTTCTAAGGGGGGGTCGGATGTGGAGTCTGAGTAACTACCTCAGCCTGGCACTGGCTGAGAGCAGCGCTTACACGGTGCCGGCCGCAGCCGCCCTGCGGGACACGGCGGGCCCTGCCAGCACCCAGTGCTGCCGCTCCGGGAGGGCACAGCCTTGGCCCATGGCTGGGTGACAGGATCCGTTACCCCAGGGGACAGGGGGAGAGGCCTGGGGGTTGGAAAAACAGCCTGGAACAAGTGAGTGAAAGGGAAAGGAATCATAAGGCAGATGGCGAATTATACACAGTGTCGGTCCGTCCGGACACGGGAATGAACGTGCAGGGATGGAGCCGGTGTGGCCCGCATGGCAGCTATGGCCGGGCCAGGAAAGTCCCAACCGGAGCCGCCAGCGGGCGGGGGCACCTGGGCCCGGTGTCCCGGTGAGAGCCGCACGGGCCCCGGGGCGGCCGTGCCGGGGGAGGGGCCGGGCCCGGCTCTGCCAGGGGAGCGGGG
>VZRW01004997.1:163999-203989 GCA_013398125.1 Aegotheles bennettii
TCAGCGCTGGGCTCCGGACCGCCAGCTCGCCCCGCAGCAAGCGGCCGGGCCCTGGGTGCAGTGTGTGGGGTGGAGCAGCCCTGGGGAACCCGCGCTGCAGCGGGGAATGTGCGATGGCAGCGGGTCCCGGCTCAGCTTTGCTGGTTGTGCGCTGGGTTCGGCGCCAGCCGTGCCAGCACGGGGCACCCCCCGCGCCCACAGGCACGGACAGGCCCTGCTGGGGCCTCTGCTGGAGCCTGGGCCCTGCGGCCTGGGCAGGGCCTGCTGGGTGTTGGGGTGAGGCGGGGTTGGTGCTGGCCATGGGGGCTGTGTGGAGCCAGGGGCAGCCAGGGCTCGTGCTGCACCCAGGCGGGGNNNGGGGGTCCCTCCTGGGGGCGGTGGTGGCCCTGACAGCGAGGACGCGTGCAGGCATCACTTGGACAAGGCTGGGCTGCGGTGGTTCTGGTTAGATGGGGGTTGGGTTGGTGGCTGTACTTGGTTAGTTACAGAATGTTGTTATTAAATTATTTTGTATTCACAAAATAAAAGCATATTAGGTGGATTGGTGGCTTTGCGTCACTTAGCAGCATTACCTGTCTCCAGCAACCATTGGTAGAGGGAACATTTCACATGTTACAGATCTAGGGTTGTTACAGGGGTGCGGGCAATGGGATGTGGGAGCTCTGTGTTCTCATCCGTGTGTGTTTCCATCACTGCATACAGTGGTTTTTGTGTCATCCTGACAGCACGTAAACAAGAGTGCAGTAGATACTCATCTATAGATGAAGAGCCAGTCTTTTTATAGTATTAGAACTGGAACAAATGAACAAACTGAATTTTCATGATAAGATAATTTTCATGACCCAGAACCTTTCATCTCGGGTCACTATGATCAAATTCAGCATGATTTGGGATTACCATTTCATGGCAAATCAGTCCAGTCCAGAAGGGAGGGGAAAGGTGAGGGGGTCAAACATAATTGGTAGCCTTGTTGAATGAATTGCTCAGATATCAAGATCTAAATGAAATTGTAATACCTTCTCACTTTTACCAGACAGTTCTAACAGGTCAGAGTTTGATAGGTCAGTGTAAAAGGAGCTTGAATTACCCATCCTGGGCTGTATCAGTCCTCTGAGCCTTGGCCGCCAGTGAACTTCATATGCACTAAACTTAATTGCAAATAAAGGCTGTGACACAAACAAAGTTCAGGAATTTAAAAGATTAATGCTGTGGGATTATTTTTATGTCAGGCAAGCCTGTTTCCATAATAACAGGAATTGTTCATTTTTTCAGTAAGTTCTAAAATCTTGAAGGCCTATAAAGGGAAAGCAGTATTGGTACTTGGTGTATTAATAGTCCCACGTAATTGTTTTTGAAGATTTTTGTTGGCTGCCGTTTTTCATAATTGTTAAACAAATAGAGTATTTTTCTTAAGATTTTCGAAGTCTTGCAACATGAGCAATATTTTGTTTTCTTAAAAGGGCTTTTCTTCAATGTCATTCATAAGCCTGCAAAATAAATAGTCTTCTATGGCCATCTTTGAAGACCTCAGTTCTGACAGTATATGGATATTGCTACATGCTGATCTCTCAGAATTGCATGTACTTTGTGCTCATGCTTCTCTTTGAAAAAACAAACAACAAACAAACAAACAAACACACACACCCCCCAACAAGTGTGTAATGTTAAATAGGAGCTGTGAAATCAGAGGACAGACCATTTCCCTAAAGTGATTAAGAAGTTTCAAGGAGAGAATGAGGGCTATGCTGAGCAGTAGAAACTCGGAGGCAAGGAAGAGCTATATGATATTTATCAGCAGCATTGGCTTCTTTGACCTAAAATGAAGAGGGAAATAAGGAATGTGAAAAAGGATACTAAGGGAAGAAGAAGGAAGATCAGTAGTCATAACAGGCACGCAGGGAGTCAAGAAAAAATCTAAATGTGCTTAACAGAAGGGATAGCACAATTAGGGCAACACCAAAAAAAAAAAAAGCCTGCCTTTTAGCATCCTGAATACTTCAACATGACCATTCAGTTCAACTCTGCTTATTCTTTACATAACCTGTAGAAAACAAATGCATGCTCATGATGTCTGCCTGAAAGGAATGACTTCATTCTCAGCCCTGTTATTTCAAGGTGTTTTCACTTTCTATATTAATCAAAATTATTTCATAATATAATAGTATGTTATCTGTGCTGTTTAAACTGATGATAGTCTCTAAATATTGCTGAGGCATACATTGAAATTGTGTGTGATTTTCTTGTCTTTGTCTCTTGTTCAGTGTTCGTGTGTGTCATGCTTAAGGGATGTATTAATGAACCCTTTTTTTTACCCGGCAATGACAATCCTCTGGGCCCAGTCTTTTCATTAATGAATAATGATGGAACAGAGTAGGCTGTTGGGTCATTTTATCCTTTAAGTGCGATGAACAGTCCTGAAGAGAGTGCTGCATTGCAGCTATAAGCAAAACGGTTGTGCAGCTGACAAAATACTTTTGAATCATAGCCTGCATTTCTGGAACATTCTGGGTTTTAGGAAGACTGCCAGTTTCCCAAAACATTTTTTCTCAGGAAAGGAATCTTTTGCTATTTAAGAAAGATTTATTCCAGTGCCTTCTATTCTATGAACTTGGAAACCCGCACTTTAATAAAAATATAGTCACTTCTCATGCTGTGTTCAACAGCCATTGAAGAGAACTTGGGAGGCTTCTGCTTCGTAATATTTGTATAGCAGTTGGCTACTAAGAACTTGCATAAAATTTTGAACACTGACCTTACCATGAATTTGGACTGTTTTTTCCCAAAGCCATTTGTATGGGGCAGGAATCGTACAAGAAAAGTGAGCTGACCAGTTAAGGAGCTATATAAAGAAAAGCCTGTTCTGCTACCTAGAGCGAAGCATATGAGAATCAAAATAAGGTTTGCGAATGAAGTTACTAATGGGACAAACTGCCACCTCTGGGTTAAGTCATGGAAATGTTTTAAATGCTCCTTTTCTTGGGGTGAGCATAGCAGGGATAATGCCATTTTTCCATCCCTTTCAGTGTAAGGAATGTAATTAAGTTCCAGAGTAGTTGGTTATCTGAATCTGTGCTTGTGTTACATGAGGAAAGGTCTTTGAGTGCCTAGAGTTCTGCTCCATTTTCATAGGATAATGAAGTTGGGTTTAGCTGCTTTTCTTTAATCTCTTCTTGCTTCTTTTCTGTTTCTTGGTCTTTTTGTTTCTTTACTTGCAAGAACTTGTTTCTATTTGCCAAAGTAAATTATTGTGTTCTCTTGTTGCATGTTGTGAGGCTCCAAAGATCTGTGGTGCCATAGCTGAGGGGAGGAGTTACACAACTCTAGCAGCAGCTTTGCAAAGTGATGTGAAAGTGGTCTAAATCAAACTCGGTCTAAGGGATTTACCTATTCTCAGCCTGTGGATTTATTCTGGAACATCTATTCCTGATTAACCGTTATGGATTAACTCTTTGTACGGATGTTCTTAGTTGGAATTAAGAATGCTTCTTCTCAGTTGAGCTGGATTAAGCAAAGCAATGAATTAATGGGCTAATTAAAGGGCTAGCACAATACAAACATAGGTAACTTCTGTGCATGGAAAATGGTTAAGCCATAAATTGATTGAATTACTTTGAGATTTCATTTTAAATAAAATCTTGAGCATCCACGTGTATAATGAAGGTTAAATAATAACTGTAGGCGTTATTTTGGAGGCATTAAGAAAATGTGATTATTTTCTTTTTTTTTTAACTCACTGAAGCTGCCCAAGGATGGTGGTTAATGTGAATTTGGTGCTTCTATTATGATACAATGCAATATTTTTATTTCTGCTAATGTGTCTAATGCAAATTCGTAAGTATTTGTAATGGGAGCACACTTACGCCAGAGCTTTGATTCAGATCTGCCTTGTTACATTCTCTTGAATGTACACGTGCCAAAACCCACAGTTTTCAAGTTCTTAAACAACAGAACAAAAAATTAAAAAGATGGAAGAATTTGTTCTTAACATAAAGAACCAAGCTATTATGACCAAATAAGTGAGTAGCTTTGAATACAAATCCTTTTCCACTTTTGTCACCTTGCAACGTCTTTATAGTTGAGCAGTTTTCAGTGGCTTTTTGGATTGCTGGAACTCCACATAGAATCTTTTGTATCCCAAAAATGTTTCCTACTTTTGTCATTGTTGAGAGCTGTGTTTTGGATCTGAAGTCTCCTCCTCTCAGGAGTCTCCCAGGGTGTGCTCTTGCTACATGATTGCTGTTTATGTCTCATGCTTGCCTCTGCTACCTTGCATTCCCCCAGGTTTGAGCTCCCCAAGGGCAGTAGCTGTAGTTATTTGGATGCCCCTACCTGGCTGAAATGGTTTCCACTTCACCTCAGTGATAAAATTCAAGATGAGATGCAGGTCAGAGTCTCAGTTTTCTACAGAATATACACTGAAAGCTGCGTACTCAATAAATGGTGAGAACGAGTCCAGTGAGATACACTGTTCATAGAATCATGGAACGGTTTGGGTTGGAAGGGACCTTAAAGCTCCTCCAGTCCCAACAGCTGCCATGGGCAGGGACACCTCCCACCAGACCAGGTTGCTCCAAGCCCCATCCAACCTGGCCTTGAACATTTCCAGGGCGGGGCAGCCACAGCTTCTCTGGGCACCCTGGGCCAGGGTCTCACCACCCTCACAGCAAAGAAGCTCTTCCTAATATCCAATCTAAATCTCCCCTCTTTCAGGTTGAACCCATTCCCCCTCATCCTATCACTCCATGCCCTTGTCAGAAGTTCCTCTCCAGCTTTCCTGGAGCCCCTTCAGGCACTGGAAGGTGCTCTAAGATCTCCCCAGAGCCTTCACTTCTCCAGAACAACCCCAACTGTCTCAGCCCGTCCCCAGAGCAGAGGTGCTCCAGCCCCCTGAGCTGCTTTGTGGCCTCCTCTGGACTCGCTCCAACAGCTCCATGTCCTTCTGATATTGGGGACTTCTATGGAGACAACTTGCGAACAAACCTTGGTGAAGTCTTACATGTTCTAGAAGATTTGAGTTAAGGTTTGATTTTGAAGTGGGACCAGTTTGATGTGCATAAAAATCTGTGATGTCCCTGAGTGCTCGTGACTCACACTTACTACAGCTGGTGACTAGGAACACCTTCTTTTGAGGTACTTACTTTATAATTTAATTTAGTACTTGATTTGCACTGGAAAAGAGTGTGGAGATCTTCTGTAGTGATTATTGCATTCTGATTAGGTTATTTGTATGGAGGGCTAGTCAAGGTGATTGACAATATATATTTCATATGATAAGAGAATCTCAATATTCTTTGGTGCTTTTTAGTGTACTAAAACAGGAGACATCTGTGGGTGTTGTGTTCCTAATGGAGTTCTGCTGCATGTGGGTTTAAGCATAAAACAATGCTGTATCCTACAGTACCTCTTGGGATTGCTTTGGTCGCAGTTTATATTTTCTAATAATTCAAAAATAAAACAGGAGTCAAGAAAACTTTGTTGCTTTTCACAGTATTAAAAAAGGCATCTCTTGGTGTAATCCCAGTTTTATTATGCTTTATATAAGGCTGAGAACTCTGGAGGAATAACGCTACATCTGTTCCAATAGTGCTGCCATCCCAACTGAAACACTGCTACTGCTGTACTCTGCTGCTCTTTTATACCCGATCAGCTCTTGTGGACTGAATTAATTAATGACCAGAAGACCAGAAAGTCTTGAGACTTTCTTTGCCATCTTTTCTCCACATACCAAGAAAATGGGGCAGCAGGGAGCTTGTTTGACTTGCCAAATGATCAGTGCCCGGTGACTGTATATCTGTGTTCAGTTATGAGATACTCACTGTAACAGTATCCGTGTTGGCACTGTTGGATGACATTTTACAGCTTCCTGCACTTTTATTGTTCCTCCAAGTCTGTGTGGTACTTATGTCTACAGGAAAGGCAGGTGATGATCTAAAGGTTGGGTCCTGCTTGTCTGTGAAGAGGATGGAGCAAATGGGTAATGCTGAGCACAAGAGTGTTATGCAGGTAACAGTAAGCCCAACAGCCTGTCTGCTGTCTGAGGTTTCAGCAATCAGGTTATTTTAAGGCTCGTGAGCAGTGGGGTGTAATCCAGTGGATGCTCAAAACACATCTTATTATCTTACTGCCTCTTCACCAGCTGGGCATTGTGATTTTGAGTGACACCATTGTCACTTGCAGGAGCAATAGTGGCATTTAATGTTGCTTGCAGGTGGCATAATGATCATAGCACTTTGTTTTCCTCAGTGTTTTCACTTTTTTTTAGATACCTTGAATATTGTTCTGAATACACAGCAACATCAGCTGCCTATAGCAAAGGCATAGCTTGGCGTGAGTAGAGGTGCTGTGTAGCTGACAGGCTGACATTACTCACAGGAAAAGCAGATGACACTGACAAAGATAGCAATGAAATTAAGAAGAGTTGCCAAGTAGCAGCACTTGGAAGTGACACCTCAAAAAAATGCAGCTCATTGCTGTCTGGTTTATTTGTTGTTTCTTCTTAAGCAAGGGTGGGAAAGAATCACGCTGCAGAAGCAGGCTCGGCAGAGTGGGGTTTGGTCTTTTAATTTGAATTCACAAAAATATGTCTCTTTAGAACATAAGATTTGTTCTTCTGTTATTTGTTTTAATGTAAAAGATTAAAACATCTATATGAGGAATTAACTACCTTAACTTACAAATTCCTGGCCTTGTCTAGAAAAAAAACAAAACTCCTTTCCATGCTGTTGTTGTTATGAGAACATATGTTCTTATGCTGTGTTACTTTTAACCTTTTCAGTAGGCTTCATCAAATAAATATGAGCTATAGATCCTTGGAACTGCTTATACTAAAGAACCTATGATGAGTTCAGTGGCAAATAATGATAATAGTAAAGATCCTTCTTACAAAAAGAGAGGTGCTTGGGGCTTTCAGGATATTGCAGAAGACCCTCATGCTGTACTTAGAGGTCTGTCTAATGTGTCCTGAACTCCATAATGTCTTCCTCTCTCAGGCCATGCTTTCCCCATCGCACACACTTTATTCCTCGGACGTTTGCTTTCTTGGATTTCGGTGACTGTCATCCTGAGTGGATAGATGGAGCTCTACAGAACTGAACAGAAAATCATGAGAAGTTTTTAGTGAGTCTAGGCCACATCAGCCTAAGAGTACTTTATAGTGTGGAGAAGGCAGCTTAGTATCTGTTCAGCTGTACTGAATTTCAGTCCGATAGCTTCAGTTTCAGGGACATTTCATTTACATGTGTGTCCTTTGAACATAATGTTTTGCTTGAAGTTTTTTTGGGATAAGAAACACGAAAAATGGAAGTTAATGGCTTTTGAGCATTATGAATGGCAGACAGTCTAGCAGCTGTTTCTATAATTGCGGTGACGTCCCAGGCTCAGTCTCACCGGTCACCCACACTTGCTATTGACAGTAAGTGTAGCCTGTGCACAGGTGGGTGTGTGGCTCCATCCTTTTTTTCTCTCTTGTCTGCTAGGAGAGGACCCTGTGCATAGACCCTGTGTTATTCCCTGCTCTACCACTTGCCCACAGCTAACTCTGGTCCTGCTGGTCTGTCGATGATGGTTACCTGTTCTCCTGCACCTACTCCAGGGCTTAGAGGAGTGCCTGCACACACGCAGCTCCCAGCCTGCAGGAGATGCCTTCACACAGGCACTCACTTGGGCCAGATAACCAGAGCCTCCCCATGGACCATGACTGATGGCAGTGTTTCCACTGGGGCACTTGCATTTCCCCAGGCTGTGCTGAATCCACACAGAGAGGCAGAAGCTGCCTCTGTAGCAACCAAAGTGATTTGCTCATCAGCAACACTTCTCAAGCTGTGGTTTGGGAACACGGAGTCACAGATTGACTTCAGGGCCTTTTTTCCCTCCCCACCTCCTGTGATTGCCATTAGCAATATATATGAAGTGGTAAACTTCTTTGTAGGGTTCAGTGCGAGTGAAGGTAAGGGTTTATGAAGGTCTGCTAATTAAGGGAGGCTTTCCGCTTTGACTTTGCTATGTGCTCATTTATTCCTTGTGCTTTTTCTTGGCTAAGACATTGGATCTCCTCCGTTAAACTTACATGGTTGCTCTTCTCTGCCATTACCCGATTCCTGTGTTAGTGCTTATCAAGCCTGCTCCTTCCTACAGGATAGCCAGTGAGTGTGTCTTAAGCTGTACTCAAGGAAGCTTGACTTCAATTTTGAGGGCAAGAAAGAGCTTTCAGATTATCTGGAACAATCAGACTGTAATGCAGCATTGTAACAGCGTTTTCTTGATACCATTTCCCTCATATTCTCCATCTACTTCATTGATATGGTCCCATCTTACCTGTAGATCAGTAGATCAGAGCTTGGTGGGCATTACATAATCCTGTGCAGAGGGCATTTGTACACTCTAAATCATAAAGTTACCTTCAGTGGGAGTGAAATCCTAGCTTTGTTTAAGAAACAAACAAACAAACAAGATGTTGGAAGAAATTGTCTCAAGGCTTTGACTACCTAGAAAGGAGGGATGGGGGAAAGAAACTTAAATTCCCCCAACCCCTCTCTGTCTCTTCCAAAAAGCCCCAATACCACCACACTGCTGAGGATCTGCGATGCTGAACAAGTGTGCAGTACCCAGCATCTGTGGGGCAACCCACTGGCTTGGGGTTGGGTGGCTGAGCTGCAGTAAAGACCTTCCATAACTTCTGGGTTAACTGTCAGTGCGAGGTGAAGATCTGCACTGTTGTTTATATGTATAGAAACACAGAATTTTTAATGGCCTCTTTAGGATCTGGTTGGTAATGGGTGGGAGCTGGATGGTGAATATACATCCTAGGTTATTATTGCTTATGGTATTGCTGCCCTGAATCTGTAATGACTTTATTGTACGTGATACTACATCAAGACAGAACAGAAGTAAAACATCTCCAGGAGCCTGTGATACACAAGATGAGACATATGTAAATGGTGTAACAATTATTGAGTGGGGTAAGAGTTGACAAGGTGATTTCTGGTGGGATGATTATCTTCCCTCTCAACAGCTGCCCCCCACTGACAGCAGTGCATTTGTAAAAAAGAAATCCCGATTCCTCTTTCTTCTTACTGGACCTTCAGCTCTCATTGAATGCTTTGTTATCAACCTTTGCAGAAAGCTTTTTGTTGTCCATTTAGACAAGAGAAATATTAACCTGTTACCATGCATATCTTGCCTTTAATATTGATACTTCGTCTGTTACCTTGATAGTGGCTTCTGGTTATGCACTGCACATAAGTGCAGTCATTAGATTATTATGAAGTTGTAGCATGTCTTTCAAATGTAGCATGACTTCTTTTTGGCTATGTTACAGTCACTATCGGGAACCATTCCTGGTTCTGCTGTTATTAGTCATATTGTGTAAATTATTTGTTTCCTGGTTACTAGCTTCTTTTCAGAGCAAATTTGCTTTAAAAAGAAATAAGAAGAAGATAGAAGAAATAAAACCAAAATGCCTAGATGGGGAAATGAATGAAACATGTCATGAAGCATTCAGTGTTTCTTGGCAGGAATAAATCCTGCATGGTAACTTGCAGCTGAGTGTAAATTGGGAATCTCAGGAGATGTGAATTTACTCCTTTGAACTGCCACCAAACCGTCTGGAGCAAGAACTTCAGCCTTTCACTGACTCATAAAATTGAGTTAAAGTTGGTGATGTATTTCTATAGCTAGAAGGAGAATGAGAAAGAGAAACCCATTGTAGAAATCATAGTTGTTATGTACCTGTTCCTAACACTTACATTAGATGCATCAGTCTGTAAGAAAGAATGTTAAGCTCTACAGTTTCTTTATTTTTAAAAAAGTCATGGATTTAGAGACATATTTATGTAGTTTGTGGGATTTCAGAGTGACTGTTTTGATTGCAGCCTATAGCAGGAAAGGTTTAGCTAAGGGTTTCTGTACTCAGCTTGCTGCTTTTCAGATGCTGAAGGGTAGTCCCTGTCCCTGGGGTGGTAGAACTGGAGGGCAGGACATGGTGACTTGGCCAGTGGTTGCTGTCAGATGTGAAGAGGGAGGATGATTAATGAGGAAATGGAGGGCGAGTTAATTCATTTGCTGTTCTGACAGGTCTATGCCCCTCTGTGTATGTTGGCTGTATAGCTCCAGCTGTAAAACGTTTGAGTCAAGGAGGGTCTCAATCCTGCTAGGGTCTGTGGCAGCACTGCTCAGAAGCACTCACAGAAATAGTAGCACCAGCAGCATAAAGATTCCAGAACATGTGCTAGATGATTTGTGATTCTAAAGGCTTTTAATTTTTGGACAAACTTCTTAGAATTTATGTAAATGAATATAAGCAAGCGATATTAGTGAAAACAGGTAATGAGCTTCATTACACTTTGCAGTTTTGTTGTTCTGAGATTAGAAGGAAATTATTATTTGTTGAAGTTCCTTCATGAGTTAAACTCAAATTCAGCTTGCTGAACTAGTAAATGCTCTCATTAAATCCTCTCACAGAATCATAGAATCATTGTGGTTGGAATGGACCTCCAGGGTCACCAAGTCCAACCTTTATCCCATCATATTCCTAACCATTAGGCCATTAGACCATGGCCTCAAGTGCCTCATCAACCCGTTTTTTGAACACCCCCAGGGATGGTGACTCCACCACCTCCCTGGGCAGCCCATTCCAGTGCCCAACCACCCTCTCAGTAAAGAACTTCTTCCTAATATCCAACCTAAACTTCCCCTGATGGAACTTGTGGACATTTCCTCTCGTCCTGTCATCAGCAATTTGGGAGAAGAGACCAACACCAGCCTGACTACAACCTCCCTTTAGGTAGTTGTAGAGAGCAATAAGGTCTCTCCAACTGACGGACTGCATTCCCTCAACAGATTTTATTTTCATATGACCTAAGCAGAATTTCAACATGTTACACCCAGGAGTTTTTCAAGCAACATATATGATAAAACTGGGAGGTCACAGGGGCATCTGTTCCAGGCACGAATGTTTGCACTTTGTGTTTCGCATCTTTTGTGTACATTTTAGCTTGGAAAAAAATGATCTTGTGTCAATAAAACAAGTAGTTTAATGCAGTATAATTTTGTGGCATACCTGGTACCAAAGCAGGTGTTTGTTGTACTTAGATACCCTTTAAACAAGCATCACAAAGACTTCATGACCTAATGAAGTCATGAGCTCCTTGCCTTCCCCAGTTTCTTAGGTAGGGACTGTTTCCTAAGGCGAATCTCAGAAACTGAAGCTGTTAGTTACCAGCTATTCATTTCATTTGAAAATTTGACTTCTTCAGCTCTTTCCCACACTAGATAGATAGTACTTCTTAGATCCACGTGGAAGAAAAAAAGGCGCTCTGTCACTTCTAGCTTTTCAAGAGAAGAGCTAAATAGTGCACAGAAGTTTGCTTCCGAAGCCAGAGAGTAAAACCCTACTAAAAATGTTGAACGAGATTGTGGGTGTGCATTTTCTGTGTTACAACAGCAGTGACTGGGCTAATATTTCCAACTCACGTTATGAAGTTCTGAGAGTTGTAGAAGCTGGAGGACCTGGGCAAGTTATACTATGGGGTTATGTAGCAGTAGGAACAGCAGGGGTTGTGTCACAGTTAAATGTGAAATAAATGGGATTGGTGAAACAAGGCAAAGAAAATGAAATATTTATCAAGGTGATACTTTGTAGTGTTTTACTCTTTGCAATGTAGTGCTAGGAATGCTCTTCATTTGATAAGGGAGTTTGAGACTAGGGTGATTGGAGCTCAGGAGATAAAATACAGATCTGTGTTCTCATAGGAAGAATTAACACGTCTCATATCTAAGTGGCATTAGAATTTACTAACCAAAACCGTTGGTTTATCTTTATGCGTTAATTTCAATAATGGTCCATCATCACTGGGAAGGGTTTACTTCCCTTGCTGAACAGGGTTTTTTTGCCTTCGAAGTTACATATGCTGTGATTATTAAATTACATTGTTTACAGTTTTTGCTATTTGAAATTTTAATCTCCTTTTCTGGATGCATCGGAAAATGTACAGAAGAAAGTAAGTAATGAATGGTTTATTTGCACAATTAGTGCAAATGTAAATTCCCCATTCTTCATCTCATCATTCAAGCAGACATGAAACATTCTCTTAAAAGTTGTAATTTATTTTTTTTAATGTTGCTTAGTAGTGGCGTGCTTTGCAGCATCAAAATAATTCTGTTTGAAATGCTCCACTTGGTTGAAATAGAGATGGCTGTCAGAGAAGTACAATTTTCCAGGAAGCATTAATTGAAATGAAGGTTTTATATTCAGCAGGCTATAACTGACAGGTGTAGATAAGGAACAAAGAAAATTCATTAAGTGGCATTTCTCCAGTTTCTAAATCTTTTTCTCCTTCCAAAAAAAGCAGCAATGAAAACAATTGCTGTATAAAGGCATGCCAGATGAAATCAGAAATGCATTTAATATACTGCACAGCATTGTAGAAGAAGTTTTCTATGCAACCACTTTCATTCTCCCACAGATTTCAAGCAAATTTTGGGGAAAATCTTTGGAAACTGAAACCTTAAGAAATTACTCAAGTGCTAGAAGCCTCAGTAATAAATTTTCACAATATTTCCCAAATCTGTGTCTACCACTTGAGTAGAAATTTAACCCAAATCTGCATAGGCATTCTGTAACACTTGGGTTGAGCAGAAGTATTGCACAGCTCTGATCTAGAAAGCACTTTAAAAAAAGAAATAATCATGCTTGTGTGGGCACATGAACATCAAACCAGCCAGTCTGTGACTTACTGTCATACAGAACATGAGACGGAAGGCTGCTGCTTTTGCCAGTAACGTATGAGGCCTGAAGTCATATTGAACTGCTGTTGGCACTGGTTCTTTTCCACTTCCTTAGATGTTTTACATCTTTGTATAGAAATGGGATTTCAGATTACTTTCATTTGCAATGCTCTTTCATTGTTTTCAAAGGACTCAGTACTTATGGGACAAGTGAGGTAAACATAGGAACAGTAATGGAGTCAGCATGTGTAATATGAAAAAAAACCATAAAAAAATCTAGCAGCAGGAAAGCCATCTCCTGGTTGAAAGTAGTGGTGAGGACAGATGTCCACTCCGTGATCTTGCTGTGCTAATTGACGTTGTTGCCATCTGTGGTGCCTGTCAGTGCGCTCTCGCTGGGACGCAGTGCCCCGCAGATCTGCCATCACGACAGAAAGTGCCAGTGACCTCTAATCCTCTTCAGGCAACCAAGTTAGGCTTGCGCAGAACGTCTTTAGGGCTGTTTAAAATAATGGTTCTGAACAAAGCAGATTATGTGAAAAAAGATAAGGAGTGCCTCTGCGGTACCTTCTGCTGGTGATAGTGTGGAGAATTGATGGAAGCTTCTGCAAAACAAACATCTCGTGTTGCCTCCGATCTCAGCCCCATTTTCCTTGCCTGTATCTCTGTATAACATTGCCTTCTCTGTGTATTTTATTGTCCCTTTCTGGCTCTATCTCTGCAGTAATGCTTACGACTGTTACGATGTGATCTCATCAGTTGGTCTGTAGATTTCTTCATTCCATCCTTCCCTTTCTTTCTCTCTAAATACAAGAGTTTGTTAGTTTCAGTGGGAGAAAAAAAACAACACCCCAAAATGTTTGCTGAATGGCTTTTTTGTAGTGATGGCCAGATCACAGAAGGGAAACCTTTTGGTTTGAGCTGAACATTGAATTCCATCTTCCAATATTTCTACATGATTCACAAGAAAATAAATGTCATGTTTAAAGATTAATATGCTCTTTGTGTTTTAGATGAGACTGACTTGGTGAGTAATTTCATCAAGACATACATAGACCTACAGAAAAGAATAAAATCTCACACACAATTTACCCATGTCTCTTTATAGGTCTTAAGGAAGATAATAATTATTACAAAAAATGAGAGAGTACAATTAAATAAAATTTTTGTCTACATTCCAAAAAAGGTTACTTAGACTATAGTCTGTAGGATAATGGTGACCAGAGATGCTTTAAACTCAGTCTAGTCCTCAACCTTATGGTGTCCAAATGAACAATGTTTTGTCTTAGAGAAAAAGCAGCTCTTTGAGTTCCAGTACCTCTCTTTGCTCTGGAGGCTTCTCAGTGTGTGCAGGTATTTATATGTGCACTGTGATCAGTAACACAGGGCAGGATATGTGTGCTTTTTATGGCCTGCTCACAGTGAAGTATATAGTGTAATTTCAAAGCTGTGAATTCGTGTCTAGGTGACTATAAATAGGATTGTTGGAAGACACTGCTGCTATTTCCTGTACTGCTCCAGCCCTCCCGGCCACACTGTTGAGTACCCCGGGAGCTGCTCTCTTGCTGGGCTGGAGCTGGCCCTCCACTGTGCACATATGGTCTGTATTGGACAATGGGCATTTTTCAGACATCTCTTCCTTCCACTTTCCAATGTGCTTTTGAGCTTTTTCTGTTTCAGAGTTTTGTATTGCTGCTTGTAGATGCGTTACATTATATGAACATTTCTGCCAAAAATCCCCACCACCATCAATGCTGTCCAAGTCCTTTCCCCTCTCTGGATGAAGTCACTGCTATATTGGAGTAGGTTGGGTTTTGGAGGACTAGCACAGATTGTGCATGCCAATTGTGCATTTCTTAGTGAAAAACCCCTCCTTATATTGAAGTGCTTTGCAGCCCTCTGAAGGCAACTCAGACTGCCTTGGTTTGGTCTGTGCTGAAGGCACAGATCTCTGTCAGATCACCAGCAGTGGTGATTGATTTCCCTGATCTTTCATCTCGTCCCAACTTCTGTGATCTGCATTGATTCACAAGAGGGCAAGCACCCAAATGGCTGGTAGCCTGCAATTTTTATTTCCTAGGGGAAAGCATTTTCCCCACATTGGAAGCTGACAGGCAGCTCATGGAGGAGCAGGGATGTTTGACACGTTTTTGTTTGAACCATGGAGAACAGAGTAGACACATTCCATAATAGCTGGAACCTCTCACAGTGTCACTAAGCACTAGGTACTGCAAATTAAATGAGGTGAGGTAATAATAACTACAGCATGCCTTTATCTGGGAGAGGATAGTGTTTCTGAGAAGCTGAAGGTGAAATGAAAGTTTGATGAGTTAACCAAGAGCCAGAAGCTACACGACAGCTGTAATTATATACATGAAGTGAAAGGTGAGTCAACATCTTTGCCTGTACTGGGGCAGGATTGATATGTTCAGGAAAGCATCACTTTCATCTTGGCAACGTGATGCTGGGCCTGGTGCTCCCATCCTGGCACACACCAGCTGCTGGGAACAGGAGCACCAGTCCTAAACGAACGAGACGTAACACGGAGTGCCAGTAGCACATCAGGATCCCCATTTCTTTTGCTTGGCATCTTGAAGGTTTTTCCATTCCTGGAGTACCCCATAGGTGCTGCGGGGGATCAAAGATGGACTTTGAACACTCAATATGAATCACGCAAAAGCCATTTTATTTACTTAACTGTCCCTTATATACATTCGTACCACGCGCCTGTTACGTGCTTTCTGATTGGTTAAAGTCCCTCTTACGTGGGGCAGTCATGTGCGTTAGCAGCACTCCCATTGGTCCAATTAGCAACACTCCCATTGGTCCATTTAATTCCTGGTAATGCACCTTCCATGTCATCCGGACCTGGTGTCCCTTCCGGTGTCTCTTCCTGTGTCCTGACTTGGAAACAATCGATGTTCTTCCTGTTTCCTGCTCCTCCAGATGCCCTTTGGTGTGTGGCTGCGTGTTTAATCAAAAGGCTATCAAATGGCTGGTTCATTACATGCCATCGTCCTCTAAGTACACCCCAACAGGTGCTGATGAGCTCTGGAAGACTAGGACTCCTTACAGCACGGGATCGATGGTTTCCTCTGGCTCTCTTGCCGGCACCTCTGTATTCCTCCGACATCAACTCCCAGTTTAAATGTTTTCATTGTGTCATGTTGGGGTGAATAAGCATGAATAACTTTACGTTGCTGATCGCATTCAAAACCTACAGTTTTGTAAGTGTTCCAACTGATAGCCAGTGTTATTTGGCAGATCTATGTAACCACTTGTTTTATTGCAGTTCTTCATGCTGCTGAAAGCTGTACGTGGGCACAGTTACTCTACCTTTACACTTGCAAGTTTGGGGGTTTTTTATTATTTTTAAATCTTATTTTTTTTTTCCAAAAGGCACTAGACGTGCCTACGTGAATATAGTTAAAAAAACAGGAAAAAAAAAACCTAAGTGGATTACTCGGTGCAACCACACATTCCTACACTGTAACCTTCAATTGAAACGTTCCTAAGTTGAAGTATCATGCAAAATGCTTGCATCCTTGTATCACTCTAAGGAACTACATAGTTTCCTTTTACCTTTCTGTACTTTGATTGTCTTTTTTCACTTAACACAATGCGATGCAGTTCATTCCAGCGATTGTGTGGCAGTGCATATGCAACAAGAGAGGTTGAAGTAGGGCAAGACGTGCTTTGTTGATTTAAACTTTGAGATCATTGGCCTGGGGTCAGAACAAAGATACGTCTACTTCTACTGATACTACCGAAAGCTGCCAACAGATATTTCAGCTTCATCTGAAGTATAATTTATTTGTGCTTTATGATCTATTTTCAGAAGTTATTGCTTAAATTATGTATGTATCTATATACATGGGTTTTATTAAATTAAACCTGCTAATTCAAAGACTTTATTTATTAAAACTGGCAGGAATTAGTACTAAATAGAGTTTATAAGGGTTCGGTTCAGAATGTGAGGACAAATCACCTCACAAAAGCAAAATGTAAGTGGAATATCTACCTATTGTTTATATGCCATAGATGGTACAGCTTGTAGTTGTTGGAGAAATATTTTATAGGAATAGATATATAAATGACCGTCTCCTATTTCACTGCAATTTTAATTTTATTTTATTTTATTTTGTTTACAGGATTAGCTGGCACTGCTGCAGACCTAGAAAAAAGAAAGCTTATTTTTGGAAAAAATTTTATACCTCCAAAGAAGCCAAAAACATTCATACAGCTAGTCTGGGAAGCGTTGCAGGATGTGACTCTTATAATCTTGGAAATTGCAGCCATCATATCTTTGGGGCTTTCATTTTATCAGCCACCTGGAGAAGGGAATGAAGGTAAAACATTTTCATAGAAGTCATTTGTATAAGTTCAAGTTCAAGTCCTGTATCTCAAACTGATTCCATCCCCACCCTCCAGAAGGTCACTCACAGGAAATTTCCATGCGGTTTGTTCCTATTACCGTTACATCTGGTACTGACATATTTTCTGTATGCTTGACATTTCTTTATGCAAATAGCTGAACCTTGTGACACATGCTAAACGAGTTAAAGAAAAATCATAATATTATAAAACTGGAGAGTTTTTGTTTCTGTTTTCACCTTTGAGCTTATTTTTGGTATGTGTTTATTCATCTTAGATGGTTGTTTACCACATTATAAGAGGAGAAATATGTAATTGCTTATATAACTGATGTCTCCTATCGACATGAATATAGACAAGTCTTCAGCGAGTTCATACCAGCTGGAGACTAGAATTTAGGGAAGTTCATTCATTTTAGTACTTTTGGTGACACAGCTAATGCTAGTGAGCCTGGCTCAAAAGGGAGTGTTGGAGGCGAAGTCATGTTACTTGTGAAGGATACACTGCAGAATCCTTCTGTGATATCTGCAGAAGGTTTCAACACCCTGCCCGCTCCCCCACCACCCTCCTTTTTTCCCCCCCTTTGGAAAGTACTCACGAATTCACATGCTTAAAATATTCGTTCCTCTACATAAATGCAAGATTTCCATTTCTGGCAACTGATCCAGATTTTTTTTTCTCTCCTCTGCTCTCATAGACTTATAAAGCTGGATAAAACATGCTGTGTGAAATGACGTGAATAGCTTGGCGAATGTATGAAGAATGTCTTCCTCTAAATATAGCATTGAAATGCTTTTTACATTTGCTGCATTTACTTCACTTTCCTTTGGCTACTTTCCTTGAAGACCCTTCCTTCTTCCTTTTCCATTCAGAAGCAGAATAAGCATGTAGCTGTGCACAGCTCCTGTATCATAGTTGTGATTCCTTAATACTTTCTATATAGTCACAAATCTTTTGTTGCTTTCTCACTGACTATTGATTCAGCAGGTGTCTCATTTAGGTATGAAAAGATTAAAGGAGTCATTTGTTTTTTAACTGAAGAAAATGTTATTTTTTTATTACCTCATATAACTGGATATAGTAGAGTACCCTGGGGAGATGGTAAACCATGAACGGCTACTTTACAAAATTAGAATTTAGTTCTGCAAGCTTTTTTCCTAGGCATAAATGTGCAGACTGCCTTCTTATTTTTTTATTTATTTTGTGGGATGGGAATTTTGAAAATAGGATTTTTACAGGTTGTAGGAAGAGGGGAGATGCGTCATCAAACAATGTTATTTTTAAATTATTTTTCTTATTATTTTGATACTGCATTTAAAATATTTGTTTTCCCGTGGGAAGGTATGACACATCTGAGATTCTGAGACAGCCTGAAAAGCTCAGCAGCACAGCCTGGGAAAAAGTGTGTTTCACTATCGCACAGCATTTTGTTCAATGGGCACTGTTTTCCCTATGTTTTTAGAATTGTTTTCTTGGAAGGTTTTGCCTTATTTTACACAGAGAGGATAAAGTAAGTTAGCGAATATCTTTTAATCCAACTTTTTGAACACACTCTAAAGGGCCTTTATGTTTTTTTCAAGTCTTTCTTTTAGCATTTGTATAGATGTGTGAGTTCCTTTTTCATTTTAAGATTAGTCTATTATGAACTTCTGCCAAGGATAACATATAGTTTATTGGTAGGTGTCCTTTTTAAAGAATCCTAAACATTGAAAAACTGGTATATTAAGCTTGATTTTGCCACGGGTGAAGTGTACTGTAGTCATACTTGCAAATGATGGCTTTGTATAACCTTCAGTAACCAATTAGGAAATAAAATTGTATGTAGACTAATGTTGAGTAACAGTCAAATGAACTTTTTATGAAGAAACAGAATACGCAGTTTTGTCTATACTTAAGCCAATTTTTTGAACAATTTAAACTATTTCTTTAATTGATCATGGACCTGGATTCAGACCAAACATGGCCCTGTCTGAGGAGTTTGTAGTTCTTTGAACAGGCAGCAACTCTTATCTTGTCTTATGAAATGTCTGCTTACCTGTCTCAATATCATATTCATTATACATTGCTTTAGATTGGTCCATCTGTGCATGATTGTCACAGAGAAAATGAAAAAATGCCATAGAATATGTAACATCTTGGCAGCAGCCTGCGTGATGCCTGATCTCGTTTTCTTGAGGTGAGAGGGTAATACTGCCCAGGGGATAGCAGAGGGAATCCCTATCAGTGACTGGCACAAGTGACAAATGCTCCTTTGGGAAGTGTGAAAACCTGTGTTTTCCTTTTCTGACTCTTCCCAGAATGAAAATTATTCATTGAAATGTACATTTAGGTGCAAGTTTTGTATTTTTTCTTGAAAAGAATATGTTTTCCTCTGAAAATACAGCCCCGTGTTAGGAAGGGAAGCATTTCCTGCTAACTCTTCGTGTGAACTCACCCAGCTCCTCCACAGCCCACTTCAGAAGTTCCTCAGACAGTGTCTGGATGAACTTGGTAGTTGTGCTGTGTCCAGTTCCTGGCTGGTGCCTTGTGGGGAGCAGGTGGGAGGCAGTGCCAGTGCCTGATGCTCACACCTCGCCTCGATCTCTCCATGGCAGCAGTGTGGGGGCCCGCGGTGCTGGCTCACAGCCGCTGAAGGTCCATGGGCTGACTGGCTAATGGTCAACTTCACTGGAAAGATTTTTGCTTTCTAGGTAATGCATTCTTAACTTTTTCCTTTTTTTTTTTTGTCCCTAAAAGTTGTTGCTATTTGATTTTCCTGGGTGATGTCAATGGGAAATATAAAGCTTGTGACAGTCAAGTTTGTCTGCAGCTCAAAAAAAGCCTCCTTTGTGTAACAGGACACTGCTTTTGGGTTCGTGGTTGTTTTATAGTATACAAGACAGCCTCCCCTTCTGAATTCTATTTTTTTTCTTTTGTTTTTCAAAATGAAGCACATTTTTGTTTTGAAAATGAGTCAGCAAGACTCTTCTCCTTCCCACGCTGATTTGCCCAATCATCACTGCTAATTATCTGAACTCATCAACTTGCTATCATCCACATGGACCTTTCAGAGTCTAAAAACAATTGTAAACATAAGTTTGATACTGTTGCAATGTAAAAGACATAAGGGAAAAAAAAAGAAGAAAAAAGGCTAAACCTTTCTGAGCAGACAGGTGTGAGGACACTGTCGGGAAGTGGGGTGGCAAGGGGAAATGATTGAGAACAGCCAATTTCCATGGAGTGCCATTGTGTTTTTCTTAGCACAGTGAAGTTTGTCCTGCGAATTGGCCTCACATTGCACAGGGTAATTATGCTGATTCTTTGGTCAGGGCTAAAAGTGCCTGTGATCATCTTATGCTTTTTCAGTGTCTTTGAGATCTATGAGCAGGACAGGATGGTGAACAGAACATGAGCCTTCCTGTTGAAGACAGAACTATGCGAAAGCGGATATTTCCACATAAGTAACTTTGTCAATGGCAGAAGCATCAGCCAAATGCCTTTTTTTCCCTTTGCTCAGAAAGACCTTGGTCTATCTTCAGAAGCAACTTGGATAAGAAGTCTGGCCAGGGAGTTGTAGCTGAAGCCATAAAAGATAATATGTCTTAGGAAATGACCCCACCTCAAGTACGGTGTCCGGCTCTGTAGTCCCCAACACAAGGACACGGAGCTGTTGGAACAAGTCCAGAGGAGGCCACGGAGATGCTCAGAGGGCTGGAGCAGCTCTGCTCTGGGGACAGGCTGAGAGAGTTGGGTGTGTTCAGCCTGGAGAAGAGAAAGCTCTGGGGAGACCTTAGAGCACCTTCCAGTGCCTGAAGGGACTTCAGGAAAGCTGGAGAGGGGCTGGTGACAAGGGCATGGAGTGATAGGACAGGGGAAAATGCTTTCAGACTGGAAGAGGGGAGATTAAGATTGGATATTAGGAAGAAATTGTTCCCTGCGAGGATGATGAGACCCTGGCCCAGGGTGCCCAGAGAAGCTGTGGCTGCCCCTCCCTGGCAGTGTTGAAGGCCAGGTTGGATGGGACTTGGAGCCACCTGGTCTGGTGGGAGGTGTCCCTGCCCATAGCAGGGGGGTTGGGACTGGAGGAGCTTTAAGGTCCCTTCCAACACAAACCAGTCTGGGATTCATTCTGATTCAAATATCAGAGAAGGTTTTGGACAATGAGAGCCGAATATCTTTTATTTTCTATTATTGTCAAATATACAGAGCCCTGAATAAGAGATGACTGTGGTGTAGTGCAAGTTCATCAACAGCCACCAAATGGGGGTGGAAGAGCATCTGAAAAAGCCAGCAGAAAGCAAGGCTGGAATTTGACCTTGCCTCTTCAGTCCTTACAGGGAGCAGAGCCCTGTGGATGCTACCCAGGCGTGAGGAGCAGCTGTGCAGACCCAGCCGCAGGGCATGGCTGGGCTGGGCCAGGCTCTCCCCAGTCCTGCCTCTTGCAGCGATGGGCAAGGCTGTAGGAGTGGAGGGAAAAACTGACTTTCTCTCATGCTCAGCATTTTGATATTTAGCATTTTTAAAAAAATACTAAGTTTACATAAAAGCTCAAATAAGAAAGGGGTAATGGAAGTAAAATTTTACAGAATGTTTAAAAGTAGCCAGTTCTCTTTCAGCATTTTTGATTGACACAGTGCTGTCTTGCAATATTTCATCTGCTTGTTGCTTAGCACTAACTTGAAATGTTAGGGCCATCTAAAAGTGACAGGCTGTCTTTGTGGGAGTAAGGAATAATAACATGAAAATAAGAGACTTTTAAGACACAGTGTCAGGGAAACAGCACCCTGTGTATTTATTAATTGAGTGTACGCATACACTGCCTTTGTATCTATTTATATCTGCCTTTCACATATCCTAAACTTTTAGCTACCAATGACCTTATTAGTTAATATAATAAGTTGAAGTAATCTTAATTTTTTAGAATTATATAACTCCTTTTGGACACTTGAAATTTTGGAAGCTGTATCAGAATCAGCATTTCACTGGTTTCTGCAGTATAAGGGCAAAATATTTTTCTCCTGAGGCTTTTGAAGGAGGAATACATGATAAAGCCGACACATCCAAAAAATATCAGAGTGCATGAATTGCATCAGGAACCTTGTCTCAGAGTACAGCCGAATGTATGTACCTGTTACTGCCTTTTGCTGTGCTAGGCAGTTAGAAGCTCAAAAGTTCATTTTTTTATGTGTTTCTAGATTGGCTATTATTTCCCATTTTAAGCTATGAAAGTTGATACATTGCCAGGTTTAAGTCTTATGACTGTAGCATAATTGCATTTCCAAACATCTATAACACAGTTTCGTATCATCTTGATAAAGGTAAGTAGAGCATCTACTGAGTTGCATTCAGTTTGCACTATGGGAACAGTTGACATTTCTGCAGTTTTGAAGCATCAGTAGCAACATTTCTTTACCAGTCTTAACTGGAAGAGGCAGTAATCTGTTGTTCATAGTACATGAAGTTTATGGTCTACTACAGTTCTTCTAAGATATGGGTGAATCCTGGAGAACATGGTTCCATTTTCTGCTGCAATCACAAAATCTGATATACAGCCATTACTAGATAATAGTGTAGTTTTCTTTTATTGCTTCTCCAGAAGCCACTTCAGCTCCTGTATTTTCATATTTCTTAGCAAGAGTGAAAGTTTCAAAAATTTTGTTCTCAGAAGCTATGCTAGGGTTGTTTTTATGATCTGCTTTGCATTCTCTTTTACCATCTGACAGGCCATTAGGAGCAATTGAGAACTTCTGCATAAATTATTGTCAGCCCTGTGGCAATTACTGCTCTCATTACCGATCCACACGGAATCATTTTTCAATTCTTTCAAAAAAGTGCAAAACTGCTGCTGCATTTTAGCAAATGTATTCTGGGAGAAAATTCCTGGTGCAGATGTAGTCTCTACGACAGTGGTGATAACAGGGGTGCGACTTAGGCAAGTTAAAATTACTTTGTTCCTCAGAACAAAGTATTTTTGCATACAGATCCTCCTTCTGTGCCCTGGGTTAACAGATTACAGACTGTTCCCTGAGCAAAGAGAACAGTGAGCCTATGATGTGCAAAGAGGATTTAATGAGTATATGGGACCCTGGCTTCATTTTTTTTGTTATGTAGATTATAGTTAGTCCCTGACAAAATCTGAAGTATTTGTGTGTCAGTGTATGGTGAAATATTTTTTTTTTGTAAATAAATATCAAGTGTCCTGTTTTTAAAGACAGGATATGAATAGAAAGAACTGCTTCATGAGATCAAGTACCTGGACTGTGGTCTCCAACCATTACATCGCTTGAGGAAATGAAACATCCTTTGGGAAAGAGAGCTTAGACTCAGTCAGAAACCCACCAGGGGAGTGAGGAGTGGCAGTGCTTCTCCCAGTCACTCCCAGATCTCTGTCTCATTTTGGCTGTAGATCTGCAGGAATCTCCCACTTGTTTTTTTTGGTTTGTTTGGGTTTTTGGGGTTTTTTTAACCCCTTCCCCTTAGATCTCTGCTGAAACAGTCAGTTCTTCTTGCAGAAATGGCTTAATAGCAATTTGCAGTTCTTCTGTCCCTTTCTGAAGCCATCTTCGTACAGTCTGCCTTGCAATTCAGAGCAAGGGTCAGTGCATCCCTTGTTTAACGGGTTAGACATTTTCAGTCTTCTGCTAACACCTTCACTAGCAGTTTCTGAGCCTCCTTGGATCATCTCCCTTGGTGCTATCTTCAGGCCTAATAGCACACATGGCTCTTGTTAGCCTGCTGCAAAAGCCACCAATGTCAACATGTGACAGTCACTTACTGCTTACATGAATGTAACAAACCCTGTAACTTTTCTTTTTTGAATTTATTTCCTTACCTGGATTACGAAAAAGAGAAATGTAGTTTGAGGTGAGTTGTTTTAATGTTCCAGTGTTCAATGTGAAGCTGCAGGCGTGGTGACTATTTTCAAGCGTACAGTTCTCTGCAGCTTGGGGGGGCGGGCAGGGAAGGGAAAGGCTTTTTGGTTGAGGTAGCTCCTGTTAAAATTCCCAAGTCAAAACTCCATATTGAAAACAAAGTTAAACGATTGGTTGCATTGCTGAATACTGCTCAGCAGAGGTTTGGCTGGGTTAGCCTTCCCCTTACTCATGCAACAAGTTAATGAGCAGGAAAACGTACAGAAAGAGGGCACAGTCCCCTGGGATCTGGCCCTCCCAAGCCACTTGCATTAAGCTGGTGGTGACACTGATGTGCTGTGACTGGGATGCCTGCACACATCTCATGACATGAGACTATTTCCTAGGGTTCCTCACTCAGGTGTTCCCTTATAATTCCTGTAATGTGCCACATTGCTTGGTCAACGGTGACTTGGACATTTAAGTCAGAAAGGGTGTCTGTATAGTTGGAGAGAAGATACAGCTGACCCACGGCTCCTGTGAGGATGGTTCATTATCTGGTTTCTGTGCAAAGCCTCCCTGGTGGAGGTAGTGTTCATTGTACTCATGGTACAGCTGTTCTGTGCACATCTGGCAAGTCTTACGCTCCTCGTATATGAACCTGAGCAAGTCCATGTGTACAGATTGAACGGACAGCAGGTCACAGTCAGACATGGAAATGCAAGAGCCAACAAGCTCATCAATGCTAGGTTCACCAGAGCTGTAAAGGTCTTCACTACAGAAGCAAAGGCAGCTACGTGATGTTTAGATAAAAGACTGTAAAAACAGGAAGAAACCCCAAACAAACAATGTACCTCCTACCTTGTCCAGATCTATTGCTTGGCATCTGAAATGCTGGGCTGTTCTGATCTTCTCTCAGGTACTGCCTATGAAGATACAACACAAAAGGTAGCTTTTGACATTTCATCACATTGAGCAAATCTGGAGAAATAAGTCACAGTGGGGAGGATTTGTTCAGCTGTAAGTGCAGGTATCTGTGGAAGGATGTGAAACAAAGTAAAAATTTCATTCATATATATGAAGAATATATATAAAAAAGAATATATATATAAAAGAATATAAAGCAGCTGGCAAGAAACTTCTCTTAGGAATGAAAATGCTGAATTTAATACCAGCTGGCGTGAATTTCTGTCCAGTTTGTAGTCTGTACTGTTGTACATTTAAAAAACCAAATAAATTTCTGTAGGTTTGGGTCAGTCCAGTCCTCCTCCTTGCAAGTTCCTGACCCCTGATGCAAAATCTGCTGGAGAAGAACAGCTGCAATAGGTGTCTGCTGGCCTTCAGCTAGACTCAAATGCAATGTCACGTTACACAGATGCGTCGTCTGTCCCAGTTCCCTAGTGCTTATTATAGGTATTATGGAATCTCTTGGATTAAATAAGTATTGTAATAACATGTAATTAAGACATTGCTCCTTCAAAACATTTCAAAACTTTGTTCTTATGGGCAGTATCTTTTTGCGGTTCCAGTTCCCAGCTTTCCTTAGATCAGTCTGAGGTTTTATTGCTTTGCACGTGCCATCAAGGCTACTGAAGGGAGTTTTACCCTGAGAGCACGCAGCAGACAGTCAGGCATTCCCTTGTACCCAAGGGAAAAGAAGAAAAACCACTTTTCTAATATAGCTTTAGGGTCATGTTAACAATTTCATTAATTGTTCTGTATTTGCATGTGTAAACAGCTGAAGTTTCTCATCCAGCTTTTAACCTTTTCCATAAATTTATATATATATATATTTATTTTTTTCATTTTACCCAAGGGTAATTCCTGTCTCCCATTGCCTATATTTGTAAATCAGCCAAAATCCTATATCAGTGTATTATTATCTTCATATTCATGTGCAGGGTTTGTCCTCTGCTCTTGTATGCAGTCCTCTGCATATAGAGAAAATTTCCCTCCATTGGAGAACGCAGCTAAAAACCTCAGCCTGCCATGCAGAACTGGCAGATAGCAGTCACCATGCCAGGCAGGCACGATGTGTGTTAAAAATATGGGGCAATGGAGAGAGGGGAAGAAACCAACTAAACAAAACCCAAACCCAACCTTGGCACCGGCACAAGAAATAATGGCTCACAGCTGCATTGCCCTGTGGACAACTCTTAGAGGTTCATTTCTTCACTTTATTGGCATGCGGGAGAGATATTCCCTTTCCATTCAGAAGGCAAACAACTGCCCAGATGCCCCACGAGGAGGAATGCTGTGGGAAATGGGGGGAGCTGGGCAGTAGCTGTCACTCAGGCAGGGGGGGCAGGAAGAAGGAAGGCACTTGCTGCCATTCGTGACAGGACAGCTTGGCCTTAGATTTCATTTCTCCTCCCCCTCTATTCTGCCCTAGTGAGGCCACATCTGGAGTATTGTGTCCAGTTCTGGGCCCCACAGTTCAAGAAGGACAGGGAACTGCTTGAGAGAGTCCAGCGCAGAGCCACAGAGATGATGAAGGGAGTGGAACATCTCCCTTACGAGGAAAGGCTGAGGGAGCTGGGGCTCTTTAGCTTGGAGAAAAGGAGACTGAGGTGTGACCTCATCCATGGTTACAAATATGTAAAGGGTGAAGGTCAGGATGATGGAGCCAAGCTTTTTACAGTGACGTCCAATGATAGGACAAGGGGCAATGGATGCAAACTGGAGCACAGGAGGTTCCATGTGAATATCAGGAGAAACTTTTTCACTGTGAGAGTGCCAGAGCACTGGACCAGGCTGCCCAGAGAGGTTGTGGAGTCTCCTTGGCTGGAGACATTCAAACCCCGCCTGGATGCGTTCCTGTGTGATGGACTCTAGGTGACCCTGCTCTGGCAGGGGGGTTGGACTAGATGATCCTTCGAGGTCCTTTCCAACCCTAGAATTCTGTGATTCTGTGATTCTGTGATTCATAAACTTCTCTTTTTCACGGTCTTTAATCTATTATTTTCTTCCCTTCTGTTTCTTTACCAATAGTTGTGACACAACTACATCCATTTTAGCATTTTCAGGTGGCTGATGTTTGGAGTCTTTCACTCCTTCAGTATCTAATTCTTAACAATTTTCTTCCCACTCTCACAGAAATGTTTCTCTGTTTTAGAGCCGTTGCCCAGATCATAAACACCTTACGTTCTATTTCCAGGAAGTGCAATGTCTTTGTAGGTTGATCTGGTTTTCTCTAGGGATTCTGGAAATTTTTCTGGTGAAATCAGCTTATTCTTAAATTGTATAAATATACAAAATGCCTGCTGGGGAAACCTTCAAATAGATTCTTGTGTATGCAAACACATATTGGCACAGGAGAAACACACAGGTGTCATTTGGGCAGGAAGCAAACATTGGCTATAAAATGAATAGCAGGATTAGCTCTGCAGGAGCACCACCAGCTCATCTGGTGTTGGAAAGGGTACTCGCTCTTAGGAGATGCTGTGGTTGGTTGGTACGGTTGGTGTCTGCCAAAAGTAAACATATTGGTTTTATGTTTTTTATCTGTATTAATATCGATCATTTGTATTATGTTAGCACTAGAAATGAGCATTAGCAAATCTAGGCATGGCTCAAGATTTCATGTATGCAGAAATACTTGTGTGCCCTCTTTGTTTAAATGACTCTATGGGATAAGCACGTGCTTCAGAGAAGTTAAAGAAAGTAAAAGGACTCATTATTGTGGAACTTTGAGCGAATTTATTTAAACTGCATTAAAAGTAACCTAAGATAAATAACCACGAGAAAATCATTGCTTCCTGGTGAGACACTATGAGTATAATTTAATATAAACGAAATGTTTAATGCAGCATTTATCAATTTTTACCTAGTCTTTACCCATACAGTCTACATCTGGGATTCCATCATACATTTTCTTTAGCATTTTAATTCACAGGGCTACTCATGCAGTTCATGAAGCACACTGTTTTTTTAAGTCCTTTGCCAAACTTTTACATACTGAGAGTCTTGCAGGGCCAACTCAGGATCCTAGGACACAAACATTTCCCCAGGAAAGTGTTGCATATGTCTTCCTGTCTCTAAAAATCTGTCTCCCTGGTTTTCACTAATAAGCACTTAATATATTTGATTAATGAGTGAAGGAATCAGAAATGTCAGAAGTGAGTCAGCTGAACAGAGGTAATTCTCTATTCTTTGTGGCAGTTTTAGATCTTTTTTAAAAAACATTTTACATGTCATAACATAGATTGCATTAAAATACATAAATGTAGGCAGTATAAAAATGTAGTTTGTAAGGACAACATTAATGTT
The DNA here is from genome assembly GCA_013398125.1 of Aegotheles bennettii. NCBI lineage: Eukaryota > Metazoa > Chordata > Aves > Caprimulgiformes > Aegothelidae > Aegotheles > Aegotheles bennettii. Next base: position 192,196 of record VZRW01004997.1, read on the forward strand.
ATTTTACAAATCTCCTAAAATCATAGCAGTACATGGCAATAAACTGGAAGTCTTTTGCCAGCCCTCCCAGTTTTGAAGCCAACTGATTCTACAACCTATGTGTGTGCAGTTTATATTTCAAAAATGTCATCAAAGTAATATTTTTGGTACACTGAAAATCTGTTATCTTTTCAGGTCCTTTCCATAATGCAAAGTCCATTGTAGAAAATGTGAAGCCTTTTTAAAACCAAATGAGCTAAATTGCATTCATTTTGGTACTTTGCTGTGATTTGAATCTTAACTCCACCCCGCTTCATGAATTATGGCAGTAAAAAACCAAACCAACCCAGCATCCCTGAACAATTGCTTAAATTTTCAGAATTTTGTTGCAGATGCAGAAAGCAACAATAATTGGCAAACATCTTCAAATCTCTTGTGTGTCTCAAAAGGTCAAGGGAACAGCTGAACTGTCTTGTAATCCTCACTGTCAGTGTCAACTAATCACCCTTTGGCACAGCAGGGAGATCTAGCTGCTGCTTCTCAAGTCTTTATCTGAGCACTGCTTTTAATTTTGCAGGACTGTCAACCATTTGTCTGGTACAGCATAATCGTGTACCAAACCAGGTACTTCAGACAGTTTTAGTTCTGACTTAATTTTATTTTTGCCCTTAATTGAACAGATTTGGTATTCCATCCACACCCCATTTGTCTCCGAGCACTTTCAAATGACTTTGTTGTGCCTATAAAACCCTGAAGTGTGTATGTTATTCTGTAAGTCTATATGGAGCGTGTTATGTATTCCAGCATTGAGGAATAATACATCAATGGAAAAACAGGTTGTATATAAGAGGGTGTAAGGCCCATCCAGCCTTAAAAGCTGATATACCCTAATAGGAATCCTTTATCATCTTTGCTGCTAAACAAATAAACTGATCCAGATGTCACTGCACTAGAGGTTTTTATTGTGCTGTCCAAGAAGGAAAATTCACAAGGGAAGCTGAGATAATGGAAGTGCAGCTATTAGAAAATAGCATTTTTATATAAAATAGATCAATCTCGAAGTATAGATGAGGTTCAGAGTTACCAAAACACAACTTCTGAGGGGTTTTGGTTGCACACACTTAAATGCTTTTATCGTTCTCTGTAAAAATTAAACCAGTCTAAACCGTCTGTCAGCACAAGGGATGGAGCAGTTGGCATCCTGGAAAACAGGAGAAAAAATAAGAGAAACGGAAGTATTTGCCCTCTTAAAAACAGCTTGTTCTGCCAGAACCCCACCATTTAACCTCCTTCCTCCCAGCCTAGGATGAGGTGAAGCAGCATATGGCTCCTAGTGACATTAGCCAGTGAATCTGGTTTGTTAAATAAATTTAGTTCCTTTAAGAGTTTGATCAAAGAAGTCTCTTTTTTTTTTTAATTTCTGTCCTAAACCATACTTCAGTGCAAGGTCTAACATCCAGGAGCAGGACAGGAGAGGCTGGAGTGTCCAGCTGTTGACACCTGTGCCCAGACTCCCATGCATGCATTACCTGCCTGGCTCCCAGTGCTCCTTAAGGCTGCTTTCACGAGGGGAAAATGTGCATGTTGGAGTTGTCCTTACCTGGATACACTATTGAATTTCTGAAACACTTTTGCTCTTATGTTGTTTCCTACATTCAAAAGGTGGGACAAATTTAGATTTAGGGCTCCAGTACTAGATGAACTGGCAAGAGCCCTGCGTGGTACGGGGTCACGGAGAACGTGATGCAAGGATGGTTTGGTGGCTGGAGCCACCCAGCTGGAGCCTGGCTGTTGGTGTCCAGCTGTAGCTGACAAACCCATCAGGACTGGAACTGAACCTGCTGAGCCTCTCTGGGGTTTTGTACCCCAGTGCCAAAGATTTCCCTGCTGGGTGCAGTGCAAGAGTTCTTACAGTGCCGCAGCAGCCTCCTCCGGTGCCTGTCTGCTGCCTTCTGCTAGGAGAGCAGCAAACCTGGCTTTGCTGGCTTATTTATGCAGATTCATGCTGGCTGCTTCTATGAACTTCGGGAGGTGTCATCATTTTGGCCCTCTCCATGGCTTTGCCAGAGGTGCTGTGCAGCTGACAGGCAGGGACTCATCTGAGCATTGTCTCCTCCGCCCAGGCAGTGCAGGAGCTCTGGGACTGAAACAGAGAGAACCAGCCTTGCTGGCCTTGCTTTTGTCCTATGCGGAGCAGCAAAGTTGTGTTTACTTGAAGCTGCCCAGCACTCTGTGTTAGGAGTGCCGAGCTGAGCCGAGTGCGGGTACATAAATCAGTGAGTGCTCCTGTCTCTGCTCCTCCCTGGCCTGGCACAGCCACAGCCTGATGGCAGCATCCAAAGGCAAATGAGAGGCAGGATATCAGAAAAGCTACTTGAGGGGGTGCTGGAGGCCATTTAGTCTGTCCCCAGGTGTAAAAGCACTACCACCAGTACTTAAGCCATTCTTGACAGAAATTTATCACACTTACTCCTAAAAGGTTCCAGCGATGGAAATTCTGTGTCTTCCCTAGATCATTTGTCTGTCTGTGCAGTGAGACTGTTATTCCTGGGGTATAACCTCAATGTCTCTTACAAGAGTTTAAACACATCTCTGCCGTGTTATAATTTCACATGGATGTGATGATTTGTCATGTTATATTTCCAGCCGTGTTTTGTCTACTTGAAGACAATTTGATTATACATACCAATGTATGGCTATTTATGGGAACTTACCCAGCTTTTTCAATAGGAATTTTGAGCCACATTTGAGCAACATGTCAGTAACACAGAGGAACACAAGTACTGCATTGAATCTGACAAAGGGAGCCAAAATGGAATCTTAAAATGATTTACCTGGTGTTTAAAAAAAATAAAAATTCCCCCAAACCAGTGCAGATCAAAGGCTCTGAAAACATCTTTATTGTCCAAATTTAACATTAATAACTTATAGAATAGCACAGTATGAAATGCAGGAATACTGAGTGTTTTCTTATTTGAATTAAAAGATCAGTTCTAATTTAAGAGCTTTAAAATCTCAAATATTTTGCAAACTTGAAAATTTTTAAATTCAAAGTATTTTTTGATGAGGTTCATGTCTGTTGGTGGGTTTGAATTAGAATGGAAAATTATTATCCAGAAAAAAATGCTTAAGCACAGATAGGTGGAACAAAACAGCCTTTTTCAACACCAAAACTGTGATGACAAGGCAGATGTATAGCACGTTGCTGCTTTTTTTTTGTTTTGAGAAACCAGTAACAATAAAACAGACCTTTGAGACAAAATATATCAACGTGGCATGAAGTATGTGCACATACGTGGATAATCAGGAATTGAATAGGGACCTTGGGAATAGAATCTTAAAATCTCTTCACTTCAGGTCTGCATAGATGCACTTCAAGGTCTTTTTAAAGCTTAATTGGACAGAGAGCAGAATGAGCTGACCTCTATCTTCAGGAGCAAAGCACAGACAAGTATGTGCTTCGTATTACAGTCCCCATCCTTTACATCTAATGCAGGAGAGTTAACAGTAGGTGTAATGGCACGGAATTATACTGCTTTTTAAGTATATATGTCTATGTGCACATATGTGTGTGTTAATATTTACATGCGTATGCTCATGTATGTATGTATACATATAAATATCCTATCAGAAAAGTACCAATTTAAACAGATGCTTCCAATTTATTTCTGTTATTGCATTAGGAGTTCTGCCTTTTCCCTCTAGGATCTGCTGCTTATCTTGTTTCAGCTAAGTATGTGTAAACTCTTAGAATCTGAACAACTAGATGAGTTTAAACCAAAATTAATATGCAGAATATATAGAAAGTATGTGCTAAATGGAGATTATCCTGATGACATGCAGCTGTAGCTTGCTTTGGGTTTATCTACAGTAACATTTTAGTTTGAATCCAGAGTATACTTCAGGAATTACATCTCGGATTTGTCCCCAGTCAATATGCTTTGGTTCACATTGCTGGGTGTTTTTGGGAAGAGCATGTGCTGGGATGTGCATTCAGGTGGGATTTCATCCTATCCTTGGGGATGAAACTAAACTGAAAAATATGGTCCAGAAACGTGCTTCCTTGGGACATAGATTTGCACTGTAAAACTACTTTTTCTAGGGCTACACTATTTGCTAATGTTGATATAACTTTTCAACCTTCTAGTGCAAGATATTATGATATGTTTAATCTTTTACTGATGTGATTTTCTACCTCAAAGCTTTATAACACAAAGTAATGCAGATGAGAAATTAAATGAACATAATAAACACCGCAGTTTATGAGCTGGTTTTGTGGCTGAGGTCCTTAGATCTTCTATATCTTTCTCAAGCTGTTTTCATTGCTCTCATGAATGACTGGTGAGCGAGGGAGTAACAGCATCAGAAGTGGCTGAGGTCTTTCAAGAACTGGCTCTAGAGCATATTGCCATAGCCTAAGCTCAAAAAACCATCTGTTTAAATTTCTGGTTTTGCATTATCCTAGCTGTGTTATGTTGCTTACGCTACTCAGTTGCAAATCAGTGGCTTTCAAGCTGTGGACCCTTCAGAATCCATGAATTACTTTGAAGGGCCCTATTAAAATCAGTAACCTGTTCTTAGTAACCTCTCTCTGCAGGGCTTGTGGGCTGGAAGAAGTTGGCAATTACTCTTTCAATGGTCTAGATGTAGGAGGTGTATCCAGTCAGCAATCACAACTTCATGCTGTGCTCCCGTTTGACTTTGTTTAGAAGCTCCAACAAAATGTCTCTCGAGATTTCCAGGCAAAACCAACTTTTTTCAATATTGTCTTGCAAATTTTTGGTAGCTTTTCAGTTAAGTACAGTCCTTCTCTAAAATCATCTTGTTTTAAAGTACACACAAAAAAGGGGGAAAAGAAAAATGGGAGTATTTTTGGAAGCAAGTACATTTTGTTTATATTAGAACACAAGGAAAGGGCCATGGAGCAGTACAGGCATCCAGTACTCAGGCAAATGCCACCCTGAAAACCTCCCTCAGTGGTCTGCTCTTCTCATCATTCTGCTTCAGACAGACAGAGAATGGGCTTTGTTTCTAAAGTTTTAGTATGTGAAGCCTAAGCAAGAAACACCGCTCTCAATCTGATTATGTATTTTGAAATATTTGTTGCTGTATATTAATGTTAAATGTTTTTCTTAGGTCTATTTAAAGTCAAGTGCCTTGACAGTCAGTTTGCAGTTAAGCATTTATTTTCAGGGGCTTCTGTGTTTCCTGGTGCTTTCAGTGCCTGCATTGGGAGTGGTAGCTGAGGAAGGGCTCAAATCCTCCTCTCCATCCTGCTGTATTTAGGAAGTACTGGAAATTGTCAGGGATTGCTACATGAGAAATGGAAGCATTCTTCCTGTTTCTAGGAGCTAACTTAAATAACCACAGCTTTAGCTTTCCAGCATGTTTGTACAGAGTGCCTGGTAGTACATTGGGAGCTCCAAATGTACCATGTTTTGTTGAGATGCTGTATGTTTTTTTCTTCAGCAGTGTGTTCAGGACCTAAGTGGGCCACTTGTGTTTAATAAGACTCTCCTAAGGCAACCCCAGTAGCTGCCATGTTTCCTGTGCAGGTTTTTAATAGCAAAGTTCGAATTCTAACCCAAACTTAATTAAACTTACCCAAGTGAAAAATGTCAACATATGGACAGCCACTTCTCTGCTAATATCAAGCTAACAGAAATTCTCATTTCTTCTGATCAGTTCTATTTGTAATGTCTTGTTTGCATTGGCACAACAGCCTATCCCACGTGTCTTACAATACATGGCCATAACAAAGGCATTTCTTTCCCTTCTTGGTTTGCTCAGAATCAGCCAGTGCCATTTATATTAGTGCTCCAGTTCAGAGATTCAAAACTCACACAGTTCTCTGGGATCATAGGCTCCTACATTGTTAATTCTATGTAGTGCATATATCTTTCAAGCTGAGTTTGTCTTTTACATTGACTTTTCTCATAGTTCTGGCTTTTAAATAATATCACCCTTGTTTGTGCTGTGTATTCCTCATTGCTGTAAATCAGTTTGCCCTATTGTTGATGCAGTCTAAACTTAAACACTTTTCTAATACAGTCACATCAGATGAGTTATATCCTCAAAACCCTCAGTGGGGGTATCAAGGCTGGCCACTAAACCAGATTTCACTGCAAAGCCTTGATATTTGCTTCTATTCTGCATTGGAACTGAATGAAGGGCCTTCAGGCTTTTTTTCCATGGAAAACCCCGAGAAAAGAGCCTGAACTGAAATAAATGACTGAGCAAGAATGCTTCAAACCCAGGTACACCTGGTCTGTGTTCTTGGAACAATGACTTAAATTTGGAGAAGTTTATCACTACATTTTTATATGTCCTGGAGGAATAAAATAAACCTTGTATCTTAACCAGAATTTTCATTGTGGACATTGATATTTGTACTGAAATGAAAAGTTACACAAGAAACAATTGTTTTTGACAAATGTGAATACTTTTTGCATTTGATTTAAATGTTGTCAGTATCTCTGTAGAGACAGTTAAATTATAATATGCTTCTTTATGGAATGGTTATAGGATATACTAAGATATGTAAGCTGTTTGTAAGCTACATCTTTACGAGAGAAGGTCATTGTTACAATTATCGCAGCACAGCCTTCCTAGCAAGACAAAGCTCCTGCTCTATGGGATATGTTATCCTGTATTGGAAACCTTAGTTTTTGACTGGTAATATTTATTTCTCTCAATTAAGCCCTAAATAATTAATTACATGCAGAATTTAATAAAAACCTGATTATTTAATTTAATTAATTAATTTTGTCTTTTTTCCTATCTTGTACATTCAGTAATGCCTGTGAAGCTGTTTATGATTGTTTATTATTATGGGATAAGTGTTTTTGATGATGTGTGAAAACACTTGTATTGCAAATTCTTACTGAGTTGCATAACAAACATATTTACTGAAACAATAATTAAGTGAATGCAATTGCTCTTTAATAAGTGTTTTGATGAAAATATCTTGCATTGGTTGTTTTCTGATATGCTATCCTGGGTTTTGCCATATTCTAAAATGCTTACAAATGTCCTACTTCTAGGTTATTTGAGGTTACATTAAAATTTTATTTAGCAGATACTGTCTTTTTTTAAGCTTCCCTATTACAGACTTCCTGATTCTTAACTTCTTACTTCTGGCCGGGTGTACGGTCCGTCTGTCTGTCTGTCTTTCTGACTCTTTCTTTCCCCTGTTTCCTTTGAACTCACCACCTTTTGAAGGAAACAGAACAAGTGAGGTTCTGCTCATCCAGTAGTGATTTGTTTGGGTTTGGATTTTGTGGGGTTCTGCTCATCCAGTAGTGGCTTGGTTGGGTTTTGGTTTTGTGGGTTTTTTGGGGTTTTTTTGGTCAATTGATATTTTTATTGCAATATGGAAATCTGGAAATACAGACCTAGAAATACCATATATTTTGTATCTTTGTAAGAAGCAACAAGAAAAAAAATACGGGTTTATACTCAGGTTCTAAGAGTCAGCAAGGAAAGCTGGATTTAGGTGTGACTCTGCCTAAGAACAGGTAACTCTAAAGGAAGTGTGGAAATGATACTATGTGCATCACAGACTAGAAAAAAGCACTTTTAAAATACAGATGGGATGAAGTGGAACATCAGTTTTCAAGAGCCAAGGATTTGTCCAAAGTTCTAGACTGTTCACTATCACGAAGTGTGCTTAGGGAGCAAATTCATTACTGGATGTCGGTAATACAGATGAATGACAGAAGTTTGAGACTTGAGCTGGCTTCAGAAACAACACATTGGGAACGTGAAAAGTGCAAAATGTGCACGTTGTGTCATATGGGATCTGCAAATTAAATAATTGTTTCATAATGTAAAGTGACCTACATCTGACTTCTACAAATCTGTGCTGGACTGCAAAAACTGAAGTCCCATGGATACCTTCCCTTCATTAGAGATGTGTACATCATCAGCAAAACTGGGCTGCTTTTAGATATTGCTCATTAGATAGATTTCCAGGTTGCCAAGCACAACTTAACTCTCAACTGGGGACATGAGGTAATGAGATTTAGAACTTCGGGATGAAATATGAAGTCTTTTCCAGGAAGAGGTTCTCCAGAAGTATGAGTGCTGTATGTAGAGCTCACTAGGACATGACCTTGCAAACTTTGTTGAGTAACTGCACTTGAGCTCTTACTGATAAACAGAAAGAACAACTTTCAAGGTCTGGTTCTTCTAGCTGAACACTGTGGTTTACCTTTTGAATAGGTGCCTATGCTTACCAGACATTTGTAGCTCTGAGCAATATACAGTAAGACTACAGCAACTGGTTGTTGAGGGTTGCAATCCCTAAGAACAGGACTTGTGATTAAATTTTCCATATTGGCCTTTCTCTAAGTGGTGACATAAGGAAGCAAAACTGAATATAAAAGTTACAGAAATAGCTGTATGGGCCTGTCCCCTTCCCTTGCCGTTGGTGGAGTTAAGACCCCCCCCTTCAGACTGCTCTTTCCCAAATGCCTTTCCTCAGAGGTGCCAGTCGGAAGAATCTGGGGGCATATCCTGCATCTCTTGAAGTCGAGCGAGTATTTTAATCAACATCTCTCTGCTCACAAATATTTGTGATCAGGCTGAGGGATGTGTGAGTATATATGCTTTCGGGGCGTACAGATTTGTTTCCTTGCATGAGTATGTCAAAAATGTGTAAATATTTGATATTGAACTCCAAAGCTGACAGTTACATAACCAACCTACAGGGATGGGTTCTTTTCATTTTGTTTTTTCTCTTCTCTCCCTTCCCCCCTTTGTGAAAGTCCTTACATAACAAACTGATGTATCACAAAGCAAGGAATTCTAATGTTGTTTTCAAATTAGTATCAAAAAATGAGTTTTGGTGCAGATACCAGCACCCGAAACGCGTGTAGCACAAAGGTCTCATGGTGGGAAATCCCTTCTGCATGGCTGGTCATGCAAACAAACATGTTCCTGGAGAACACAGTCTGACTTACTACCAGCAACTAGTAATGTTTTTCATGGTTGAATAAGTCATTGGAGAGTGGGAGAGAAAGACAGAAAGCTTCAGTCTTGAAGTTCTAGTGATTTCTGCACCTTTGCTGTTGGCTCTGGCTCTGCAGTGACGCTGAGCTCTGCCGGCCGGAGCCCTCGCTGCCTGGTGCTGGTGGAAGGGATTCAGCAGCTGCTGATGCATCTTCAGATGCAGGATTTTGGGAAGGAATATCAGTACCTCAGTATCTGGCAATCACTCTTTGGACTGATTTTGTAGCAAATTATATGACACAACAAGGAATTTGTAAAAATAAATATTGCAGTTTCTGTTACAGCTTTAAAATTCTTGTTAAGGAGAGGAGTTTATTATATTTGTTGCATAATTTTTGTTTATTTTTCTTTTTCCGGCCCAACTGAATATGTTTGATCAAGTAAGTAGCATCACTTACAATGTCAGTAACAAGAGCCCAGCTCTGCTAGTGCAAAAGCTGTAACAGAGCTGCTCAATTTGCTTTAATAACATCAGTGCTGGAGTTGCGGCTGAAGAAAAATGTCTTTGCAGAAAGTGATTAAATAAGAAGTTTTTATCATGGGAACTGTTGTATTTCTGATGACAAAACCAGTTTGACTGACTAAAAAAATTACCTCTGGAGGCGTTATGAGATTTTCCTAGGGAATTTAAATGCCACAAGGTATTCTCAGCTTAAAAATAGAAGTGTGTAGGTTGAAATGAGTAGCTGAGAGGTGTGTGCTGTAGGCTGGGATTTAGGAATACAGATGTTCACAGATGCTTAAAAATACACTTCTTCTGAATAAAAAATTACCATGCTGCAGCTTAAGACTGTATGGTTTGTAATTATAATTGTTACCCTATTCAAAGCAGCTTTAAGGATCTCCTCGTAACTATTTGAAATCTTTCACAGATATTCTTCTTATCCACAGAGTGCTTGTGTGCTTCTTTCTTTATTTGCCCAGATATTAATGATATTAAGATATCATGAGAAAGGTACATTGAAATGGTGTCTATGACCTTAAAAGCATTCCAGTTTCCAACAGGACATGAGCCTGGCCATCTGTCAGATGATGCTGTCTGGCTATTTGTGGCCTTTTACTTTTTTTCCTCTCCCCCTTTCTGGCTTTCACCAAACCAAAATGATTAGTAACATCAACCAAATTATTTTCTCCTGCCAGTTACAGTGAAGTTCCTTGCTTACTGTCTTCCTGAAGTGCTTGAACCTGCTCTTGTAGATCTTCCTCTCCTTTTTCACCTTTCCATTCTGGCACAAGTGTGTTCAAGTCTTTTCTATCATACAGTTCCCTTTTAATATCCTCAGCCTTGCTTTCTTGTTTTTTCTTTCTAAAACCTTACATACAATTAAAATACGGCTAATGCAGAGTAGGCTTCTCAGGCTAACTTTGAAATTACTGGTAATTAATTAAGTGTATAAAAGGGTCTAGCACAGGCTGAGTGCCTTAATATTTGCTCAGATTTCCAGGTTCTTGGGCAGGTTTTGTAGCCCTTAGCTCTTGTGCCCAAGTTGCTCTTTACCTTTGGGTTCTATCTTCCTTCCATCTCCTTTCCACAGAAAACTTTTTCAATAGTCTTTGCTGACGTATTTCTGGTCAGATTTTAAGCTTTTAAAAATCTGTTCTCCTTCCACAAGTTGCTGGTAATGTACTTTTGAGGTATTTTAGAGAGGACACATTTCATATTGGTCCCCTTTTGTACTTCTGAATGGTCTTTGTTCGCGCCGTCAGGTCCTTCCACTCGTGTGTGTGTGTGTTCAGCTCACCTGTACGTTTCTGCACTCTCTTTTTGAATAAGCTAAGCCAGTTTATGACTTCAACGGCTTTTTCTGTGCCAAAGCAGTTACAGCCCTTTACATTCTTGACTTGCAGTCAAATCTTTCTAATCTCAGTTTCAAACCGCGTGTGCATTTTCTGTCTCACGCGGATGAGGCTTTGGGGAATGACACACACACAGAGCATATGTTCAGAGTTATGGTAGAAAACAGCTTCATATTAAAAACTTGTTTAGTTTTTTGAAATTGAATTTTCTGACAGATAAGATCTATGTTAAATATAATTTTAAATGAGTACTTCGCAATTCACTGTCTTGGAATAATACCTTACCACCAAACACATATGCATATTAAAAATTCCTTTGTGATGCTTTCAGTCTGTGCCTTTCAATAAAATCTCAGGCATATTTTTTGGTAACTTTGGGAACCAAGTGCTATCTTGTGAAAGCATAACAACAATCTTAGACCTTAACATAATTTTTTAAAGCATATATGAGCATTCCTAATAAACATTAGATGCTTTAAACTATATTTTGCTACTTAGACACATCATTATTACATCTTTTGTGTGTTTTATTTATATTCCTTATTTTCCCCTTATCTGTAAGGTAATACTGGGTCAGTCTGCCTATTGCAGTAAGGAGGACAACTAATGTAAGTGTATAGTTAAAGAAGTATTTGTGTTTTTTCTCCTATGAATACATAAATTTCTTCCTATAAATTCATACAAGTCTTTCTAGAATTTCTAGAAAATCCCATATGATATAATGGCAGAAGAAAAAAGAAGAAAAAAATATGTTTTCCTCAAGTATAAGAAAGAATTCTGCAAACTTATACCAATGGTGATACAAGTTTCCTTTTATTTTTTTCTATTAAAAGGGAATACTTCTAAAATAGTTTTGAAGCAAGAACATGACATAGTTCAAGAAAATGTTTCCTGACAGATAGGTCATCTCTTGAAGGGCAGGTTGCATTTTTAAATCCTGCTTGCCTGTAAATCTCTGCTTAAAAAAACAATCTGTTCTGAAATCTAACTATTGTAAGAACTAGAT
>VZRW01004997.1:204966-300222 GCA_013398125.1 Aegotheles bennettii
TAGTCACAGTCCTCCAACCAGACTCTGCCCCATTGACCACAACTCTCTGACTTCTTCCCTTCAACCAGTTCATGATCCACCCCACTACCTGATCACCAATCCCATACTTTATCAGCTTATCTACGAGGATGCTGTGGGAGACAGTGTCAAATGCCTTACTGAAATCGAGATAAACCACATCTACCGCTCTACCATCATCTATCCACCTAGTTATTTCCTCATAGAAGGCTATAAGGTTGGTCAAACATGACTTACCCTTGGTAAAGCCATGTTGACTGCTCTTAATGACCCCCTCATCCTTGATATGCCTAGAGATAGTGCCAAGAACAAGTTGTTCCATCACCTTTCCAGGGATGGAGGTGAGGCTGACCGGTCTATAGTTACCCGGGTCCTCCTTCTTGCCCTTCTTGTAGACTGGAGTGACATTTGCTTTCCTCCAGTCCTCAGGCACCTCTCCTGTTGCCCATAATATATGCCATAATGCCATAGATAGTTATTTACTCCCTCTGAGAATGATGTGCTCCTTTTGCATAATTTATCTGGCGCTTGTATCCCATTTAATTTCTGTGGGACTGTAAAAGGCAAAGACAAAATTCAGAAAAACTCAGATGATCAGCATGGTTAATCCTTTCAAGAGCCTGGCTGTACTTAAACGAGTCTAGAGCCACACAAAGGGCAGTTTCATCTCTGAACTGTTGTTACAAGTATCTACCTGCAAATCTCAGGTGTTCGAAAGCTTTGCTCAGCTGCTGCTTGAGCTTGGAGATATCTAGTCCTTACTGTTCCAACTCCTCACACAGCTGAAATTCTGCTTCCTCCTAACCTGAAATGTACTGATAATGAAGCACTGGGTTTTCTGATTGCTTGGGATCACAATTCACCTGATGTGGGATTAAATGAGGGAATCAGCTAGAGCAATTAACATGATATTAATTTTGATTTTGTAGAAAATATCACAGTATATGATTAGTAATCCATATGCAGAAATCAAAGTTTTTCAGTGGAAGCATAAGAAGGCATGGAATACAGTCGATCAGCATCACCCCAGGGGAGGTGTCCCCAGTCGCTGCACAGCTGAGCTGCCCACCCGCGCTGGTGGGGCACTGTGTGTTCCTCCTCTCAGTTCGGCTGGGCCAAGGCATCACTGTAGCAAACAACACCTGTTTGTACTTCTGTACGAACAAGACTAAGTTTCAACCAGTGATGATTTTAAAATCTAAAAATGAAATAAAATCAGTCTTGACCTGTCTCTAGACCAGGCCATGTTTCTTTGGTGTGAACGAGGAGAGGAGGCATGCTGTTGGCAAGAGTAGGGTGTTCAGGGTACTTAATTAGAAGTCACATCTAATGAAAGAAGTACAGTGAATTTTTATCTTATATTTACTGAAACAGAGCCACTTGTACTAGGGAACCACTTAATCCAAACAAGGCAATAGTGAATCTACTGATTGGGAAAAGGCATCTAAAACCTAACATAGACTAGTTAAGATGATTAAGGTTAAACAGCAAAGTTCATTAGTCCTTCCCACAAGTAATGTTCTGCTGAACCAAGAAATTGAAGATGTGGTTTGTAAATTGCATTTGCAACTGGTTTTAAGTACCTTAAGGCAGTGAACTTAGAAAAGGTTAATTTCTTTCTTGGGTGCTATAAAAATGGTTTCTTTAGTGAGGTTCTTGTACTGCTGCTAAAGGTTCATATGGGTCATCAGTCTAAGGGCATCCCTGCTAGGAAACCCCTTCTCTTGGGAGCGTGCTTTGCCTTTCATTTAGGTTACATCCAACTACAGAGAACACTGGTAAAAACTCCCTTTGTTTTACTTTCCTTCTGTTTGCCTGGTGGGCACTCGGTCTCATCTCTCTTCCTTTGACTTTTTGTAATTTTGTTTCTGTTCATACGCAAAAGTAATTACTCAGTTAATTAATTAGGATGCTTATGTTACAGAGAAATCTTTTTAGCTTAAAAATAGAAATCAAATTGCTTGTTAATTCCCTCTAGTGTCAGGTGACGAATATACCAAAATTAAACTTTAGTCATAGGTGGAAGCAGCACCGTTGCTATGTAGTTAAACTCCCTGGTACCTGGGTGAGATGCGAAAGTGATGCCAAATGCCTACCTAGTTCAGTTCTTCATGAAAAATTAAAGGTTTTGTTTTTCCCTTGGTCACTCTGGATGGGAGGCTCTGTTGTTCAGCCTGGATTCTGTTCTTCTCTCCTGTCAGTTGGGATATCTCTGAATTCTGTGATTCTAGTATGTGTACTTTGCTGTCCACTACTATAGACTATTTTTTTTAGGTCTTATTTCATTAAGAAGAACTGTATTAGTTTCATTTTGTGAATGCTATTTAGGAAATTAATTTAAACTTTAATTGCATATTACTTTGAAATAACTGATTAGCAGAATTATTACGTAGAAGGTATTTTTAATAGTTTTACTTGTGACAAAAATTATATTCTTGCAGGTCTATAAACATGCAACTATATTTCTCTGTAAGGAAGAACGATGAATTAATATTAGGCTATTATTTTTTACTCAGTGTTCCCTAATACATTTCATTATCACATTTAAATACTAATATACCTAGTAAATCTAAGTATTTTTTAAACAAGTGTTCCTTATAAGTGTGTTTAGTTGAGAACATTTAGGAATTGTTTTGAAAATTATTTCTGAAATCTGTTTTAATTTAACCTGTTTAATATTCATGTCAGTGCTTTAGTGCTTTGCACTGATTGAAGTTACTCATTGTTTTAGTCCTTCTTGCCACTCTTAGTAAGTCCTTCTTATTTATGGAAATGTTTGATGGCTCAGATGAAGCTGTAAGCCCTTTCATTAGATAACAGAATTGATACTGCCTTTCTCAATTTGTTTAGTTTACCAAGGTTAGGTTTACCAAGGAGCAAATCATAAAGATCTGAAATGGCTATTATTTTTTTTTCCTTTCTCTTTTCCTCAAATGTCTTTATTTCTACTTTTCTCTATGCTGCCATGTTTCGTTTAGCAGACAGTACTTCAAAAAACTGTTCTATTCCTTAACTTCTTTTGTTGTTTCACAGGGAGTTTTTCTTCTTGTGATAAACACAACACCCCCGATCTTCACTTGACTGAATGATTCTTAATGTTGTCTTCGCAGGATGTGGTACTGCAACAGGAGGAGCTGAAGATGAAGGTGAGGCTGAAGCTGGCTGGATTGAAGGTGCTGCCATCCTACTCTCTGTTATCTGTGTTGTCCTTGTCACTGCCTTCAATGACTGGAGCAAGGAGAAGCAGTTTCGTGGGCTTCAAAGTCGTATTGAGCAGGAACAGAAATTTACCGTTGTCCGAGGTGGACAGGTTATCCAAATCCCAGTGGCAGAGATAGTAGTTGGTGACATTGCACAGGTGAAATATGGTAAGTTTCGTCAACTAGATGACTACTTTTCTGAACTTTGTTTGTTCCTTTCCCTTTCTAGCAGGAGAGACTCGTTTCACTGGAAGTGATTTAAAAGACACAGAATTATGTGGTGTCGTTGTCGTCCATGGTAAGATAACATTTGGCTGTTAGGGCCAAAGGAAAATCTAAGATACGTGCTATAAAATTGCACTAGGTTAACAATTTTGTTTTTATAATCTTCACTTCCTTTCACTGACAAGGAGAAGAACTGCTCATACAAAGGTAATTCTCTTCATGGATGATTATACTATTTGGCATTTTTGGTTTCTGTCCAGTTAGGAATAAGAGGAAGTATTTTTAAGTGCTCTGTAAAAGGGAATTGTGCCTCTGTGCTCACCCCACTTGGTAGGCTGCTCCAGAGCTATGGATCCTTTAAACCCCCTAGATCGGGTGCTTCTAGTAGGTGGGTGCCCTGTATTTATATGCCATAGGGAGAGCCCTCTGCTCCAGTGAACAGGAAGACCTTTGCAGGAACTCTGTGTACTCTGTGTTTGACTGACATGGCAAATTCCAGCAAAATGCCTGTTCTGTCAGCCATCAATTCTCCCCTGGACTTAGCCGAAGGCTTCCTGAGAGGGGCAGGGGAAAGGGCAGCTTGACCATTTATAAGCCACTGGTAATTCCTGTGAAGTCTGATAGAGAAACCTTCATGTCATGTTAAGAAGGTTATTGTGATTATTGTGTTCATTGTATGTTAAACGTGATGCATTCTAATTCTTGGGATAGCATTAAGCAAAAAATATTTGAACTACAAATATAGGATTGCAATGATATCGCTGATGCGGACTGATGAGTTCTTTCACTTTTGCTTTCAGTTTACATTTTAATGCAATTGTTGTTAATTGTGATTTTATAATAAAAACATTAAGTAACTATAAAAAACATCTTACTAAACCACTGTGGTTTTCCATTCCTACGTTCTTACTGAAAGGTGATCTTCTACCTGCCGACGGGATATTTATTCAAGGAAATGATCTTAAAATTGATGAGAGCTCTTTAACTGGAGAGTCAGACCAAGTCCGCAAATCTGTTGACAAAGACCCAATGCTACTGTCAGGTAACTCTGCCTGCATTCTTGCTGAGTAATCTTTTATGCACTGCTTTGTTCATGTTTTGTTTTGTTTTTCCATGACATTGAGTTTTGATAACCTAGATACAACTGATCTTTTGAACATAGACACTGGCTTTGTCTGTTTATGATACAAAAGACATGCTATTTTGAGTGTGTGCAGTTATTTCTGATCATCATACTTATAAAGTGAGAAAGTAATAAAACATCTTCAGAGCAAAAGGAAAGTATCACTTAGGGAAATAACAATTGCTTGAATTCATTGTATTCTAGTTTTAATTTAACCATTCAATTTCAAAGCCTTTTAAAGTGTCTTTAAACACTTAGTATGTTTACTAGATACAGTAGAACGCACCGTGTCTCTCAGGGTGGGTTTGACCTGGTTTAAAAACTGAGTTCTTATTGGATGTTAGTGTGGACCTATATTTTTGTAAAACTTGCTTAAATAAAAAACCCCAATCCAACCCCCACAAAACCAACAAACAGACCTGAGATTCTCCTCTTATCTTTGCACCTGAAGATGTCAGTAAGTTATCTTCAGATATGTGTTTGGAATTTAGACAGTTATTGTCAGGATGTTGCTTGCCACCGTTCTCCTGTATTCATCTGTTGGAAATGAAAACAGTCCAGGTTTCACAGACGAATAACTGAAAGAAGGTAGCAGTTGAATTGCAACCACAGTTTGTTTGGGAAGTCTAAACTTGGGGAAAGTTTACCCTGAATCAGGAAGTAGAATTTTCACCATTGGCACCCAAAACATTTTTATTTTACGATCAGTTTCCATGACATAATTAAACTAAATGAGTTTCTTTACTTAATATCCTGTTTAATCATCCAGATAGTCATTTACTGCACTTGAGAAGCAATACTAAGAGTACAAGTGCTGACTGAACCAGATGGCTCATTTCCGTCTGTATGTAGCATATTTGGTACCACCGAGGAAGGCAGCAGTGGAAATACAGACTCTGATATACCTGAAACCAGAAGAAGCAGCTTCTCTGCTATAGTCCCACTGTACTTCTGTCTAAAACATTTTCTTTCTTTTAGTTCATTAACAGAGGTTTGCATTCATAATGTAGTATAACCCATTGCATCAAAAGGCATCAGCTTAAAGGAGGCTGTGGTGACATTAAATTTCTTTGCAATGAGCGTGGGCGTGTATCAGTCAAGAGATGAAGCCAGCTTGGATAACCAAACTGACTTGCTACTGAGCAGTCATGGTTGAAGCTGATGTGATCTTTAAGTTTTGTATAGTTCAAAGTTCAGAGAAATCCGAGATTACTAAATACAGAAGTTTTGAATATGAGTCTGGCCTCAGTATTGCCCGCAGTGAAGCAGTTTGGGGTACCACGTGATCATAGTTAACATTGTAAAAAAGACCTTATAATACTTATGGTTTAAAACATTTTCCCCTGGTATTTAGATTCTATCGATTAAGATATGAAAGACTTACACAGAGGAGCTCACCTACTGTGGTTCTCACTGAACTGAGCCTGACAGAACGTTATCCCAACCTAACTTTTACAAATACATATTTCTATCAATGCACAACGAGGAACTGAAACAAAGAAAACAGAGCTTATTCAAGAACAAATAAACAAAAGGAATCTCTTGGTCATGGTGCCTTGTTAGGTTTCGGAAATAAAAAGGAAGCTTGATTAAGGAATCGGGTCATTTATTGCCTGGAAAGAAATAGTTCTGATTCGGTCTTAATTCCCTGGCAGAAAATATTCCAAGCTAGGCTTCTAGCACAGCAGAAGTTTTCAAAACACAGCAGCTAACTTCAAATATTCCAATTATTGGGATGTGTTGAAATTACCTGTAGATGAGTTTTTTCTGGAAAGCTTTTTTTTTTTTTCATAGAGGGTATTCTGATGGTTCATTCACTTTATTATTAACCTCAGTGATCTCTTAATGATTGCAGTGACTAAACCAGTTGTCTAGATATTCAAACAGAGAATTTTTGTTCACAAGTTTGATGGAAGTAGCAAAATGGTATAAAGCCCCCAAACTGGCATGCTTTGGTTTTCTCTTCTAGTTTTGCCACCCCATTTCCAATCCATTTCCTCAATACCATTATTAGATTAGGAGGTTACTGAACTGTCTTATGTTCAGTTGCATTTTTGTCTGAAAAAGTATGTACTGTAATAGATTCCTTATCTGTCTAATCTTTTTATCCCTCTTCTTACCAAACTAGACTTCTTCCTTTTTTTATCTTGGAATATTCACAATTTATCAACTTCAAATTAAATACTCAGCATGTGAAAAAATGTGCTTTATTAATATTGAAAAATTAGTCTTGAGAGGGAAAGAAGTCAGTAGAAATGTTCAACATGAATTTGAAATACATGCTTAGTGTACAGATTAAGTGAAAAACATGCATTCACACTCCAGAATTCCATTTCTGTAACAGGAGCTGATTGAAGTCATAGATGATTTAAGTAATTTCTTTATTCAAGCTAATATAATTATAATGCTGTTTAAATGGTGAAATTGTCAGGTTAGGTGGAAGGAGGTTCAGCTCTTTGGTTTAGTTTAGATACTGAAGAATTTTTCCAATATACCTTGTGGAACATAATCTGCTGATAAATTAGTAGGTGCTCCAAAACATGCTTTTGTGTACACCTTAAGAGTTTGGACTTATGTTTTAGAAGACTAATGTTAAGAATAGGTTCAGAAAGGCATTTCAATTAAAGACATTTTTGCCCTTTCCAGGTGTGCAGAGGTAAGCTTGAAACCTGGTGGGTGCATGTTTTCTTGATAAAGCTGGCTTGGAAACATCGGTGTACATGCCATTTTTTGGAGGATATTTCTCTCCACCTTTGTAGTCCCATAAGGAAGAAGATTCCTTCAAAACAAAACATAGGAATACTAAAAGCAAACTTGTAATTAAAATATATTTGAAATGGTGTTACATCTTAAAGGAGGTTCCTCTAAATTTCTGAGTAAATTTCAGGTATTTTCTGTTTTGTCTGAACCTGTACAGCCAAGGTTATTTTGTTTTTTAAAGATCTTTTCTGTTCCTTTAGACTTGAATGTAACTTGTGTTTTGTGGTTGGGTGGCAGTCCTGATTTGTATATTTGCAATGTCTTGCTCTATAATATCAAAGAAAGCAAATAACTATTTAAGGAATCAAATTTTATCTCGGAAAGCCATACGAGCAGTTTGCAATGCACTGAGAAGGTCTGTTTGGTTTTTTTTTTTTTAATATATCTGACCTTTAGTGCATTTTTGGTTTTATTTGACTTATTTCTGCTGAAAATTTCTTAGTGTTCTGAGGAGATATTTATGCTGTCAAATTAGGCTTAGTGTTGACAGATATCCTCCCATGTTTCTGTTTTCCTTTTAAGAACATGAGAGATTTTGATTATAAATAGATAGTTGCATTGCTTAGTATGTTCTAGGACACAACTGGATGAGCAGAAATAAGAAAACTGGACTTTTTAAAAAATGCATTGCAAATATGTGTGTGTGTAAATATATAAAATATTGATCTGTATAAGGGCACAGGTGCATACGTCTCTCCTTTTTTTTCAGCTTTTGATATAACTCAACAAAATGATTATATGTAGATGAGAATGAGCCCAATAAAATGTTTTTTTTAAAAAGGGAGGGGAGAAAGAATCTCTCCATGGCCATGCAGGTTTAGTAGATTTGAATGCCCAATAAGATTCTCCATGAGGTATTAATTATATTCCCCACATGTTCAATGCAGCAGGCTCACAATTCGAGTGGTTAAAAGCTACTTTGCAGGAGTTTGCAGAAAGCTTGTTTGAAGATTTCTTTTTTTTTGCTACAGCTTCAGGCATGCCCTGCTGTGGTACGTTTCAGAACCACAGGCATCAGAGAGCAACTTCACTTTAGTTTTAAAATATTGAGTGGTAGTGGGTATGTGGGGGGGGGAGAAGATAGTTGAGAAATAAGCATACCAGAATTTTTACTTCATTAGCCACAGAATTGTTCAGGACAAGTCAATTAATGACTCTGCCTAATTCATGCTGTTACTGAATGAGTGAAACACTGATGTTGTCTTAAGGCAGGTAAATGGAGAACCTTACATTTATGGCAAACTTGTTAATTGTAAAGCAATACGGTGAAACTTCTGAAGTGAGGTGAGGATTAAGGAACAGCAGAGTAATACCCAGCAAAGAATAGTAGTTTGTCACAAATCCTGCAGTGACAAGGCAAGAGTAAAGTGAGTATTATAAGCAGTATAGTTGGTTTAATACCACAATGGTCAAACTGTTTAGTTGACTTGAAGACCAATAAATTACTTAAAAACCAATAAATAGCTTCAGAAGAAAAATAAAAAGCCTTTATCTCCTCACACTTCCCTCCTGCACACACCCCTCCAGCCCAGCCGAAGGAAGATGTATTGACTGGACTATGTTCTGATTCCATCTGGTCTCATTCTTCTGATATCCCACAGCTGCAAGTCTGCAATAATGATGGGTTTAAAATTTTGACTTAAAACTATAGCACCTAGGAAGTTAAAAACAATTGTTAGATAATAGACTTCTATCTGAGCATGTTCTAGTTAACCATGTGTCCATCCATAGTTCACTTGGGGGTATAAATACATGTTTGTCTTTTTCTATACAATGATTTTTTCTCAAGTCTAACAGTTTATTTGTCACAGCCTACTTTCATAGTTTCCAAACTACTTCTTTCTTCAAATACAGGAAAGAGTACTCTAAAAAACCCAAACCCAGTAAACTTTAAATTCAAGTTTGCTTTGTCAACTTTGTGTTAAACAGTGATTGCTTTTCCTCTGTATTCTCACAGTGACTTACATTTAATAGGCATAACATAATTTTCTACTACTAAAGGATAAAATACAAAGTCTATTTCAATTAATACCTTTAGTCAGTAGTCACTGGACATTATGTATTTGGCTTTCATCTGTTTCATAGGAGCACTACTGATTTACTCATATCTTTTACAATTCACTACCTGCTAAGGATATCTTTAAACGTTTTAAGTATTACTTATAATTTTAAATACTACATCAATAATGAACTTTTTAGATTAAGACTTTGTCACCATATGAAATGACAAATTAGTCACAATTTGATACCATTCTTGGCACATTTGTTCCTATGCTTCAGCAGCAGGGTTTTTTAATAAGCTTTTAGTAACTGACCTTAAATACATCATAACAATAGGTTGTTCTTCAATGTCAAACTTTTCTTTAGAAATAGCCGGTTGGAATTGAGTAGGAATCTTTTGCAAATCCTCTGTTATAAATTTTTTTCCAAAATGCACATCGGAATGCTTTTGATAGTTTCTAGACATTTCTACTTGTTTGTGTTTCCACAACTCATAGCAGCAGGTTCCTAAGAGGCTATGATCTTATAGGCACCTAACATTTGGTTCAATATGGGAATAAGAGCAGTAAATACGCAATTTTTATACAATATAACATGAAATATTTCTTGAAAGGAATTTACTTGATATCATGATAAAATTACCTAGTTAAACAAATGATCTTTCTCAGGACTTAATGTGCATTTTGATTTCTTTTAGAGTAATAGAAATCTCTCATTGAATTTGTTTTCAACTGTACATCAGATTCTTCGCCCCGATTTAATTAAACATCTCCTTGAAGATTTTTCTCTGTATTAATTTTTCAAGTTTGAAGATATGAAATTGTCTTCAAAAATGTTTTTTTTCCTATGCCTGTAAATCAGCCATAATTGAGAAAGAAAAGAGAAATTGCACACATATTTTCACTTGATTTATGTAACAGTATTCCATGTGCAGTCAGTGTAGTCTTGACTGGAATCACAGAGCAGTGTTTGCAGAACTCTGAAAAAATATTTTCATAGTTACAAGAATTAACTGTGTGAAACTAAACTATTATCTTTTAAGATTATGTAAACTTGGCTGGTGACAACATTTCTTTTAAAAAGGGAGTCTGCTGTGTGTGATTAATGGATATGCAGCCTAAGATTTGCAGTTGAGCATCACAATAGGGATTATTTTTGGTATATAATTATATCGGCCTCAATATAGATTTTAATGTGCAACAAATCTTTCTCAGAGCTATAGTGAAAGTCTTGCATAAAATATTTAATGGTTGTTCTTTTTAGTTTTTTAGCTGTATATAACTTATATTGCATATTTTCAGGTACACATGTCATGGAAGGCTCTGGACGAATGCTTGTAACTGCTGTGGGTGTGAATTCTCAGACAGGCATCATCTTTACTCTGCTAGGTGCTGGAGGAGAAGAAGAAGAAAAGAAAGATAAGAAAGGTAAATTTCACAACATGTAAAGATGCTCCGAAGAAAGCTCTTGGGCTTTGTGTAGCCAGAGCTCTCCTCAATTCTTGAGAAATAAATATGATTTTAAAAACTTCCTTTTTTTGTATACATTTTTGTCATTACGTGTCTCACAGAAAACCAGCAGAAGCTGTTAACCAATAAATACATTGGATAACAAGATGTTTTTCCAGTGTGAAATTGCAGACTCTCAGTACCTAATTAAATGCAAGGGAATACACAGGCATACTCCCATTGCTGTGTCTTCTTTACATAAATCCACACTCACCTAAAATTTGCTCAGGTTTTGCTTTTGTGCATTTACATTTATGTAATTATTATTTATTTTTTTTTCAGAAAAAAGCGCTTGGCCATGGAAATAACATCTTTCTTTGTGCTTCAGAAATAAAATAAAGATAAGATGTGACTTTTTGCTAGCCTAGTTGTTTAATGTCAGTGACTGACTTCAGAGGCATTTTAATTTCTTACGGAGTAAAGGTCAAACTAAGAATAGTAAACGAGAAGGAAGCAGCAGTAAATGCTAATAGAGAGTTTAACTTTGAAGTCCTGTATCAGTTAATGAAGTGAAGAAGTCTCTCTTGACTTTTCACCTTGTTATAGTCCGATGTCATACGCAATTGCTAATTTATGGGTTGCACACTAAGCAGAAACATGATTTCATGTGTGTCCTTTCCTGTTTTTATTCATGAAGTCTTGTAAATTGTTCAAGTCTTACTTTCAGAATTTTGTTCCAAGTTTGTTCTAAGAATATTTATCTTTCAGACATAATTAAAGGGCCAATTAGTATGGGGGTTTTTAGACATTTCCACTAATTTTAGTGGTTTTCACTAGTAATTAAAAAAAAAAAGTAATTATAGCTTTACTGAAGATTTTACTTGCTATCACCCAGGCAGTGTAATTCCACCTTTTTTTTTCATTTTCATTCTTTTAATTTGAAGCTACGGATAGGAAAGCCAAATTCAAATGGTTTTCGTGATCTACAATTTCCATTTCTGAACGTGCTCAAGTGGTTGCACTGGACTCCATGTGTCTCTGAGGAAATTCCTTTTTACTTGATGAAAGACTTTATGAAATGTTTACCATTTCATTTCTACACACAAATACCTACTAGGCATGGTGAGCTCTAGGAACATTAAAAAAAGAAAGACTAAAACTCTTTCAGGTCAGAATAGTTCTCAACACCAGCTTAGAGTCTAATCTTGCTGTCATTATAGGAGAGACTCCTAGACACAGACCTTGTGAGAGTTGGCAGCATCTATTTGGGCAGTGTCTAAGGATATTGTAGTTGAGAAGCAGTAACTTCAGTACCTGTTTGCAAGTGAGAGCTCTCTACCCAGAGGCCCTTGGATTAGCTGGGTTGACCTTCTCTGTGTATTATTTTGCTCAGGACATTGGCAATTCTCTAATGCCTGACTGTGGATAGCCTGGAAAGACAAGGAAAGAGAAATCTGAGATAGCAGAGTAATGCATTGCACCCTGGTCATAACTTACTACCCAGAGACACAGATAATTACAGCAGTATGTAAGAACTCTTTATGCAGCTACTGAACTGAATTGGATACCAAGAAAATTCCTTCATGTTTTTTGATGTTGCTAGTGGCTTTGTGCTGGTGCAGAGGAGTGCCTGGGCAGAGCTGGTTGCAGACTGAGGCACTGACTCAAACCGTGTGTTCTCATATATAGACCTGCAATTCTCTGGAAGCCTGCCAGTCAGAAATGTTTGTTTCAGTTTGATGTGGGTGTATGCTTTTATCATTCATTAACATTTTGTAAAAATCATCATACAGGTGTGAAACAGGAGGATGGACATCAGCTTCCAGGTAGAGTAAGAATTGTACCACATCAAATGAAAGGATGAGGCTTTTAGCCAGCAAGCTTTGGTGCAAATCAGGGTTGAACTAATGATTAAAACAGCTGTCTTTGAATCAGTCCACTTAAATTAAAGAATTCTTTCAAATCAACGGGATTGTTCATGGCAAACATTAAGTGTGCACACATTGTTGGTGTTGCAAATCTTAATGTTAAGCTTGAGTAATCAGTTATTCTCCAGAAGTAAATTACAGTATATTAAATGTTGAAATGCATGAGTTGCTGTTAGCAGTTCATGCTGTGCTGGTTTGTGTGAGTATCCAATTGGAATAAAAAATAAGCATGAGTAACCAAAACAGTTTAAATTATTACCACCACAGCAAGCAAATTTCCAATTGAAATATTCGTGAATGTAGTTACACAGGGTGTGTTTTTAAATCCTGTATGCTGTTTATTTTCTTCTCCAATTTATCACTTGTAAACGAAACTTGACCATTTTTGTTGAATAACAAACCAGTGCAGTGTGAAACAGTCACTATGGGTCAAGTACTGAGGAAGTTCAAGAGTCTTAATCAGGATTCATTTTAGGACTTCTGCATTCTGTTGTGAACAATTAACCAATAGAAACAAAAAACCCCATGTATTATTTGTAGAGACTAACTTTCTAAACACTAGTATAAAAAAAAAAAACCAATAAAAAAACTTTCTACAAGTTTTTCACCTTCCTGTTAGGAAAGATTGCTTGACCTTTCTCTATTATGCAGATAATAATAATTTCTATAATAAGATAATAATAAGATATTTTTTTTCTGATGCTTTTTTCATTTCACCATAAAGCAGGCAATTATGTAATGTCGATTATTTGGATTTAAAATAATTAATTACTCTCCTCAATCGTCTATTTGCATTTCCACATACAATATTGAAAAGTTTAAATTTCTACGCAGATCAGTGTTCCTATTAGCTAGGTTATGGCAGAACATAGACTGAGCCCATGTTAGATGGGGATGTATCAGCAGCAATACATCACCATGTACAACAATACATAAAATACAAAATATGTAATGTTGTCTATGCTATGTATTATGCTGCATATTTCAAACTACCCATGCATTGTGTAAATTCATTAACTCAATGGAAACATTTCAACCATTTTAATATTTGCATAACATTCAAGTAAAAAAAGTTACAGGTAAAAGGACCAAAGCAATGCACATATTACTGTGTACAGTCAGTTCTCACCAACTCTGTTAACTTTGTTAGATCTTTCATATTTATTTATTATTATTACTATTATTGTTGTTCCATGTATGAGTTTTTGCCTTTGTAATCACATTTTGCTTTTGAAATGTATGTTAATTAGTTTTAAACAGATTGATTTTGGAGAAAACAAAGCCATAGCATTCCATGTATTTTTTTTTGTTTTGTCATGTGCATTTGTTCATGTTATTATTATTATTTATTGTTTTTTTTATCCATTATTGCTCAGTAGATTCTTCCCATCCCTCCTCCCACCCTCCTTCAGCTACAGATGGTGCAGCAGGTGCAAATTCCACTGATAATGCAAATGCCAGCTTAGTCAATGGTACGTCAAGAACACCTAGCTTGTTTTATTTGATAGATTTCTCTCCTGACTCTGTAAAATTCCCTCTCCCTTTTATGAACTGCACAGATGTTGTATGTGCATGTGGTTACCCTCTGAGAGATCCTATCCTATAAACTCTATAGTAGCTTATACGAGATGCCACAAAGATGCTGTGACTTACTGACATTATTCACACAGAATTAAGCGTGGGAGAGGAAGAAGTAGGAATTTTGATCTATTTGCCATTAATTAAAACTGCAATTAAAAGGAACAGTTAAGTACGGCTAGATTCAAAACTTTTGAGTTGGCTTTACGTGCAGTTTCACTGTAAAGTTCGTAACATGTTTGTCAGACCAGATCTGAAGAACACCATGGTTATATCTCCTTTTCTTCAGTTGTGGCACTCTCATAGGTATCCATATATTCTTCATGTAGTTCTAAGAACTAGTGCTGGGGTCAGGAATCTGGCTCAGTTTCAACCAACGGTGTTTTAGGAATAACTTTTGCTGCTTTGAGCATCTTTTTTTGGAAGAGACTGCTTGAAAAGTTATGTTTGTGGATATTTGTGTATGCCCTTAGACAGTGATCATCTAATGACTCTGCCCTTATTTAGTAAGAAGAAAAAAACTAAATTACTCTAGTCAGTTTTGACTGTCTCTCAGTACAGATTCTTGACCCCACATCTTAGCATGCAGATATTTCCGTATCTGTTCTAATAGTCTAATTCCAATATTAAATGGACTGGGTCAGTATTAGTCATGGCATCAGCTGTATTTTTCTGATAATCAGATACACTAGTCTTTATTTGCATAGAAACCTTTCCTTCTTGTACAGCACCAAGGATACTGACAAAAGTAATTCTATTTCTCATTGTGTTGGTGATAGAATTTTTTTTCCATGCAGGTCAGTTGTTTGCATTTCGCATGTGAAACTACAGTTTCTGACATAGCAGTACCAAGTACTAACCAAGTACTAAGATTCGCTACTGCAATATCTTATTTAAAGTGATGACATAGGAAATCTTTGAGCCTGTTTTTAAATAATTTTATTATAATTTAAAGGAACATATAACCAGATTTAAAATTTTATTCATGCACATTTTGAGTTTGCTGGAAAAATAGAGTTTGTGATCCCTACTTCTTACTGTAGGAAAGGGACCTGTATCATCCTGGTTCCAACATCCCAATTTCAGATTCCTTAGAGACCAGGAACCAGAAAATTAATGATGAATATTTCATTCTCCATTCTTTCTGCTCTATGATTCTGTTCTGTTGTGAGCAAAACAAACATATACGTACAACAAAGTCTTACCAGATACCCTCCCTCAATCCCAGCAGAGACTGCAGTATTACATTTATGCTACTTTTACAAGTTAAGCATCTGCTTAAGTGCTTTGCTGGACGACAACCACTGCTCAACAAGATGCAGAAAGGAGTCCTAAATTGTTGTAACCTGGTTTCTCTGTTAGCAAGTGTTAGTTGCCTGGTCAATACCTGCTGTGTTTGGCCTTAATGACTGAACTTAATATGAAAATTGAGTTCCAAGGGATATTAAATCAGTGTCTTTAGTAAGTATGTGATTGTCCATCATCTTCTCTGCCATAAGAAACAATAATTACAGTCCCTGTTTGCCTTGGATTTGAGAGATGCAGACTCAATTCTTTTCAGTGCACAAAGTAGAAGTCACTTTTTTGTGCAGCAGAATGTTTTTGCTTTAAAGTCTTCTAAGGTGAGGCGGTTGAATTAATTCAGCCGATCTTTGATCAACAAGGAAAGGAGATACTTTCCACAAGTCAACTTATCTGACACTGCATTCAGAGGAGAACTGAGACTTGGCAAGTATATCTGAATGCTTTGAAACTCTCTGGGAAATTGCCAAAGTCTGATTCCTGTTTATACCATACATTTTTCTAGTCAGCACTGACAGTGAGCTACAGAATACTTAAAATGTAGGTATGTTTTGGAGAGTAGAAAGGAAGGAAAAAAAAGTCCTAAAGCAAAGAGGCCAAGTTTATGTAGATATTTTTTTGGTCTGGATGAAAGGAATTTTTTCAATAATGTCTGAGAATTCTCCCTGAGATGTGACTGGAAACAAGGTTTTTTACCTAAAGTCTAATATGTAGAAAATACCTAGAAATAAGAAAAAAGTATTATATACTTGAATGGTAATTTTTTTAAAAGAAAATACGGGAAGCAGCAACCACTGTTAATGAGTTTTTTACCCCAAATTTGATATCCTTAGGGAAAAGAGTACTTATCAGTGTCCAGTAGAGCACTACCCGATTCCTAACTCAGGATCTCCATGGTGGGTTGTTGGGTTTCTTTTGACATTTGGTGCTCAAAGAATTTGTTACTTAAATTATATTCTGATATAAAACCATCATACTAGAGTCAGAGAAATGTCTCAGCTGAAATACTTTGCATCTACTAGGAATTCTGTCAGTTCTGGTGTATGTACACTATGATTCACTTCCTGCAAAGCAATCTGCATTTTTAATACATTTTAAAGTATTTTCTGAATT
Organism: Aegotheles bennettii; assembly: GCA_013398125.1. Classification (NCBI taxonomy): domain Eukaryota; kingdom Metazoa; phylum Chordata; class Aves; order Caprimulgiformes; family Aegothelidae; genus Aegotheles; species Aegotheles bennettii. Next base: position 221,663 of record VZRW01004997.1, read on the forward strand.
GTAAGTGAAGTTATTTAGTGAGCACGTAGAAGAATTATCTATTAACTTCGTATTTGATACAGTGGAATCAGATTTTATTGTTTTGTAGTTAGCCCGTATTTTACTAATACATTGGCTCTGCTATCACACTGCATGAAAGAATCCCTGATGATTCACTTCAGATATGTTTAACGTCTCCTTTGCCCCTATATATAGATTTGCAATGTGTGTCTGTTCTTACTAGCCGCAGAATAAGTGACTTGGCATGAATAGGGCCATTTCTCATTTCTGTTGCAAGATGAGACTTTTTTTGAAAATCAGTAGGGTATTTTATATTTTTTGCTCCATCACAGCGCATGAGAACATAACTTGATTTACTTCTTTGGTTGATTTCAAGCAGTTCCTCCAATGAAGAAATAATTTCTAATGCCAGCGATAGGTCTTTGTTACTCTTTCTCATTGACTCTTCATAAAGGGCTGGGAGAGGTAAAGGGGAGCCTTGGAAAGCTTATTTGTAGAAGTGACTGGATTCTGGAGTAAGAACTTTGGCAGTACTGGTGCCATGGGTATGTCCTAAAAGACAGAAGTTTTAATAAGGCAAAGGCAGCATGCAGAACATTTTATATTCAAATCAAAACCTTCAGAACAACTGCAGAATACAGCTCATAGCAGGAGGCTCTATCCTTTCCTAAACCTTCTGATTTTTCATCCCTGCTTAGAAAAGTGGTAAAAATAAAGTCAGATGACTTCCTCCAGATTTCAGTGACCAAACATTGTTCCTTTTACTTATTTATTTTGAAAAAGAAAAGAAGAAAAATTTGCAAAATTATGTTTAAAATGATATTTTTAAAAGAATAGTAAAGAAATTATTATCAAAATATTAATAAATAATAATGCTTTTAATGTTTCTAAACAATGCACAAGAGTCAGAAAGATGGGATAGTGCTTCTGGTCCTAGCAATAACTGAAAGCAGAAAGTACCACTACTGCTGAGAAATCCTATCATCTTAATTTCTTTCTTAATTTCTTTCTTCAGTCATAATTTATAGCCAAGTACAGGCTTTAAATTATGTGGCCAGGAAGAAACAAATCCTTTACAGCATTCTTTTCTTTATCATAGTAACCTAAATTGCTTAGCCTTTGTTCTTTTATCTAAATAATTGGAATATAACTAGCTGTGATGACTTTCTCCCCACCCTGTCCCCCAGTAACCTAAGTGCAGTACCTGCTGAGGCTAAGAATATATTTCTAAAATACTTACATTTATGTTGTTGTTTATGATTGTCTGCTTTGTGTTCTGGTATTTTTAGGTAGCTAGGGTAGATAAATTGTTAATGTAATTCATTACAATTGTGATGCCACTATTAAATAGCAAATATATAATATAAAATTAAGTACTTTGATTTACATAGAAAACCAGTGTATTTTATGTTTGCCAGTTATGAGAGGCACGGGTTTGGGTTTGTTTGGGGTTTTTTTAAGTTGAAGAATTTTCAATTATACTACTTTAAGCTTTTTAATTGTATTCTGAAAGAGGAACCACAGAGCAGGAGGAGCAGGACATAGAGCAGACTGACTGCTCTAAATTAATGTTTTCCACTTTTTAAGGAAGGCTTTATTCTCTAGCCAGAAATCAGAATCTCTAGAGTTGTTTTATGTCTTCCACTAACTTTATTCAAAACTATTGTAAGAAAAATGGCCATTACACAGATAGCAAGTTCAACTGTGCACTGTATGCAAAAGTCTTTAAGCAGATTTCACAATGAAAATGAACTTGGTTTTGATCAGGTTTGTAGATTCATGTCTCGTGGCAAAATGTTTTTGGTATCTACCAGATACTGCCTTTTAAAAGCCATCATATAGCCAAGGTGGGAATAGAGCTAGAAATGCAGACAGGCAGTTGGTGTCCTTCAGCATACATGCTGAGATGAATCTATGTAGAGAAACATCCATTCCTGTAATTCTCTGCTTCTGAATTTCTCAGTGCCTGCAGCCTATTAGTAGGGGATGAAATGTCGTAGTGATACATTTATGACTGATTTGGCCATTTTTGCCCTTTTTGAGAGGGAAGTTTTTAGTGATCTCCCAATTGCCAAAAATACAAATGTGTCTTAGCCTTTTAATTGTGTTATTTATTCACAGCACAGAGTAAAAAAATGAATATATATACTGCAGCATAATTTCTGCTGCTTTATTGTACATATCAGTACCAGCTATATTACTGCAGGAACGTGGAAGAGCAGAACTTAACTGCTGTCATATTTTATTTAGAACTAATGATACGTTTCTCATTGGAATGTGTCAAAAATCCTGTAAAGGTGTTGTAACTCTTTTCCTTAGCATTACATTTTTGTTGTGCATTGTGCATAACTTAAAAAAAAGGAATGTCATCCATTCTGAATGTAATATTTGTAAAACTCAAGTAGTCTTTTCCATCAGATAAAGTCGTGTATCACAGTGAAAGTTCCTTAAGAGATCCCCCGAGACATTTTGAATACATTTGAAATTGCCCACTGGTTATTCTGAATACCAAAGTTTTGCACGCTCTAATTTGTATTTTGCCATTTTTACTTCATACACACTTTCAAATGGTACATTTTCAGTTTTAAAAAACAAATAAGGGCTTTGGTGCAGTAAGAATATATGTAGCTAAGATTCTAAATTGGAAATAACATGCACTTGGCAAATCTTTCTTTTGGATAAATCTGAATATATGATGATCACTTGGCACTCTTATTTACAGGAGTAACTTGCTAAATAATGCAACCAAGGGAGAAAGATGTAATTTAAAAATCATAGCTGATTTGCATTTTTATTTATTTATATTTATTAACTGTAATATTTTTATTTTGTCTTCATTTACTAAAATAAAGAATTTCCTTCTGCACTACGTCAAGAAAGTCATGCTCTGTACTGGGATATGCCAAAATCATACCAGTAGTTTTTTTAAGTCACAGCTCTCTGAAATTTCCATTCAGGAATATTATTCAAATTCTACTTTCTACTGGATTATTTTTATTACTTTCACCCTCTTAATTTATGTGATTTACTCAAAAATATGTGCTGATATTTAATATTTTACATGTTACAACATTGAACTTGACTGTAGTTCCTTGAGTGTGTCCAGCTAAGCTGTCTATGATTCTAAGTAAACATGCTATAACAATAGCTACTGATCATGAATAAGTATCTGTAACATGCTCATTACTTTTGTCTGCCCTTTTTATTTAAAATCCCATTTTCATGTTCTGTCTTGAGTGAAGATTGTTTACTGTCTGTTGTCTGTTGAAATTTTTCATCATATAGGCAAAATGCAGGATGGGAATATGGAGAACAGCCAGAACAAAGGTAATCTTCTTTCATATTAAGGAGGTTGTGGATTTTATTTTTAGCATGTAGTTAAATTCTGTTAAAAAAATTAAATGAAAATTTGTGATTTGTGCCTGTGTGTGAAAATGGCCCTACTGTTCAAAGAGAATGTTGAAAAAACCTCAATTAAGCAAACCCAAATAAAAAACCTACCAAAGCAATTGTAACTTACAGAATTTTGATATACCAGATACTTAGGTTATTTATGGATGATACTTTCCTGTCACAAAGTTCTTTTGAATTCATCTTTCCTGTGCAAGTTATGTATGCTATGTATCATTAGTGAATTTCCAACTCTATTTTTGGTATGTCTTGTCCTCCTTGGTGTTTAATGACGTTGTACAAACATATTTTCGTTTGCAGGGAGAAGGTAAAGCAATAAGAAAAGGAAACTTTAAAGTCAAGAGGCTATTTAGCAATGTAGAAGTGTATTATGAGAATAAATTACAGGAAGATTAAGAAGCTTAGGAGTTTCTTATTTAATGTGCACCCTCAGGAAGAAATTGAAATAAATACTTTGCTTTCTCTGAAGCAAAGTCATGGTTCCCTTTTTATTATATTGAGACACAACTATCATCATGTCTTTAGGCTATGCCAAATAAGTAAATTAAACTGTAACTTTCTCTTCTCAGAGAATTCTAAAGGTTGCAAAGGTGGTGGATCAGAAACTGAATAGATAAACTCAGTTGTTAATGGTACAAAACTATTGAATAAAGTTATCTTAAATGAGTAAGTTTTAAGGTTAGGTAAACAAATTAGATTTCCAGGTCAAATAAGCATGGTTTTGTGCAATCTGTTCATGAATGTCAAAGTAAAGCTGTTTCATCTCATTCTATTTAATTTACTTGCGTCTGTGTTCAATACGAAACAGACTCATACACATATATAAACTGGAATGTCACTGCTTTTAAAAATATGTCTTTCTCTTTGATGCTAAAATAAAGTTTACTTATATTAGCATTAGCATTCTTTCAAGAAAGAGTTTGGTTCAGCCTTTAAATTCTGTGTGCTTTTTATGGCAGAATGGTGGTGTATCACCATCTGACCTGATGGCTGAGTTACTTGAACGCAATGCTGAGGAAGCTTCTGTAGCCTGGTATTACCTAGGATGGCGGTGGGCAAAGTGTGGTCCACTGGACACTGAGGTGCCCATGCAGTCAAGAGAAGTGGTGCATGGATCACCTGTGGCACCACATTGCCTCTCAAATGTTCTCAGTAAATGTATGGTCATAAAGGGCGCATCGTAATCTATGAGACATACCAAAATTTAGAGATATATAGACCAGCTGTTTGCCAAAGCATTTGAGATCTGCCATTCTAGGAAATCCTGCGCTGATAGTGTGCTGTTACTTGCCAGGTAATTTGCAAGACATTAAGTGATATATATGTGTATAACAGAATGTCATTGGTGGTTTAATGAATAAATAAAAAAATAAACAAAAATCAATGGTTTTCATGGTATTTGACAAAGAGCACATTACATATCACCTTCTGTAGGGAGTGCACGTGGGTGTGCGTGTACGTTTGCACCCCTGCAGAACCCCCCTGGGTCTCACAGGGGCGTCTGCCTGCCATGGGAGAGAGGTGTAATTCTGTGAATAGTTACAGTCAGCTGTGTTGCAGTCAGCCTCTGTCGCGGGTGTTGCTGGTTGAATTCAGTATCAACACTAAGATAAAAAGAATGGAGAATAGTTTTGGAGTAACAGTTTTGTTCTGCATTATTAGCCAAGCAGCAGGACGGGGCTGCTGCCATGGAGATGCAGCCACTGAAGAGTGCAGAAGGGGGAGAGGGAGATGACAAAGACAAGAAGAAATCCAACATGCACAAGAAAGAAAAATCTGTTCTTCAGGGAAAGCTGACCAAGCTGGCAGTCCAGATAGGCAAAGCAGGTATGGCTGGATAACTGACCCAACAGCAGCACGTTGTACTAGCAACAAAGGGGTTTAAAACAAATTATTCTTAAAAAGGATAGGGCTTTTTTACTGCAATGTTTAGGAATAGGTCATCATAATACTGTTCCAAAGACAGTGTATAGTATTGAAGATCTTTTATTCTTCTAAAACTCAGATTTGACTGTCAAGAAACTGAAGCTTTGGGCTACCTGGATTGTAATGAATATTTGAATCAAAATGTAACTTTTCTCATGGGCAATATTCCCAAGTGCAGTAATTACATATTTAATTTCCTCTCCCCTTAGAACTTCTGAGTACACAGTTTTAGAATCTCTAATATCATCTCAAAATACCACTCACACAGTATTTCCCTCTTCTGAAATCAGGATTCTCAAATCATTCTGTTCTCCCTTAATATCCATGTTCCAGCCTTCTACCCAAGTATGACACATCTGTTGACTCTTGGATCCAGTACCATCTGCTCCCTACTGTTATAAGTAGCACTTCTCCAGCATGTAGGTAGAAACTGAAAATCTTTCATAATGACATAAAGCTCATTAGGTTCATTTTACTGGTGGTATTAAAGAGATCTTTTTCTCTATCCATATCCTGGGCTGAGGCCCTACAACAGATTCCCAACTTTACCTCTGTTCAATCTTCTTTATCCTTCTTTACCAGTCTGATTTTTACCCCTGCTATTCCTTCTCATTCCTTTTTAAGTTCATTACACTTAGTTGATCACACAACCCCACGATGCCCCTTCTATTTCTTTCTGTGACTCAGAATCTATGGTTATCATCTCTTGAATATCCAATTTCATGGTTTGCCCAGTTTCATATTCCTCGAGCTCCTCTGCTTTGTTGCTAGTTGTACAACAGTGTGCATTGATACAAAACCACTCATTTCTCATGATCATTAATTTCTTAGATTAAGTACCTTTCTACATTGCCTTCTGATTATTACTCTTTGGTATTTCAGCAGGCATGTGAATGTCACTTTTAAGGTAATTGTATAGGGGTTTCTAACCGTAGTGTGGCAAGTAATATGAATTAAATTAATTAGTCATTGCCTCATTTGTTTTTTCTTTGCCACTGGGCAGTCTATGGGGATGTCTGGCGTTGTCATGAGTGTTTGCCTGTACAGGATTTTGATGGATTTTCCTTTATCCTCTGGCATTTGGCCGTCTCCCTGACTCATCTGTTTCCTGTCAACCTTAGCATCCTTCAGCTTACCAACACTTTTTTTTAACTTCAATCAAGACATGAAATTCACAGCATTCTCCTCCTAGTGTATGATCTCATTAGAGAGAAATTAATTTATTTGGAAATGCAGGCTTAGCTGCTGCATTAGAAACCTGCCAAAGAGCAGTAATAGTAGCAAGGCAAAATAGATGTTCTAACGGAGTTTTGATTTGTATGTTTGCATCCTGGAACAAAGCTGTGGAGGAGGTGTGCTATCTTAGCAAAGTCTGTGTCATTGGATCTTCCATGACTTCTGTAAAATATTTATTAGTTTCTCTTGTGCTCTACCATCAGTGTTGTACCTCTTTTAGGCCTCTCTTCATAGAAGTATGCATTCTTTGCATAGGGAAACCTTGGAAAGAGTAGTATTTCTCACATTTTTAAGAAAAGCAATTAAAAACTCTTCTGTGGACGGTTCTGCAATATTGGCTCATTGTACTCAGCCAGGCACATCAGTAGGGCTTTTCTAAGCTATTTTATACAGCAAAATAAACTACAGAAGACTCCTTTTCTCCAACCTCTTATGATAAGCTTATTTAAAAGCAAGATGAGTTTTGAATATGTATAGACTAGTAATTTGCAAAAGGTGAAGGTTAGAAGGACAGATAAATGTTGTATCTGACAAAGTAAGGTACTGAAATGAAAAAGCTTAAGCAACAGTGGAATTCTTGTTGAACTGGATTGACTGAGAAGTAACAGAGGCAGTGGGAAGATGGTGCTTAAAAATTAGTGCAGTATGATTCAGCTGTTCTGTAGAATTCATGAATGTTTGGCTGCTGTAAATGTATTTGTGATGTTTTTTCTACATTGTAAAATTTATCATCATCATTATTGGTACTGGAGAAAAATCTCATGTAGAGTAAGAAGATAATTTCATATCAAATTAAAATGTCATTTTCTAATTGCACATGGTTTTAATAGTGGGGGTTTTTTACTAACTGATTATTTCTGTTTTCAGGTTTGGTGATGTCTGCCATCACTGTAATAATTTTGGTACTATATTTTGCCATTGACACATTTGTGGTCAACAAGAAACAGTGGTTGCCTGAGTGCACTCCTGTCTATGTTCAGTATTTTGTGAAATTCTTTATTATTGGTGTTACTGTACTTGTGGTTGCTGTTCCTGAGGGACTTCCACTTGCTGTCACTATTTCTCTGGCTTATTCTGTAAAGGTAAGAAACATTAAAAATAATTATGAGAGGAAAATACTGTTCAGTTGATTTTGCTGTCACGTTATTCTTCAGATTTTATCAGATGTAATGGAAGCTGGCCTGTAAAATAATGTGCACAAAACGTTAATGAGAATGAAATGTCTTTAAAGTGAAACTTTGCTTTATATTGAAAGTATTTCTGATAAAATGCAAGTATAGGTGTATTCTAATACATATCTTTAAAACTACACGGTGCAGGAATATCGAATCATAGAAATACCTACTTAGTTTACAAGGTCACCAGGAATTTATTGAGCAGAATTTACTGTGAGGATAGTTCAATCTTTTGATAGAGAATAATTTGTCTTCAAATTTTTTTGTGCAATTGTACAAAGTTTTGACACGGATTTGAAGTATCTAGGAATGCTTTTCAAAGAAATTACAGTTTCACTGGAGCTTTCATGCGCTTTTCTTAGCTGCATTTGCAGTTCTTTGTAGCCAATGTAAGTGATATAAACAATGTCAATTATGTAAATTATGTCCATTTATCAAAGACAAAATTATTTCCAGGGTGGTCACTGTTTGTTTGTCTGTAACTATGGCTTGGGTTATTGGCCCCGATTAAAGTTCTAGTTTAGCAAACATCATGGTCTAACAAACAAGACAAAATACATACTTCTTTTGCTTTTTATAACTGATGTTAAAAATCGGTCAAAGCAAACGTTGAAGGTTTTTTATTTTGCTTTTTCTCAGAAAATGATGAAGGACAACAATCTGGTCCGCCACTTAGATGCTTGTGAAACTATGGGTAATGCCACAGCCATCTGCTCTGACAAAACCGGGACACTGACCACCAACCGGATGACGGTTGTCCAAGCCTACGTTGGTGATGTCCACTACAAAGAGATCCCTGACCCAGATTCCGTACCCGCCAAAACCCTTGATTTGCTGGTTAATGCAATTGCTATCAACAGTGCTTATACTACAAAAATTCTGGTAAGAAGGCTTTTTCTGTCAATAAATGAAACACAGCAGAAGGAATTGCAGTTTCTTTAAGCAGTGTTAATTCCTATAAATCCTGTTGTTGATTAGGGAAGTGTTAAGTACTGTTGAGGTCCTCAAAATGAGAACAGGTACTGTAAAAACTATGTATTTCATGTTTTGGGTTTTTTTTAAGGATAGGGATGTACTTGCAAGTACAAGACCACGCTACATTTTGAAAACTCCTGATCTTGGTAGATTGGGATGGCCCTGTTTCAGCACAGGTGAATTTGCTAACACGACTAGTTTTCACTGAGACTTCATATGTGTAAAATTATTCTTGTGGGTCCAAGAACTTTCAATTAATTCTCAAATAGGACAAATTGGATTGGTTAAATCAGTGAGGTTAATGATCTTTATTAATTCTAGTTTCAAGTGAATTACATCCAGAAGTATTTTATTCAGTCAGTAAAGGAGAGGGAAAATGGAAATAGCATGTTTGCTTGTGGCATTAGATTCTTCTGCACAGAGCTAATTAAGAGCTGAAAAATTTTGCAATTCCAAGAGATCTGTTCTTTGAAAGGTCAAGCTTAATCTTAATATTGCAGAGCAAATACTTTGTTTTTTTAATTTATGAATTTATGTATTGTCTTTTTTATAGCTCTATGCTGAGCTGCCTAATGGTCTTGCGTGCACTTCGTGTTTGTTTTAAAAGTAGTCTTTTAAAATACAGTCACAGAAAACAATTGGTGAAATACTGCTGAGTGCTAGAGCATATATTTCCTTTAATTCTGCCTGTGTAAATGGAAGAAGAATGTTTAGAGAAACCTGATGCAAGTATGCAAAGTGTGTTTGTGGTGAAGGTGTTTTTGAAGTGAATGTTGCTGAGGGTTGCTTGGGCAGGGTTAGTGTTTGAAGTCAAAGCACAGCTTCAGACAGTCATCTATCCTGTCATGCACTCACTCTTCTTGCTGAAAGCTCTCTGGAAAGGGAAATGTGGGGACAACCAGCCTCTGAGGCACCTTGAGCTGCTTCCTACATCAAGAGTGGACAGGGAATCGCACAAGGCCTCCATCAGCTCAGGGAGTTGGTACCTTCTGGCTGAAATCAGCCAGCAATGGGAGCAACCTCTTCTCTTGCACTGTGCAGACAAATTGCTCTAGTCGACGGAGGTTGGAGCTTCCCTTTTGACTTCCAGTTCAGATACCCCAGAAGCACAGAGCTCGCTCAGCTATGCACAAATTGCAGCGGGGAGCATCCTTTCTTTTTCCTATGGTCTGCCCAGGTCAAAGCCAACCAGGTTAGCTGAAATTAAGGATGGGCCTTTCTTTCTCAGGTGCTTCAGTGTAAATGCTGTGTAATAACTCAGTGAGTATTTTATGGCAGTGGCTTTTTGGAACCAAATTTGTGTATTTGTATATTAGCAAGAATATTTTACTATTGCCGAGTACATCAGGCTTTCAAAAATCAATATAACATTTGATTGCTGGGGAGAGGAACACAAATCTTAGTTATTTTAGTATTGTTACAGCCTAAGTAAGGTTAGGTACTTCAGAAAGAAAAACAGAATCAAACTCATCCTCAGCACACAGGCTGGGATTAAGACAAGGTAATGCAGGCACATGGGGATGAAGAATAATAGGCAGCTATATAAATTTGTGGTTTTGTAGCTGCTACAGTGGCAATGCTAGTCACCAACATCAGTCCTAGCTCAAGACTTGGGAGGGCTTTGAGAGAATGTTCCCAGTGTGGGCAGAATTGTCCTCATTCCTAAGAAAGAAAGAGGCAGGGGGCAGGCAGATGGGCTTGGTAGTTAAGTCAGGTGTAACTGCCAGAGCAAGACTCAGTGTCATCTGGGCTTCGTTTGGTTTTTATTTTGCTGTCCATTTTGAACGCCTGAGATAAACACAGTAACAAAGTGTTTCTGTTCACCTCCCATACCAGTTCGCCCTCTTCGAATCTCAGAGTAGTTTTAGATGTCTGAGTAAGGCACGGGAAGGCATCAGACCTTTCAGAGTGGTGTATCTGTAATACTGAGTTTAATGTTCTGTCTTTCTCTTGTGGTAATGGTTTCATTTGATGGAAAAATTTCTGATTGAGTAGTTCTAAAATTTCACTTTGATCTCAATATAAGTTTGGGGTTTTTTTTAACTTTTTTTAACTTCAGTCATTCTTGTTGAAATTAGTTATGTGTGCCTATTAAAAAGAGTCAATATTTCAGTATTTCAGGTCTTGTTTGACTTTGCACAGAGACTGATTCTCTGTAAAATTGATAAATGGGTGAAATCCTCTGGAAATCTGACTGTATATCAGATGACTTTTTAGCTATTGTAACAGCATCATAGATCAAGCCTTGCAGTGTGGACCCCACGAGAATAACAACTCCAGTGTCAGAGGATTTCATTTTATTCATTGTTTATAACAAGCTTAAGGTAAAGTTTAAGATACAAGGTATTGTTCCATATCCCTAATTCATTTTAAATCATAAATAAATATAGTAAAAAATACATAAGGGAGTAGTTTCCAGGATGAAGTGTACAGAATTGTTTTTCTAGCTGCTAATACTGAATGCATACTCGTGCGTTCATTCTGAGAGCGTATTTAATCAAAATGTGAATATCAGCTCAAACCCAAAGGGCGTATAAGTGTTTTATTGCTAAGATTGAATTTTGCATATTCTATTTTTAGTTACCTAGTTATGCATATGCTGTAAACTGCGCTTTGTATGAACTTCTGTTCAGAGTGATCACATATGGGACCGTAAAATTAGTCAAGATGCTCTGCTGAATGAGAAATATTCCCTCTTGCATTGTCTTTTGATTAAGGGCCAATTGAACCATTGATAAACATATAAAAAGAAAATAATATCACTGCTTGGGATAAAAGATTTGAATTTCCCTGAGAAATTAAACGCAAATTATTCCAACTGAACAATAGCATCATTAAATGTAGTTCTTTTTAATGCTTTCCAAGGATTAAGTTACTGGGCGAGCTGATTTTGTATTCCATTAGCTTCAGAACAACTTTAATGCTGCTTTTGTCCTGTGTATGTGAAGCTGTTCTTCAGAAAACCTTTCTTTTCCAGTGTTCAAGTTTTAGACAGCTTTCCCACATGGAAGGAAAAATTAGACTTCATACATTTTCACACGTGAGCTGTGATGAGTCCTGTAAAACTTCTCTTACTCTGAAAACAAAATTTGCATTTTGGGAATACTTTGACTGCATTTGGAGCAGAAGTACATTGATCTTGAATATCACGGAGCAACGATGACATGGAGACCCCAAGTACCAATACTAGTGATTTGAACTCTTCTGTTGGGCTCTTGCATGCATAAATTCAATTTTAATTAGAAAAGCATTTCTTCTAATTTCCGGAGAATTGTCAGAGGCCATAGATGCCATGCTTGCTGGATGGGTATAATGTGCTCTTATTAAAAAGAGATCACAATTAGTATTCAGTTGAGTGATTTTCAGCACCAGTAGAAAATACCCAGCTGAATCCATTATTGTTTGGCTCTAACACGGGCGTTTCATTTAGTACTTGATAGGTGCCTGGGGAGCGAAAACACTGCTTACGCCTGTGTTAGGTGAGTGTCTGGATCTGCATCAGGAGGACTGTTTTCAGTTCTGACAATCTGGAGTATCACTTACTGCGTTGGCACAGTACATGGCACGATGCAGCAGCATCCTCTAACCAAGGATCTCAAAGGAAAAAAGACAGAAATGTCACAGAAAAGTGCAAAGCATTCGCTCCCTTCTGCACCTTCGGCTAACATAGAAAATGAAGTAAACATGTGTTAGTCTACATGTTAGGAAATGTTAGTCACGAAATGAATGTGACCTTGTAAAGCCTTTGAAACAAAATGGCCTCTATTGGATAAAACCAGAATGGGTGAATGAAGCAAAAAAAAAAATAGAAAAAAAGAACAGAGACAATTTTATTGCAGCCAGAAGAGAGGAAGCTGTGTTTCCTGATTATCAGATGGCAGAAGAACACCTGCATGTGACACTGCAACACCTCTCTAAGAAAATAGTGAAGTTGCCAAGGTTGTTGCCAGCACCCAAATTCCAACCATGTTCCCACACCAGCCCTAGATGAGGGTCTTCACCGTGTGCTCAGACAGACCTCTCCTCACAAGGCTGCAGGGATGGCTTTGGGGGCCCCAAATGACTCCAGCAGGGAGGAGCAGAGATTCCCCCCGAGCTTCCCTGAGGAGTCTTTTCTAGGAGAGAGTGAGGATTCCCCTCCATGGGATAATGCTGCTGAGGACACAGGCTGGCTGCAGGGGTCCATGGCACAGAACAGCAGGAGGGAGCTGTAACATGGGCTCTGCCATTCAGATTTACTGGGAGAAAAAGGGACGTGTTAATTTATGTTCTTGCTTTGTGTGATTATTTCTTCCTGAATATATAATGAGAGATCTTATTAAAATAAGTGGCACAAAACTTCTAACTTCTTTATACTGAAAGCAGTTCAAGAGATTGTGGCACAGAATTTCATTGGTATGAATAAACAGTTCTTTTGCCTGATGCAGAATACTGGAGTGAATGCACTTCAGACTTTCTTGCAGGAAGGGGGTGGAGAGAGGCTGGCAGAGCAGGTAGGCAACCTATAATATATGAGGAACATGAGAAGAAATTACATTCTACAAAAGTGAAAAGGTAAAAGTAATGGAAAATAAGATTTTAGCATAACAGCTGCTTTGCAGGTATAGGTTAAGAGTTACTGCGAGTATTGAAAACATGGATGTAGCAGCCAGCTGAAGGTTCTTTTTATTTGTGAGGAATATGTTTGCAATGTTCTAAGTTAAAATAGATACTTTAAAAAGCCCCAGCAAATGCCAACAAAAACACATACACAAAAAATCAGGACAGGAATGAGGACAGAAGTGGTAAAAAAAATTAATAAGGATAGACTGAGGAAAGGTTTCGTTTATGACAACATTAAATGACAACCTAAGTAAATGACCTGGCCTAAATTCTATTTTATTTCTTCCATAGTTCCCTACCATTAACGTTAATCTGCAAATATAACTGGCAGCTCCATTTGCTGTCTTGAAGTCTGTGAGAATGGTCAGTCATTCATCAGACAGACAGCCCGGCTGTCAGTCAGGGCTGACTTGCTGATAAGGAAGCAGGTCAGCCTTGGGGAGGAACAGGCAATGGGAGAAGGAATGAGAACTCCAGAAAGCAGAATGTCACAATGAGGGCACAGTGATGGGAAAAAAGGGAAAACTGGAATGTAGGGAGGAAGGATGATGATAACCTGCCGGCAACAGAGCTTGCACATATTCTTCCCAGTGTGCTCCCCCCCCCCCCCCNNCCACTGCTCCCCCCCCCCCCCCCTTGCCAATGTGCAGCTTCCCCTACTTTACTGCCTCCCATTTTCTCCACATAGAGTTGCAAGCTTCATCCACAGGGAGGTCTGCACTAGTAATTTTGGAATGGAAGGGTTTGAGTGAATTTTGACCACAATCTGAGCACAGAACATCTATTGTAATGGTTTTCTTACCTCTGCTTTCTTTCCTCCAGGCAATACTCAAAAATAAATTCCACCTTTAGATAATGTGTCACGATTTCAGTAGGTTGTGTTTTCAGGTTGAGAAGGATGGGGAGGGGAAGGAGTGCTATTTGACAGCCATTTTATGTAAGGACAGATCTGTGCAAGGTTTTATCCTTATGTAATAATCCTGGAAATCAGTAAACAGAAATATATCTGGGATGAATTTTTGCAACCTAGCCCCTTTAATGACACTGGACTGGCTTCATGTCAGTGTCATCTGGCTTTAGAATTCAGTGTCATTGAATTGAAAAAATTAGTGTAATTAATTTTTTCACTGTCTGAAAAAGAACACGTAGATTTGTATGGACTCAAGAAGCTCTGCTCCAGGTTTTGCCCCACAATCGTATGTGTACAATAGGATTATTAAATACACAATATGAGGAGTAACACAGAGGAAAGTCTGCTTTGCAGAAAATCAATGCATGATTCTCAGGGTGACATCTTCTAGCTCAATGAGGCTGGATTTAGGTCAGTGAGGCTGTCTTATGAGTCAAGTAACTTGAGGCCAGCGCTGTAAGTCTTACTGGCTGCTTTCAGCATGTCAGTTTGGTAAGGAAAATCTGGGAAAAGCATATGTGCTCTTGTTTTTGAAGTGCTCAGGTGATGGCATTACAGTATTGTCTGGAGCATTTCTGAGTCTCCAGCTAAACGGTGCATTTGATCCATTTAAAATAAAATATTTATTGGATTGAAATTTGATTGAACTGATTTATAAAAATCTGTGTGTTTTGTAAGAGTTTTCACTTCATAGGCAAAATTATTACCATTATAGGTAAATGTATGTCTTAATCTCAACCTCCGTATTTTGTTCCCAGTGTGTTACACACCTGTATAATGTAGCTATACATTGTAGATGGGACCAGACAATGCAGGCCAAGGTATCTTTCTATATATAAGCAAGATAATCATCACCAGAAAAAATTCTGAGCAATATTTTTGTAAACCCTGTACATAAAGTCCTTGGTAAGCATTTTCTCAGAATAAGCTGGGCAGGAAAAAAGCAACCTATGGTGTGCTTATTATTTACTGTGTAAATAATAATTATTAGAGATAATAGATCATGTAGTTAATTGTCTCTGCTTCTAAGAATGGTGATTAGCAGAGAGTAATGATCTTCACACATCACTTGCCACTTTTTATATAATAAAAAGTACAAATATAGCTTTTCTCACTAAATTAGCAACTGAGTTAATAATTGAAATAACCTGAATGTGTAAAGCATAGGACATGTTGTTATCCCAGTCATGTGCTCGCTGCTGTCAAGGTGAAGGGGCTTTGTCTTGCTAGCAAAAAGCTTTTTCTTAATAAAGGCTCCTTTTTTGAGAGTTGTATGTGAGGGGTAGAATGGCATCAGCTGCCCAGGAAGCTTCTCAGCGGTTGTCTGTGGGGTGGATTTAGCTAAGCAGAGGGCTTAGTGAGCAGAGGTCAGAGCAGGGCCACTCTGGAGATCTGCTGTTGGCAGTGCTGCACCCTCGGGAAGGGTGCGGATTTTCCTTAGTGGCTGAGCTGTCAGAGGCAAGTGAGGTTTCCCCACAATATGGTACAAATGTAATAGGTAGAGGAGGTGACCTGAATGTGCTCAGACAAAGCCAGTTCCTTCACTAAAGATCTCATTATATAGCCAACAGTAATTGTAAATGAATTTTGCATTAGAAGGACTGCAGCTCCTGGCAGCACTTTTCCTTAGTTCCTAATCTTTAGTTCCTAAAGAAAATCTTTTCTGTCAAAGAAAGGGGTGATGGGCCTGCCTCAGCAACAAATGAATGTAGAGAGAAAAGATGGGTAAAGAAGATAATCCTGCACTGTAAATCATAGCATGACAATTTATTCCCATGCTAGTTGAAAGTTTATGATGGAGTCAAATTATATGTCTTTATTTTCTTTATTCATGTGGCAGAAATTAAGGTAACAGTAACCTCCTTCATGCTGACCTTCTTTGCAATTGCCAAACTCTGATTCCATTTATCCTGTTGGAATAAATAATCACTGCAGGATCATAAATGGGACTGGCAGTCACTTGGAAGCTTTTTGTTACCATAATATGATTTACCAAATAAGCTTTTTTCCCCCCTTGCTTGCTTGTATGAAAATGAGTAAATTAGATTTTTAACTTGCTATGATGCAACAGCTGTTTGTCCTATTACCTTGCATAGGATTTTTTTAATGTTATTTATCTTGCATTCATGTTCTTATTTTCCACTCATCTTGTACTGACATAAGATGATTCACTTACAGGGATAACTGCCAACTGTTTCCAAATACGCCTGTTGATGAATGCAGGCTTTAAAAGTCCCCGTTTCCCACAAGGTACTCCCAAGTATTTTCATCTTGATACATAAATATTGCATATTGTTGTCTGATCATTTTTAGGACCATTTTTTAAAAAACAAAACCAAAACAAAACATGTTGGCACAATGAATGGTTTTAATATGTCCTCCTTTTCATGCCTATGATAGCCAGTGACATAAAGTCTTTGGAGCTGGTTGATCTGCTGGTCAGAGTTTACTGTTAACACTTTCTATAGGAGGTTACCAGGGAGCATGTTTGCCTCATGGGAGCTTTTGTTTTACATGAGTGGGTGTAAACCACTTACTTCAGGCGCATCTGGTTTAATGTAGGTTTTCTTTGTGTTCTCTGTCATCAGGAACACGAAGATGATAATTTCAAATGTGACAATTTATGACCAATTTTATAGAAGATTGCAGTGTCTTTATAATCAAACAAAGATACACAAACAGGCTTATTAGAAAACAATGCGGTGGGTGAATCATCTCATAATGAAATATGATATTTTTTTTTCAGATATATGTTACATAAACATATAATGCATACTATGTAGTTTATAGTTAGTTTTCTTTTTAGTCCAGTGTGGTTTATTCCTCTGGGGAAAACAACCCAAACAGCCTAACTGAAAAACCCTCAACTGGTACAATGCCTGAAATACAACAGGTCATCAATAAAGCATGTGACAGAAAATATCTTGCTAATTTCAGATCAATAAATGTGCAGGACTTACTTTACAGACTTGAAAAAGACTTTAAATGGACGCAGCATTGCCATTCTTTGGGAATGAAATTGCACTTAATAATATTTATTGTATTTCTGTTAATGTCAGCAAAATATATTTTTCTTTTGTTTTGAGTCACAGCTAGTCCTAGAAAGTTGGTGTTAAATACACAGTAAGTAAAAAAGCTATGCTTCAAATTGTAGTTCCCACTTTCTTCTGCAGGTAGACCCCACTACCAGATTTTATTTCAGTTTTCTTTTCTTGTATGTGAAGCTCTTGGCACCTCTACATTCCAGTCAATCACATTTTTGTATTATTTACAAGTGAGTGTGGGAAGCTGTCCAAGAACTGTGGCCTTTCTGCTTTTAGAGATGGTGCCAGATAAGCTGGAAAAGCCTCGAGTGGATGGGACTCTGAAGAGTTGTAACCACAAGTTCTAAGCAAACTGCAAGGGGCACTGGTTTCTCAAAGGCATAAGATCTGATTTCTCGGGGGCATATGACTTTGATGGGCAGAAGGCAGAAGGCAACTGTTACATAAAATCCATTTCCCAGCTGGAGTCTAGCACAAGAAAGGGGAAGTTTTCAAAGGAAAGGTTGCTAGAGTGTTTTAAAGTAATCAAAACTATACTGTTAGCATCATTGAAGAAGTGATGGACCTGTTTGGGCAGACACCTTGCATGGAAAAATTTAGCTTCTAGAAGGAAGTTTTAAAAAAATTTGGACCACTTTAAGAAGTACTACTACAAACCTGTCTCGTGTGTAACTGCAAAAAACCACAGCAAAAGAGTATGGCTGGTTACCGACAAGTCTTTATGGAGACACTGGCACATCTCACCCATCTGAAATGATGAGTGAGTACTGGGCGGGAGATGTGGCTCGTTGTTCATAATCCCATATTGGCCATGTTAAAAACCTCCACTGCTTATTTCTTGTGCCATTGTTGTTTTCTGTGGTTTCTACTTACTCAAGTGAGCAGAGAAGCAAGTCACCTTACACTTCCCTTCACTCCAAAGGAGAAGAGTTGGCAGTGCTCAGTGCTGGTTTGCTAGGGGCTGTATCTTTGGAAGAGGTGAGAGACAAGTTTTTCTGGGAGAATTTTCCTATAAAGAAGGACAGGATGTTCAACCTCTCCATCATTCCTATCCCATTTCCTTCTGAATGAATAATCAGATAAAAATTGGCTGCAACCTCAGAGTCTGCTGTTCTGCCCAGCAAAGACATCATTCTTAGTATCCTGACAAGGAGAGGGGCTGGCCAGAGGGCTGAATTTGTAATGCATCTCAAACATGCAAAAAAATCCTTCTGAGAAAATCTTAGGTAAGCATTGCTGTAACCTACTGCCTCCCAAAAGCACAACCCCTAAATAACCAATCCCAATTTTAAAATAACTTCAGCTGATACTCGCTAGTGTGGATTTAAAGAGAAGTACATTTTGTATGATAAGTGAAATAGCTGCTGGTGGTGTTTTTAGACTCATTTAGAAATGGATGTTTGAAGAACCCTTTTCCTTACTCTGTAAATGAGTACTATTAACAGAGATCTATAATTATGATGGGCTATAATCAGTAGCTTAAGTCAAGTGAAAAAAACTTCCTTTTGCGTGTCATGTGGCTAGAAATGCTTGGCACTTACTAAATTTAGCTCCTTAAACTATATAAATTGTTTGTAATCGTGATGCAAGCAGAAAGGCAGTGAGTATTAAGACTGATTTTTGCTTTGGTTTGGTCTTTCTAGAAATTTAGTTTTCCTATCTGAGATATATTTAGTAGAAAAGTAGAGAATCCAAAGTGTTGATAATTTTTGTGCAAATGACGACTGTATGCACAGATCAGCTACCTGTAAATACTATTTCTTTTGCTGAAATTCAGGATCTTGATGTGCATATGTAAAGGCTGTGGATTTTCTGTTATTTAATGTGATGGTGGAATTCTCCTACAGAATGATAATTTTCACAGTACACGTTTCAGATAGTGGGACTAGGTTTTTGGGGTTTGTTTGTTTTTTCTTTTTTGTTTGTTTGTTTTTCTTTTTTTCATTCATTAGCCTAAAACAACGATTCAGTGTCAATAGTGCTCTACAAGATTTCCAGTTCTAATTAGTAAAAACCATAGAGAAGGTTATGCAAATTAGATGAGAGTTGGTATGTTTAGATGGCGTGGAATAGATGGTGTGCGTTTCACAACGTTGTGGCTGAAATTCAGGTACAATGGCTGGTAGAAAGCATGTGTGAGAGCACTTTGGACTACTATTGGAGATGTTTTTGAAAAACATGGTTAATTTTGATTGAGAGAGTTAAATACTTAAAAGTGAGGAAGATTATGCAACTGGAATTTTGATGATGACATGTTCAGAAACATTGAATAAGGTTTTCATAGGCAGCCTTGATAAGAAGTTGTTTTGAGATGCTTGATGGAGGAGAAGACTGTTGATAGATTCCTACAGCAGGTATTGGAGTCAGCAAAGGACATTTTCCAAACGTCCAATTGCTCATTAGTTCACTGCTGTAAGTAAAGAAAAGGTATCTTTATTTTCTCAAATCTAAAAGATGAGGTTTCAGCCCTAAAATGGATGCATTAATGCTTTTGATGTTGGCAAAAACATATAAAACTCTAGTGTTGGTTCTAATTTGGAAATATGCAGACATTGCCTTGAAATTGAATTTTCACTACCTGATCAGCTCAACATTATGCAGTTTGTCTCCTGTCTCAGTTTTCTGTGTCTGCAACACTGCTCAAGCCAGTCTAATATCAGCATGCAGCAAAACCTCAGTCTAATAGAGCTAAAACAAGGTAGCAGCTATTTGGGTTGTCATTATGGAGGTGTACCAGTTACCGTTCTGCAATTAAGTGTAATTTCTCTTTTGTGCTTAAAGACAAATGTTCAGCTCTTTTGTCATTCATGAAAACAGAGCAAGCTTTTGCCCAATATATGGAACAAATTATCAGAAATTTATAAAATCTGTTAATCTGATCTTAATTTTAATCAAATTGAGTTAGAAATGGCACATTTGTCACTATGGTCTGTGCCCTAATGATACTGGTGGTAGGGGAGAAGCATGCTCTTGCTTTCTTTACTTCTTGCTTTCTTTATAGCTAGCTTTGTCTGCAACCTTGTACTTAGACTATATTTAAAGTAAATTGGTTGTTAATTAAAGTAAATTAATAACAATTGCTGTGTCCAGTTATTTTGATTATATAGGTTATTTGTCAACAGTTCTTGCTGCACTTGAACAAAGCTGGAATGGCATTGGTGTGAATTTAACGATCGCCAGCTCCCTGTGAATGGAGCAGTACAAAAGGACAAGAATGGAGTGTCCAAGTTTGCAAATGGAATACATCATTTTCAAGATTTGAGAACCAAATTGTCATTAAATGATACATTATAATGCAACATACGAATGATTTTGATCAATAACAATAGGAAAGGCCTTACATACAGACAAATAGCATCTTATAATACAATAAATACACCAAGACTCTTCTAGGGACCATATGGAGAAAAATCTTTGTCTGTAAAATTCACTTTAATCTAACCTGGAAACATGAGGGCTGGAGTATTCTAATCATAAGTGCGCTTAATCAGTCGTGTCACAACAAGGCAGAGTTCCTTCTTTGCACTGTGATGCGGTGCATTAATGTCCCTCTGTTTAAATTCAGCCATGAATGGTTGTCATTTGGAATTGAGAGGTTTTTTTAAATTATTTTTATTTTTTATATTAAAAGACATCCAACCTTCTATTTTAATTATTTTAATCTTGAGATGTAGACAGTTGTGGCAAAAGGAAAATGTTCAAATTAGGCAACCAAAATGGACTGTGAGATGAAAAAGAATAACTCATGTGGCACATCTTTTGGTTACGGAGTCACTAAAGAACTGTAATATATAAATAGAACATACATGTCAATGTTTAGTTCCTTAGAGTAAGTATCGTTCAGCTACATGTGCAGGACTTTATGAAATGGTGTTATTAATTTTAAAAAGTTAGTAGTTAATGTTCTCATAATTTGAAGTAAGAAATCCTTGTTCTGGGCTCAATTAATTTAATTACATAAAGAGATGTAGGTAAATGTAGCTTTGTTAACTACCACAAATATTGTTTCTACTATAGCTACCCCACTTTTTTTTTCTGGTTGTGAAGCTGAAATGAAATAGCAATTTTTATTCTAATTAGTTCTAACAAGTTCTTAGTATCTAGGAGTAATATTCTCATATGAATAGTGCAGATTGCTTTTATGTGTCAACATTTTGCGTGTCTGAAAGTTTATGCACAGGCAGTATAAATGTTTTGTCTGTATTTTTCACTTGCATCCTCTGTTCTTGAGAGTGAATTGAAAAACTGATGAAGTATGGACCAGAAAAGTGGAGACTGAGGTAGACTGAAACCTGGCTGAGCTGCTGGTCTCAGGGGGTTGTGACAATGAAGTACAGCTGGAAGCTGATCACTTGTAGTGCACCCCAGTGATCAGTAACAGGGGCCCATACTGTTTTACATCATTGATGGTCTGGATGATGGGGCTAAGGGCCTGGCATGCAAGTTGGAGGTTGCAGAAAATGGGATTGCTCATCCTGGAGAAAAGGCAGCTCGGGGGGACCTTATTGGTGTGTGTAAGTACCTGGTGGAAGGGGATAAAGGAGATGGAGCCAGACTCTTCTCAGTAGTGCCCAGTGAAAGGCAAGAAGGCAGTGAGAGCATGGTGAAACACAGGAAATTCCGTTTAAACATAAGAAAACCCATTTTACTGTGAGGGTGGTCAAACACTGGCACAGGTTGCCTAAAGAGGTTGTGGAGTCTTCTTCCCTGGAGGTATTCGAACCCAACTGAACACAGCCCTGAGCAACCTGCTCAGGCTGGACCTGCCTTGGCCTGGGCACTGGGCTTAGGTGGTGTTCCAAAAGAGGGAGGCTGGTGCCTGCCAGCCTCAACTGCTCTGTCATTCTGTGCAAAATGTGTGCAGGACTCGCATATCCATCTTTGCCCTCTAAGTAGTGAGAAGAAGAAACAATTCACGCGTTGTGGTATTTTTTTTTGTCCTTATCCTTTCATTCAAATGAATCATATCCACTCAAGTGAATCAAATGTAAACTTGTCCTTCAAACTAAAAACAGTAACTTAATTATTTGCTATTAAAATTGGGGCAAAGTATTAGCTCTCTTTGAATGCAAAAATAGGTGACAGTCCATGAGAGGGAGCAGAGACGTCACACCAGCCTTTCAGACTGTTCTTCATGCATGATTTCATCATCTTTCATAATCACTCTTGGGAAATTTATAGATAGGATCATTTTTTTTCCTTGTTCCTGTTATGTGAGCTGAAACAAGCATGAGTCCATATTCACTGAGCCACATCACTGCTGCTCTCTTCACTTTGCCACGTAGATAGGAAATGTCACACTGATGCATTGCATAATTACAGCTGGCCCCTCTTTAGGTCATTATTGACTTGCTGTTATTTGAGGCAACAAGAGATATTGAAATACACTGGTTTTATATAATATTATATCTGAAAAATTTGTATCCATCTCAAGTGGTGGCAATGAGATTTACGTGATACCACAGTATTGCATTAATTAAATAGATCGTTGCATCATTTTCAGGTCTGTCTTCAGATAATAGAAAAAAAATAAATAATTATCCTCTTTAAAATGAAATAATTAGCCAGCATAAGAGCTAATCTGGTGCAGGAAGCCTGGATTTGAATATCCTCCAACTGTTGTGGCAGATCTAATCATGCCAGTTGTGTCTAAGTAATTCATCGTTCTGGCTACTGCACAAATGTATTGGGTTTTACACCCTATACAGTAATGAGTCAAACATTCCTGGTACCAATTTCTTAGGCGGCCTGAGCAGATGTGGTAGTTAAATGGTTGTTAAGTAACAAGACAGGGGCCTGTGCTGGGGGCAGTGCCAAGTGATGCTGCTGTCCCTCACCTGGGTTGCTGCTCTGTGGCAGCTGAGGGTGCAGCATGTGTCTGGGCACCCATGGGAAGGCTGTCAGACCGCTGCTCTACCGCTGCTCCTTCCTTGCTGAGCCAGCAGACCTGAGCTCGGCAGGGTGTCCTGGTCAGTCTCCAACCACCAGTGACACGAGGGTTATCTACAGCGTTAGCAGTTTGTGCTGCCAGCGAGGTGGAGCCCTGGCTTGGCTGGCTGGGCAGGGTAACGTGCGGGGGCTGCGGGCTGGGTGCCGCGCAGGGGCCCCGGCGATGTGCGGCTGCTGCCCATGTGCAGCGCGTGCAGCCATCAGTGGGCAGGCAGCCTCACCAGCCACAAGCATTAAGTAACACATTACAAATGTGTAACCTCATCATTAAACAATGTTGTTGTTTACATTTCTGATTTTAGTCTTCAGTGTTAATCTCTCTCTCCAGTGCTGACTGTTCCCAGTGCTTTCGGGTCAGGTTGCCTGGATCTGGGATGCGGGTCAGGCTGGATAACAGATCAGTGCCTGTCAGTCAGGATTTGCAATAAATTGCCTTGATTCTGTTAGGCTTGTGATGGTGGCTGCTGGTGCCTAGCATGAACAGTGAGAATTTGAGGAGACTTACTTGGTGCACACTTTCCTAGGAAATGGAGCTGCTGTGGGTATGAGGGTTTTGTGGATAAGGGGAAGCAAAAGGAATTAACCGTTGTATCCCCTTTTCCAGTCTTTTCATAATAGAAAGATGGGGCACACATCAATACAGGGCAGCGAAATTTCAACTTTTAATTTATTTATCTGATTCTTTTATTATTTCCCTCTACAGTATTCTTTTTTGTTTAGTCCTTTTTTATGCTAGGGAATACTGCTGACATGCTTGATTACCAATACACATCTGTGTGAACCCATTTTCTTTCTCTGGATCCTGTTCCTCCCACTGATTTTGAATTTAAACACTCCATGTCCTCCTGTCTGTGATGGAGATGTTTGAGTGTTTAAATTATATAGCAAGTGTTCAAAGAGAAAGGGAGGGACTTGGTAATAAAGGAGGAATTTACTAAAAACTTTCCCTTCTCCCATCTCATTCTCTTTGATTGGTCCTGTCTGATTCTTTGTCCTACAAGCCATGCTGTTGATAATCCCCGAGCCACCATTAGAGGTGAATACCTTCTTTTTTCCCACAAGTCTCCTCTCTGTCAGAAATTCTTTGCAATCAAATTTCTCGCTTCAGCCTATAACTTTTTTATTTTAGATAAGTTGTATTAGCATTCCTCAAACACAAACTACGTGCCACCCTACAGTACTTCTCCGGCTCCTGTAGAGCACTGTGTAACAGCATTATGTACCGTGTGAAACACAAATCCTGTTATATTTAGGTAATATGGCCAGTCTTTGGTACTGGAGCATGTACAGAGTCTAGTAAAGGGTTTCCAAACATGTTTTATTGTATAATTAAGAGCCAAATTCCAAATGTATGCACCACAGGGCTTTGAAATGATGAATGTGTAATTGTGGGACCCCAAAAACAATGCATTATGGAGCAAACTGATCAAAGTCAGGAATTTAGAAGCTCACCATCCAGGAGGGATAAGAACCTCTGGTTCTTTGGAATTGAAATGCTTTGCTTGAGCTTGAAGTGAAGTAAGGGAGGAGATTCTGCATCAGTTTTGTGTATAAAATTTTGTAATCCTCTGAAGGTAAAAAGGAGATCAATTCTACTTTCTGATGAACAGACATAATATAAGTGAATGAGAACAGCTATATTGGTCTGCTTGGGAGTATGCATATGAATAAAAAGTCCCTTCAAACCTTTAAATGTTTAAGTGTTGGGCTTTTCAAATCCAGTGAGTGAGATCAGAACGATAGGTGAGGTTAATGCAGGTGGCTTCTTCTGATGCCAAAATGATTACGCAATCAGCTCCAAGTTGTTAACTGTTTTTTCAATCCCTGATGCTGA
This sequence comes from Aegotheles bennettii, assembly GCA_013398125.1. Classification (NCBI taxonomy): domain Eukaryota; kingdom Metazoa; phylum Chordata; class Aves; order Caprimulgiformes; family Aegothelidae; genus Aegotheles; species Aegotheles bennettii. The sequence continues at coordinate 246,725 of VZRW01004997.1, forward strand.
CCCCGATTCAAACTGACTTTTGAATTTAATTTAACTGAATTTCAACAGCATTGTACCTTGCAGTCGTGATTCTGAGTTGTAAAGTAGCATGTGTATTATCAGAAAGCATGTTTCTTTCCGTGATCTGTATAAAACAAACAGAGGTAACTTATCAACATGAAAAACTACTTAAAATTCTAAACAGCGTGAGGACAATTATGCTTTTCATCAGTCAAGTCAATAATACTGTTCTAGATGTGTCCTCAAGGGTAGTGAAGATCAGAATCTGCACAAGATATAAAGATTGTTATTCCTAAATAAAGACCCTAGGAAAGTAAATTCATAACATTTAAACAGTACAAAGCTCATGCAAGATATTTGTAGTGAAATTTGTCTTTGGGATGCTGCTTTGTTTTTCTTTGTTTTAATCTACAAAAAGATTTTTCAAGAATTCTAATGAAATGTTTGGAGTTTGGTTAATTAGTGTTATCCTCGTCATGTGTATAATTAATATGCCAGTTGTGGTCTGCCCAGAAAGCCAGCAGTATTCTGTGTTCTGAGACAGTGTTGGAAGTATAATGTGGGCAGAAGTTCAGTAAAACCAAAGGAAAGTTCCACAGTATTGTTTGGAAAGAGAAAAGTCAGATAGGATTGTTAAGTAAGGTTTCTAAACAATAAGTGAAAGTGGAAAAAAACTTTCCCGTAAGAGAATCTTTACTTACCAAACCCAGCCTATTTCCAAAGAAGCTTCAACAAAGTTTCTATTGCATTCTTGTGCAGGGACATGCGATCCTGTGTAGTTCAGTAGAAGTGGTACAGCTAGAAAACAATAAATACTCTTAGAACAAATAGTAAAGAACAGAAGAAAAGATAAAGCAAATCATTTCTGGTGTTTGTTTTATTTAGTCAAAGCAAAGGTTTAGATTCTCAATCCTTGGCTAAAAAGAACTCAATCCTTCCATTTTTCAGGTTTTCTCTAAGATAAACAGTCATTTCCAAATCTGTTAAGCTTGAAGTCAGTTGAATAAACCTGTATCTACAAAATGCTGATACATTTGGTTATAAATTGAGTATGTTTTAATCTTGCTTTAGATGTCTTCTGTTAAACCATTGATTCAAATTGTAACGAGGGAGTATCTCTGAGTTTGATAGTACTATCTTTTTTTGTAGTTTACCTTTTTGCAGTATTCAAAATTAAAAAATGAAAATATCACATGGTTCAAATGCAATTCAGCATTCATCCTTCTTGGTGGATTCTTTGCATATTTATCATTTAAATATAAGAGAAAGTTCCTGCACATCTGGTTAATTTTCTCTTTTTTGAGTAACTAAAAGATAGAATGGATATTTTTTGCAATTTAATTTTAAAAATGTATTTTCCTCTGTTTGCTATGGAAGCATTGTATTTTTCCAATCTAATTTAAAAAGTTGAAGCACCTCTTTAAGTTATGCCCACAGTTTTATCTTTTTTTCCTTCTTAAGTCTTACAAGTAAATTATTTTTCAGTGAAATAATTCTGAAAATTCCTTTTGTAATCCAAATTCAGTATTAGGTCAATACTAGCTTTTGAGTTGGTATTTTTAAGCTGTAATAATATAGCTGTACTTTGACCTAGAAACCTATTTTGGTTTGGTAGTTGTAACAACTCTTTTTTTAACATCTGTCTGCAGTTTGGTTTACATGCAAGTATTTACTTACAGTTGAAATATTCTTATTACATAAATAATAAAAAGACTTGGAAGAAACATTTGAAAACATTTTACAAGGATCGGTGGAAAGTCGTTATTGGAGGAAGATTGGATCAGTCTGTTCCTAGAAGATTGTACAGGATGTAGCTGTCTTGTGACTAGCAAAAGTTCTTTCATTGAGCTCTTGAGAAACATGAGTACATTCAAAAAGACTAAGTTCCTATTTGCAAATCACAATTCGAAGGCTTTCAGATGTTGTCCAAGGGTTTTCATTCTCTGAGAAGTCAATGAAGTTGTTCCTAGTTAATTATTCAAAAGTAACCCCTTTGGGCTGTCCTTTTAATTGTTTTCCAGGTGCCATAAACTGCAGATTTCAGCAAGAAATAAATTTAGATACAGCACAGTAGGAAGTTTTGAAAGCCAGCAGCTTCTGCAAAGGATTGTCAAGAACAATCTGCAAGGAGACTAGTTTTGGCATATAGATTTTGAGCTGAAACAGTGCAGGAGAGGAAGTGCTGCTTGCCAGCTCTCACCACCATATGCTTTATTATAATGTAATGTACAAAGAATATGGAGACAGCAGCTGCTCTAGAGGGAGGTGGCCACTTGTGAGATTTTGAAACCTTTCTGAAATGTCTGTTCAATTTTCTTTTCATTGGTGTTTTTTCCCCTTGCTTAATGTATTTGCATTCAAAATATGTTCACTGAAAGAAATCTATTTTTAGACCTCAGTAAGGAGAGTGTGATCTAATTTTTGTTGAAATAAAAATAATTTTAGAAGGACTCTAGTATTTAGTTTTATATATTGTGAAATATGGGTAGATTTCTATTTTCTCAATATCCATTCACTTTAGCTCATGATGAAATCGTATGTGTGAATTAACTTGTCTAGGATTGTATACCTTGGGAAGGGAATTTGTCTCTCTCGTTGGTCTCCAGTGTGTGTTTGCCAGTGGCTTGATCACATTCACATTTCAGTTAGTGCTGAGATTCTCCAATCTTAGTGGCGGAGATAAAGTAAGCATAAATGAGGATTTAGATCTAAAATGGAAGAGTTTGATGTGATGTGCACAGAGAAAATGGTCTTTCCTAGCATCCCTACCCCAGCAGTGAGGTTGGTCATTCTCTTCCTTAGAGAAGCCAGAAGTTCTTCGTGTGTTTCAGGAACTCCATGCCTGCAATGTCATGAAAATGAACCTAATTTATTTAGACAAAACTGTATTTTAAAAGGTATCTCCTGAGATTTTCATACCCACTGAATGTAGCAATCCTTCCAGATACACCAAACTACAAGCTCTTGGGTTTTAAATTAGGGATTCTTAAGTGGATTTGAGAATCCAGAGGGAAGTTGCATCACAGTATAATGGGATTATAGCAGGACAAGTTGTTATAGCATATAATAAAATTAATATGTCATATTAGCATTTTTGCTGAGTGTCAGTGTTTTACATTGGCTCTGGAGTAATGCTAAAATGTCATAGCAACACAAATGTGACCCGTGTAATTCAGTAAAAATGATAGTGCATATAGAAGACAGATGTTACAATTCTTTTTGGAAGGATAAATCTCTGAGACAGAGATTCTTAGATTATTATGTATTGCTCAGCATAGATGCAACTCTCTGAAGAAGAAATTACATTAATCTATCTGTCACCACGTATATATTTTCCTGGTGATAGAAAGATGATTCTTACGGGAAATCTGTGTTTATTTGCTTACTTCAGTTCAGGACCAGTCTATTATTATCTATCTGACCCTCATTTTTTGAACCAGCTGCAAGTGGTTATCTGGAGCACTTACTTGCTAATGCTCACTTAAACATCCCCTTTTCCCTTTTTGTGGAGATACTTGTTGCAAGAATTCAAATCCAGATAGGATTACCGATTTGCAACTTTAATCATTCCCTCATCATTTAAGGTATCAATCAGTACTCTACAGTTCACCCATGGGTCACTTGAAGTCCATCTGGAGTTTTGACAACACAGGACCTGTTTGAGGTGTATTACACCTCCAAAAAAGTCTGCAAATGAAGTGTATGTTTGTTTGTTCATGCTTTGAATGGGAAGCTAAGGCCTTTCTTGCCCCTAGAGTGACTGAGAATTGTCAGGAGTTGCAAAATGTTTAGTCTACTCCATTTTTTCTAACATACAAAGCATCAATTATCTGAAGCAGCAGACTAAAGTATGGTAATTTTGGGAACAGTTACTTTTGTGTTATAGATTGTTGGAAATACCTTTTGCTCTGAGATTTACTGTTATGATTAGGTGCAGATTTATTTTTACCTTAAAAATGCCTGGTAGAAAAAAAAAGGAGAGATCTTCCTTCAATTCACCATTATAACCATGAAAGTCAGCAAAACAATGTAATTCTAAGCAAGTGAGAAAAGGAAATACTCTGTGACAAAAAAGAATAAATTATTTTGGAGCATAAAGAAAGTTGTTTCATTTTTAATGATGCATTGCCTAACCATCACAAACTATTCAACTGCCAATGGCTAATTTAAAAAGAAGGAAATGCAAGACACCAGATGCAGTTGTGTGTCTGGAGAAACCTTCCTCCTTGTGAGAACAGCCACTTCAAGTCTCTTACAGCTCTGTGGTTTTATTGCTAGCTTAAAAAAATCGAATACAAGTGACTGCAGAGTCAGAGTTTCCAATTTTAAACTGTACACTGTAACTTTGTTATTAATTGTTCAGCATTGCATGCTGCTTATCATTAGAGAAATTTATATCTAATTTTTTTCTTCTCTTCAGCCACCAGAAAAAGAGGGTGGCCTGCCTCGCCAGGTAGGCAATAAGACAGAGTGTGGCCTCTTGGGGTTTGTCCTGGACTTGAAGCAGGATTATGAGCCTGTTCGGAGCCTCATCCCTGAGGAGAAACTCTATAAAGTTTACACATTCAACTCTGTCAGAAAGTCAATGAGTACTGTCATTAAAATGCCAGATGGTAGTTTCCGAATGTACAGCAAAGGAGCTTCTGAAATCGTTCTGAAGAAGTAAGTTCAGTGGATTTGTTGGTGTCTTATTACTCTATTGCAAAACATTCTGACACTAAGAAGACATACATGGGAATTTCGGTGTTTGGAATTTGCTGCTTAGAGTGGAAATATGATGCACTTCAATAGCATAAGCTGTTATTGTTCTTTTATAATTCTGTTGTTTTTTCTAAGTGCTCACTCTTGCAGAACTGGCTTCTTTTTCTTGTCATTGGCTAGCCAGAGAATTGGCTCTACATCCAGTAGTTTACAAATGGTTCTTTGCATTCAACCCATTTGGAAAATAAAGATTTTTCAAATTCATTGTAAGTTATCAGGTCATTAATTACATGAGTATTGAGGAAATAATGGATGAAGGGATCTTGGTGTCTCTGTAGTAAATTACAAACAAACTCTCTGATATTTCAGTAGTGAATCCTCCTGTTTAATCTAGAAATTTGCACTAGAAATTTAAAATTTACCATCATAAAGGGGAAGTGTTGAGTGAAATGAGCTGATAGAAGGAGTTACTTTTCAGCAGTCATGCAAATACACAATCACCTTTTTTTTTGCTTTTTTTTTTTTTTAATAAATAAAAAAAAGATGTTCCAGGATCCTTAATGCTGCTGGTGAACCTCGTGTCTTCAGACCACGTGACCGAGATGAAATGGTGAAGAAAGTGATTGAACCTATGGCCTGTGATGGACTGAGAACTATCTGTGTTGCTTTCCGAGACTTTAACAGCAGCCCGGAGCCTGATTGGGACAATGAAAACGACATCTTATCTGACCTGACCTGCATTTGTGTTGTTGGCATTGAAGACCCAGTACGGCCAGAGGTATATCAATTCTTATGTTGTAAAGCATATTTCAGAGAACTGAACTTAAATTGAACTACAGATTTCTTGCAGTTTTTATCTTTTTTTTTTTTTAATTAGCTCTGGCAAAGCTGATGGAAATAAGCTTTAGAAATAGACTTTACTTGATAAAAAGTCAACTAATTAACTTGATAAAAATCAACTATTAATCAACCAATACATAAATATAGCAAAATAGGGCTTTTGAACTACAGAACCGAGATGAATTGACCTTCTCTCAAGGAGTAAGACTTGATCAGCAGTTTTATTATGGTCCTAGATATTACAGAATTTTCCTGCAAGTAACGTGGTGATGTGCAACTCTGAAAGTAGAGAAAAGACATGCAGTGATTGTAATTGCTATGATTATAGCTGCAATGCTCTTGCTTTCCACAGAAACTCCACGCAGTCTTGGAGTTTTGTGTTGCCACTTAATTAATTGTCGTAAGATTGTAACTGGTGGCTACTCAGGAAAAGTTTTTGATGTTGTATTTGGACAAGGAGGAGCTTTGCCATGGAAAGGCTGCAGATTTCAAGGATACTGTATTTAGATGACCAATACAAATATGGCTGAAATTTCAACTCAACTGAACTGAGAGGTGTGCACACTGAAGAATGTCCCTACTACTACACTGGTCAGTTCTATTACTACCGAAATACAAAGGGTGGATTAAGGAGCAGAAACTTTGTTTCTGACCTGTGTATATGGTGTTTGATAATCAATCTCAACAGTGAAATATTAATTCCATTTTCCAGTTTAGAAACAGTGACAGAGGTGAGCCCCAAAGCTGAAGGTGCTGAGCATGAGATGCAGGTATTTTCGCTGTCTTTGCATGGTGCTTTTCTCACTGACTCAGCCGTGTGTATGGCCACTGCTGCTGTGTAGGCACAGCCTCGTGGTGTGAGGTGAGAGCACCTGCCCCAGGGCCTCCTGCAAATGTGGGGAGCAATTAGTGCTCTCCTGCTTTGCTCCAAGAAATCCACTCCTCAGTTCTGCTGTTGTTTCAGTAGATGATCAAAGACTGTGGTTGGCTTTGGGGTAAGGTCATTGAAAGATAACTCAAATTTCTGTTACACAGAAAGAATGAGTTCTGATGCCGCAGAAGTAAGTAGTTTGGTACCAGCCTTCATCTTTTTTATTCTTCTCTCATTTTACATTTTTGCTGGATCTTTTTTTTAATCACGTCTGAATCCTTGTATTTGATTCACCAAGGACTGGTGGCAATGCTGGGCATGTTAAGAATTTATTTTTTTTACTAAAATATCAAAAGTATACACTAATCTGATTTATTTCTCCAAGCAATTTTAAAGTAGGCTTTTACAGACCGCTGTAACTTTGGAAACTAGCATGATATAACCACAGGTACCAACAGCATAAGTATGCTTTGAGTGACAGGAGACTTTCTTGGCGTTTTTCAGTCTCAAGAAAGTTATAGAGAAAATCTTGCTGAGGTGAAAACTGTATGATAAACTCCTTGTGTCTGCAATCACGAGATAAACCACGTTCAGTTTATCTGTCCTCAGATGCTCTCTTGCTGCTAATCCATCTGTCCCTACGCTTGACATTGCAGGTCTTTAGCAATATTTTTAAAAATTCTTAAACTGTTCTGTCTGCAATGATCCCTTAATGCTCTAGCTCGCATATATATAAAGTTTTTAACTGTCGGTGACCACTGGAGCCATGAATCATTCCTCTTTCCCTCCCAAACTGATTCATGATACATGTTGTTATAAAATAGCTTTAGGTCAAGTTATGTGTGGTGTGACAGACTGAGGGAATGGGTGGCAGTGGGATTTGCAGTTATTATTGAAAATAGCTGCAAACTATCCTTTCATGTGATTATTATGAGTGTGTTTTATAAGAGAACTGCTCTCATCTCGTAGGGAATAATTTCTTAGGAGCTTGAGGTAAAAATTAATAGTGTTGCTAAAAATAAAGAGGTCAAGTCTGATTTCTGTGTAAGGGATCAAAGAAGATGAAGGCAGAAAAACATTTTATTTCTAGATAATTATTTGAATAATGTATTGAATTTCTTGTAGCTTAACACCAGGGTATGCAGTAACACTTCTTACCTCACTGCAAGGCACACAGTCATTCTGGATTGGTTGTGGTGTATCTGTACTGGCTTATACTGATTGCCGATGTATGCCTACAATCTGTTATTTCTGGGAGAAGAACATAAATCACTTCCAAATGTCACCTCTTGTATTTGTCATCTGATTCTGATAGATATTCCTGCATTGGATAATTTATGCATGCATGCATGCATGCATGCAGTAGGTTTTCTTTGCAGAGAGAAAATAAACCAGAACATTACAAAATGTGTACTTAAGCTCTGCAAAACTGATGGAAAATATCTGCTTCCACTGCCCACTCAGTCTGCCAACACTCTTTCTTCCTTACAGCAATAAAAAATATGAACAATATTTTAACTGTAATTACTGTACACAGTGTTAAATCAGATACCACCCACCAGCTGTCCAAAAAATGAGAGAAGAGGAAAATAGAATTATTTCTCTAGTTATATGTGAATTTGAGATGTATTTGAAACTAGGCTGTCCTCCCATGACCTTATTTAATAGGACTGGCACTTCATGTGGATAGGGCTTTTTTCCTGTTTGCACTGTAATTTATTTTTCTCCATGGTTCATACACCGTGTTGGTTTTGCAGATAGTCATCTAAGTCTGTCACATTCTATGCATAAGGGTCACCACAGTTAAAGTGGATACTAAGGGTATTCCAAATTGGCAAATGGGATATAGTCAGGATTATTAATGTGGAAACTGGGTAAATCAGGAGTCATTTGCTTAAGTAATAGATTTAATCTGATTCTTTGTCCCCCACAGAAATCTATTTCATAATGTCAAAAGGCTTCAGGTCCAAATAATGTTTCCAAGATACAAATTGTGGGAAGAATATTCTCAGTAGAGATGCGGAAATGTAAAGATAAACTTCTGTCCCTTAATTTTTCTTATGGTTCTGTAATCTGTATTGCAGAGTCATTCCTCAAACAGCACATTCTGTGCACGCAGTGGAGAGTGCAGGCATTTTCGCCATAGTTGTGGGAAGAGTCCTAGTCCGGTCCTCAACTAGGTGTTGGGCATTTGGAAAGCAGAGGCTTCACAACTGCCTTTAATGAAGATGCAGAAACAGGGTGTGAAATTATATTCACCGATTAGAATAATCATTACCTACAATAGGTTCAAGGGTGTATGATTTCAGTCTGATGTGCAGTCTGGGACGTACAGCATTTCTGGCTCTGGGGAATCATTGGACACCCAGCACTGGCCCCACTGCAGCAGAGCAGCAGCTGTCACGTAACAGGCAGTGTCCTGCCCTCAGCAGTGTCACATACTGGCCACTATGGGGGAAATGGAGATATCTAGAACTGCACAAAATTAACAGTGTGATGTAGATGGTAGCTCCTTTTATTAAGATTTTCTGTACTAATAGATGAGATTAATCCACTCTAGCTGGCACCGAGTTCTACAATACACTTATCTCTGTGGTAGAGGTTATGATCAGCAAGCTGCACTGAACTGGCAGTAGCACAGAGCACTTTGCTATTGCAGCCAGTAATATCCATTTTGACACCCTTTCTTAAATAGTTTGGGGGTTGATTTTTGTTGTTGCTTTTTTGTTTGTTTCTGGTTTTTTGTTTGATTTTGGTTTTGTTTTTTAAAATTTATTTTTTATAATTATTTTAAAATTAAAATTCTTTTCCTGATCATATCCTTGGCTTATTAGTTTCTGTAAGAAATCAACAACCCTATATACACGATTGCTGGCATAATTCATCACAGTCAGACAGTCCAATTACTTCACATCAGTATGCCATCTGAAGAAGCTCGGCTGATAATACAGCAGCAATTTGCAGTCAGTGGTCAAGTATATGTATTTGGGGAACTTATTAAAATGTGGTTTATGTATGCATTACATAGATTGAGACCATTAGGCAACGTTGCAGAGCAAGCATCTAGGCCCATATCTTTGGAGTTTTTTTAACTTTTGGGAGAAGCTTCGTATTGCCCGGAGGTTTACTGAGGATCACTGCCTAATATTCAGATGCTTGTTTAAGTCATGCTCATCTTTTGGGAATCTTTTTCCTCTCAGACTGTTACTTGTCTGCTTCAAGTAGACAAGTAACTCTGCTGCCCTACATGTAAGAACCAGTGCAACCTGTAATTGCTTTGTATCTGTCCTTTGCTACCCTCTGTGGCAAGGCAGTTCAGTTTCTTGTAGCTCTGCAGAGAGTTTCTGTCTTCATGAGGAATCCTTGGATGCCCTTAGTCTCTTCTAGGTAAGAATGGAGTTTAGAGAAGTGGTGGGTTGCTGAAGGTATCTGTCTAGGCTGTTCTTGAAGTGTTAATTGCACTTCTTATTCTTCCATGTCAAAGAATATTTTTTTCTTGAAGAAATAATGCTTTCATAATAATGCAAAAATGTTATGAGACTGCATTCATTGGTTAGAGTGATACTTATTAATAATTAATAAATTATCATTAATTATTAGGTAGTTTAAGGGAACAGAATTTTTTCCCCATCTGAAAAGGAGCTATAGCTATGTAGCCTTTCTATAGGTACTGACTTCATATACCCAAGTAGCCATATTAAAAAAGCTTTCTTTAATTATTAGTAATTAATTTCCTAGCTCTTGCACATTTTAATTACAAAAATCTTTTTTTTTTTTTTAAATAAGCTGTATATGATGCCAAGTGAGTATATAGCTTCTACATTAATCTTACAGACCCTGTTACACACTGAATTCTCTCATACTGGTATGTATACTGTGCAGCAGGAAGTTAGTCTCATTCAGAAAGGCACATAACTAAAATCATGCTTCGTTTTTACAGTTTTGAACTATGTAAATTATTAATGAAATGTTAAACTCTTATATTTGGGAATTCCACCTGTTGATGTGCATGAATTAGTGTAGTAGTGCTAAATCACAATAACATTTTAGATTATATTATTGAAAGGAAAATTTGGATCAGAAATTAGATAATTTTCTGTACAAAATACACATATTCTCATTGTACCTTGATGCTAAAGGTCAAAAAAGCTGTAAACCACTCCTTTTTAGTAAAGTCAGGAGAAGCTTTAGGCAACTGATCTAAAAAAAATTTTGTGTGCTTCTTGATACAGGATTTGGTTTTGCCTGTGGTGTGAACTCAATTCCATAATAGTCAGGGAGCTATAATATGCCACAACATGTATGATTTCTCTTTTTGCTTCATGAATTTCTTAGCCTCGAAATATTCTGATTGGAAACACCTGACTTACATTTTATCTCTTATCTAGGAATTTTCTTTCCTGTTATGTTGCCTCTGCAGGTCCCAGAAGCCATAAGAAAGTGCCAGCGAGCTGGAATTACAGTCCGCATGGTCACTGGAGACAACATCAACACAGCACGTGCCATTGCCATTAAATGTGGAATCATTCATCCAGGAGAAGACTTTCTCTGCCTTGAAGGGAAAGAGTTTAACAGAAGGATCCGAAATGAGAAGGGAGAGGTAATTCACATACCAAGTCCATATATATTATGAATACGTTATTAAAAAGCAGTGAGAACACTGGCATGGTGTCTCTTCTGTGCTCATGTGTATCTCGTATTGGTAAAAACCACCTGGAGTGATTGCTACTTCTTTCTACCACAAGGCTTTTGCAATTCAAAATATCATGGAAAACGCAGTCTTCAGTTTCATGATGCAGAGCTGCTATCAGTTTAGTGTTAGCCTAACTCAGCAGTTTTTAGAGCCATAGCACTAATCGATAAGAAATCCAAACCAAGCACATTGAAAGCAGGTTACTCAACAGCAGTTTGCAGGTCTGTCTCATAAAAATACAATCTGCACTGAGAACAAGCTCCTCTCATTTATTTATTTTATGCATTTTCCCCTAATGTACTACTATATCCACTCAATGATTTGCATAACTTAATCTATTCTTTGGAAGATTTTTGACTCCTCCTAAAAGATGGAGCTAACACACAGGTTATTGAAGTCAGCTGTAAAAAAAAGTAAACTCTGTGCCATGTTTTTGAGTCCATCATTAATGAGTGACTCCTTGCACTGGTTGATTGATGGAATCCTCTGTCCTTGTTGCTGTTGGTATACAGAGAAAATTCTACCATTCTTGGTGCCAAAATGAAGTGAAGAACATGGATTCAAATGTAGAATAGAACAACACACTTTTACTTGTAAACATGTTTGATCAGCTTTGAGAAACTCCACTATCCTGTGCCTGGAGTCTTGATTCTGAGTGGAATTATCCATAAACATGCTAAGAAAGGCTGGTTAGATACTGTGGCAAAATTTGCCTCTGTTAGCCAGCGGCTGAGCTTTGGTAGCAGAAAGCTGCCTTTTCTGACCTTGCCTTCATTTGCAGCATTGATGGCTGTTGCCATTTTTCTGTGCTTCTGCAGAGAAGTTGCAGGTCTGAGTAGTGAAGTGAATCATCTGACACGTGCACACAAGTATATTTTACATTTTGTTAATCACAGGCTGACAGTTTTACTGTTTTGCTTTTTTTTGTCTTCCCCTCCTCCAGATTGAGCAAGAGCGGATTGACAAAATCTGGCCAAAGCTTCGAGTGCTTGCTCGCTCATCTCCCACAGACAAACACACCTTGGTAAAAGGTGCGTGCAGATTGCCTTTGTGTGTGTGTAATTAATGCCCAAGTTACTGAATTGTGTTCAGCACATCATCTGCGTGGTAGAAATCCTCCTGTTACAAATAGATCAGAGTTGCTACCTTGCACATAATGCATGGAAGTTTTCTCAGTAACCAAGTCTCTTATGTCTGTGTCACACCTGAGCCTTTGAATGGAAAATAACAGGGAACAGGTTGGCAGGAATAACAGAAATACCAATAAGATGTCCAGCAAGTAGATGTAGGCAATCTCATATCTGCCTTGTGACTTTTTAATTGACCTGGGACGAGACTGTGGCTGAGAATGGAAAGTGTGTGTTTGCTGGTCAGAAATAAAATGCCGTTGAGAAATAAGCTGTTCTTCAAATAAAAAAGAGGGGACATAGATTTTGTAGCCTTTGCCTATACTTCTTTATGATGAAAGCAAGAACGAACTCATTTAGAGTAAATCAAGTCACTCAAGTGCATCTCTTCTCCCACAATTATTTTTAAAGAATATTCCAAGATAAAAAACTTTCCCTGTTACAATAGCAGTTACTGGGGATCATGTAACTAGGAGCTGCCCTCTTTATCATTACATGAATGGAGATAGATGTTTTAAACCAGTTCCGTTTTCCTAGAGGCTCACTAATTGTATGATTTGCATTGTCGTCCTTTAGATTTCTGGCTGTATTTTTGTAGTCTGTTTTTGCCCTATAAAAACCGCTCCATACAAATCATACTCTCTTACCATACTATCTGCAGACAGAATGCTCTGTAAAGGAGGGATTTGTTTGCACTTTTCTTTAGAATGCCTTTTTCATATCTGTAATACACTTCTTCATGACTTGAAATCTTATTCTGTTGACTTTGAAGCTCACACTCAAAAGACAGCTGATGAAATCAGAAATTTTCTGATCAGGAATAACATAATTTCTGGCCATAATAAGATGGGGGCTGGTGCAGACAGAAGCCCTGGTTGTGTTTGCTGGCTTCCTGATGAAGAACAAACTGGATTATTTTGCTAAGGCCATCGAAAGTCTGGAGAGACTCTTCTTAGCAATTCTTAGAGGAGCTAAAGTTCAGAATAAGATCCAACTGATCGGTTACATGTTTTCAGCTAGTTGACTGTTAAATTTAATTCACATTCAAGTAGGAAATAATTTCTGGATCTATCCTTTTGGTATGGTAAGGTTTTAATTGTATTACTCCATACATGACTGATTATGAAGGCTTTTGAGCAGTATGTAATTTTTAAAAATGCTTAAACGACTTCAGAGCAAAAGTTTCATTGTGAATTTGGAGACAGGAACAGCTGGGTACTTGGGGATTGGGACCAGTGTGTGTGAAGAGTTCTGGCAGCATGGATCATTGAGGTGCTGGAGTGAGTCCAGAGAAGGGCAACGAGGCTGGTGAGAGGTCTGGAGAACAAAGCTTATGGAGACCGGCTGAGGGAACTGGGGTTATTGAGCCTGGAGAAGAGGAGACTGAGAGGAGACCTTATTGCCCTCTACAACTACCTAAAGGGAGGTTGTAGTGAGGCTGGTGTTGGTCTCTTCTCCCCAATTGCTGATGACAGGACGAGAGGAAATGGCCTCAAGTTCCATCAGGGGAAGTTTAGGTTGGAGATTAGGAAGAAGTTCTTTACTGAGAGGGTGGTTGGGCACTGGAATGGGCTGCCCAGGGAGGTGGTGGAGTCACCGTCCCTGGGGGTGTTCAAAAAACGGGTTGATGAGGCACTTGAGGCCATGGTCTGATGGTCTGATGGTTAGGAATATGATGGGATAAAGGTTGGACTTGATGACCCCGGAGGTCCCTTCCAACCGTAATGACTCTATGATTCTGTGATTCAGGAGAACTAAGATATCTTGCAAGCCCTGGCATGCTGTGTGAGATGGGGCAGCTGGAGATACATTGCTGTTCCTCCCCCTCTCCAGCCACTGTTTAGAGCAGTGGTCTCTGAAGTGGGGTGCACGCGTGTCAGGGAAAATCCACTGGGATGCAGGAAGAAAATATTTTTTATCATTATTAAATATTTTTAAAATACGGTTTATTTAGTCTATCTCATCCTTTTCCAATGTACGTTTCATAATGCACATAAGATAGTAGTACATATGTAGAATTTATAAATAATAAACATTTTTGGGGGGTGTGTGCTCAAAAAGATTTTACCAATAGGTGTTTGTGATTTAAAAGGTTTGGAGACATAACTATTAGCTCCCTAGGTCACTATTAAAACAGCACAAAGTTAGCTGAAGCTTGAGGCACCTCCCTTCACGTATCATACTGTCTTACAGCTCTTGGAGGAAATGACTAGTAGAGCCCGATAGTGTGTTTGCTTCAGAAAGACACAACAATTCGTGTTTCATTAAGGGCATTAAGTAAGTCGCTTGGGAGTACTCATTTGAATCATTCAGGATTTTCCATTAAGAGAAAAATGAAACCTTTGCCAGAAAAAATGAAATCAATAAAGAGCTGAAGAAAAATAAGCAACAAATTATGAAATTATTTTTAGCATATGCACTTTGACAATCCAATAGATATTTACTACTACTGAATGCCTTACGTAACTAATACAATTAATGTTTTAAAGATGTGACAAGGTCAAATGATAGAGCAATTAAGTATCTAATAAAGTTCAAGAACAATTCTGTGGAAAAACATGATGGAATTTTTTGGCTGGTGATACTCCAGGGGCCATTAAAAGTTACAAGAAACTATTTAAATGTTCACTAGTTTTGGGCCTCTTGTTATAATGTTATGTTTTTCTCAGACACTTGAGGGATCAAGAGGATTTTCTCTTCTTTGATGTATTCTATCTGCTCTAGGGTAAAAACACACATCACAAAATAAACTTTTTTATATTTAATTTTTAATGACATACAGATGCTGGAGGGAATACTTTTTCTCCTTAACGTAGCACAATCACACCCAGCAAAAGGATCATTTTTATTTTGCTTTTTTGTTTTTACTACTGCTAGGGGACTAGAGAAAGGCATGGCTCAGCACTTCAGGCTGGGCAGACAGTTTCTCTCCTGCATTTATGGCTTTGAAAGAGAAGTAGATTGAAAAAAAAAAAGTCAAAATGGTTTATCCTCACAAACTGCTTCAGTGAAACAAAAATGTTAGGTATCTCAATCCAATTGAAATATAAATTCTTATGGATTTTGACATCCATTGGTATTATTTCATACTTTTTACCCTATTTCAAAATACAACAAGTAGAAATGTGTATAATTTCTACTGATGTCCCTTACAATACTATTGCTGAAATACTTCAATATTGTCGTGTAGTTTTTTTAAATACTATGGGAAGCAACTGTTTAGTACTGGTGGGAAATACCATCTTCTGAAGGCACAGACCAAACAGGCAGCAAAGGCTGCTGTGGAAGGAAGCTTTGCTGAGATTTAGGAACTCCCCTGCCACACCTTGCAGACCTGGTTTTATGCAAGCATTCAACTGGGGTAAAGCAGTTTATTCTGAAGAAATTTCCTGGTCGTTAGACATGACTAATTAATACTGAAGGTTCTTTGTAGCTGTTTTGAATGAGTGGAAATGCCAGTGAATGTTAAAGATCTGGGCATTCTCTCTGCTGGCAGTCTGCCAGGTCATGCCCTTAGCTGCACTTTTCACTGATCATTGGAGCAGTTCTCCAGAGCCTGCAAAGGGAGAACCCTCCCTATGCATCCCCCTTCTCTTTGGGTTCCTTTCTATATAGAAACCATAACTCTATACAGACATACTACTCGATACTGAGGAAAGTTCTTGAGGTGAAACGTTATCACAGCTATTAGCAGAATAATATCAAAGAAAGAAAAAGAAAAAAATGAATGTGGTTAGGAAGGAGACAGGTTCTGGAAAGAAGACAAGCGTTCAGAAACGTGGGGAAGGGTGGAGGAGGAGCCGATTTAAAAGAGCATGCAGAAATCAAGGGGCATAAGTATAGCCACGATAAATCCTCTGAATTCCAAATAATCACTACTGCTCCAGTACAGAAACCTGATACACAAATGAAAGTTCCTATGAATAGCAGTGAACCCCATCCCTGTGCTGTTGTGCCATGCATTGACATATTTCTGGTGACACTACCAGTGGTCACTGCGAGGAAGGAATGTGGCTGAGGTGCTGCTGGTAACCAAGACCATTTTATCTCTATTTTTCTGTGACAGCTGATTATGTAGTTCTGTGCTCTGGAGGATGTTAGGCTTATTCGAGCTGCACATTTTGCTTTTAGGGATAAAAATGACTATTGAACCTTGTGAACAACTAATAAACCTTGTAAAATACGTAGCTGCATCCAGCAACTGGCTGGTGCAGGGCAGGTGGTAGTACAGTCATTGACATTAGAGCATTATTTGTTATCTAGTAGGACATCATTTGATTTGGGTTGTGCTTTGACTTGATTTGGGTTGTGCTCCCATCTGGAATCCAGTTGTGAGAGGATCTGTCTACCTGTTTGGAGCAGCTGATGCCATGATGTGTCAGAGATTTTAATGAATTTTTTCAGAACTATAAACTATTAATTTAACATCAAAGGATGTGTTAATAGCAAGAAGGGAAGACCAAGATAAATGCTCTTAACAGTAATAGCAGATGATGTTCCTGTTTATTTAGTAATACCAAAGGCAAATCACTCCAACAAATTGAAAGCTCTAATTATAAGATCTTATCAGAATAATGTGCCATTTATCTGAGTTCATACTGGCAAAAGAAAGTGAATAGTTTATTTTCTGATTTTCGTAAGACTGAAAATTACAGGACACTGCTTCCATACTGCATTGCAATATTCTGGGTGCCTGATAAGCCTGAACCTTGCCAAAAGGCAGCTATTGCTCTGTAATCTGCAATTTCCTATTTCTGGTTAGTTATCTGATATGTGAGTTATTTTTTTGCAGAGCAGAATGAAAGCTTTTCACACCAGGTAGGTTTTGATAATTGTTTTTAGAGGTTATGACTTTGTGCAAAATGTGTTAGCAGTTTCATCATTCCCCCCCCCNTATCCTATACAACAATCCTGTATTCCGGACTCATATTTAAATGGACTGTGACATGGAAATAAAACCAGGAATAGTGAATGATCCCCATCCTATTAAAAAACAAGGCTGCTTCTGCAACCTCTAGAAAAAAATCTTTGTTCTTTTCCTTACTTTCCGTATTTGTTAAGTGGAAAATACTTCCCTGCAGGCTAGTTGTGTGAAACCTGAGTCACCAAGTGCTAAGTAAAGCACTTTTATCAAACGATCTCAAAATGAAAGTAGAAATTATTTTATTAGGTCTATTGATTAAAATGTTTCGCTCTGGAATTTAAAGAATTATTTTATATCTTCTTAATCATTGTTTGGCAGAATTGAACATGACTGTTAAAATGCTAATTTGGCTCCAGCTAAATAAAATTAATCAATGGCCTTTGTTATCATTGGGTTAAACTGATTGCTAGAAGGCATCTCAGTAAAGCAGATTATTACAGTTCAGTCCCGGTTTAGAAGAGCTTTGAGCATGAACTTAAGTCTTTGGCAAATCCTTTCTATTGATGTTTAATCAGAGAGCTGGGCTGAAATGGGTTTATTGTGACACATAATTGTAAATAATAGAAATCTTCCAAAAACCATAATGAGCCGATCTCATTCCCTTTGAAGTCTATGCAAGGTTTGTGATGTTTTGATGATGTAGGATCAGAACTTTCCATGTAAATTCTAGTAGCGATGTCTGGTAGTGTGTAGTAGTGATGACAGTAATCTGTTTTCCTTAAAAATCAATCTCTGTAAGACTTGTGTGGTATTATGTAGTCTATATTACACAGACCCTGCTATTTTTCAGATGAAGTTTCTAATTATTTCGTATATACGTATGTATACAGACACATGTACATTTTTTGCAGGTATTATTGACAGCACACAGGTGGAACAGAGGCAGGTTGTAGCCGTGACTGGTGATGGAACCAATGATGGACCAGCACTTAAAAAGGCTGATGTTGGCTTTGCAATGGTATAATCTTGAGCATATTTATTGATGTTTGTGTCACTATAAATTTGTTGTAAGAGGTTTTTCATTCATTAAGTGTTGAGAAAGTTGCTTGGTTTCACTGTCAGTGAGGCAGTATATGGGAGGGAGTGAGTTACATTGCTTCAGAATCCTTTAATTTACCATGTTAGATTCACTGGTATTGCTTATTTTGATTCTTTTTCAATATTTTGTCGAAAGTAATTATTGGCTATATGCAGAATCCTGTGCCAATACAGGAAAATGAACTGTGTTCTCTGACTCTGAAGAAGTTAATACACTAGACTGTATATTAAGATACGTAATTCTATTTTTTGTTAGCATTTGTTTGTATATGTTAATAAAATATCATCCGTTATAAAAATAACTCAGAAGGTCAGTAGTTATTAATCTGATAATGTAAAACATGCAAAACTATCATCACATGAATTCCACTGCTCTGTGTAAATTCCCTTTTCTGCATCCTTATTAACGTTCAAAACTAGGCCAAATTAGCAAACTACCTAGCAAATACAAAATGCAGAATATCCTCAGCAGTCACTGTTACTATGATAGGGGATTGCTGTATAACTGTGGACTTTGAATGAGCATGAAGATTTGTATTCTAACTCTCTCTGTACTTCCTAGTAGGTAATTTTAATCACAATTAATTTTTCCAGGGTATTGCTGGAACAGATGTTGCAAAGGAAGCCTCAGATATTATCCTGACAGATGACAATTTCAGTAGCATTGTGAAGGCTGTGATGTGGGGACGTAATGTCTATGACAGTATCTCCAAGTTCCTGCAGTTCCAGCTGACTGTTAACATTGTGGCTGTGATTGTGGCTTTCACTGGAGCATGCATTACCCAGGTAAGGGGAATTTGGGTGTTGCTAAAAGTATGGGGCCAAATCCTACCAAGCTACATTTCCCTGCTGGCTTGCAATTGATTCTTACTCCGTACAACAGAACGTGTGCTTTCTGAAATCCTGCTGAGCATTAAGAGTGTACTCAGGATCAAGCTGCTAAAACTTAAGTAGCTGTTGACATAAGGAAGTGTGCTAATCCATCTTCTCCTGGAAGTAAACTGCTTTTAGGAGCTGCTAATTTTTGTGCTGCCTCCATACAGCTCCCTGGTTTTGATTAAATGTTATTGTCACAACTGAGCCTGTGATGATAGGACAGAAAACGTCAGAGATTGGGAGAAGGAAGAGGTTATATGACTTTGCCTTTTCCTCTCAGAATATTTCACTATTAAATATTTATTTCTTGATGGATTATGGAGTGGGATTATTATTTTCAAGAGAGCAGTACTGACACACAGAAGTAATCCCAGCAGGGGAGCTTTTTTGACTGACAGAATTATTTTATTGCTTTCAGGCAATTCCTTTTAATATCAGATGCAAATGCCAAACCAATTAAATGACACATTCAGTTGGACTTTGATCCCTTTTTCTCCCTCTACATTAATCCCTCATTGCAGTCAGGGTGTACATGCAACATTCCAGGTCTTTTACAAAAAGCATATGTGAAAGCCAACCACTTTTTTCCCCTTCAGATTACTATTCTTTGATTAATAAAATTAAGATTTCTTTTCCCTAGAAAGAAAACAGGATTTACTACAGTACAAGGTTTTTGTCCTTCATTAGAGAACAGCAAAACATGCAGTTTTTAGTCACTCCCTAAAATAATGTGTATTTCAGATGCTGCTGACAGGTGCTGTTACAAAATTCCTCTTTGATTGAGACACCCTGTGGGAAAGCTGATGCTTCCCTCGGTCGTGCATCATACAGATGCACATACCTGTTTCAGCAGGGAAATTTCATCTCATGCACACCTGAGCAAAACAATGAATAAGTCATTAGCTCTGCTCCAGGGTAAACTTACATTGTCATCATGGAATTGATACTTGAAACCAGAAACCCAGCTACCTTTACAAAACCATGAGGTCAAACTTCTCCTAAGCCTTCACTGACATTTAGAGGCCTTTTTTGTGCTGCCTGTGAGGAGCCTGCAAGCTCCCAGCTTCTCCTTGCACCATGCAATGGCTGGGTAGATCCACCTGCCATCATTCAGCTCCTCTAAGCTTGGCACAAGGCTCCTGTTGGTGCTGGGATTCTCAGAGAGATCAGAAATGGCTGGGTTTGGAGCAGGTGGAAGTGATCTTAACAAATGAAATAATTCTTTAATTCTGTACAAAGGAAGCACTGACACCTCGCTTCGCTTGTTTCCCCAGAAGTAAAAACTGTGAGCTGCTAAGTGCTAGGTCCCTCCCAGCCTGCCCCTGGGCCTCGGTGATGCCTTGTTGTCACAATGGAGCCTGCACTAGGGGACAGAACTATTGATGTTGTGGCAGAAGTTGGATAGCTTTTCCTTTTCCCTTGGGGAGTATTTCCAAGCATACTGAGAAGATGTTTGACTTTAACGTGATTGTTGCTAGTAGCAGGAGTATGTGAATAAGGACTGAAAGGCTGGCAGGTCAGTCCTGCTGGATTTTCATCAGTGGTACAAAACTGTATAGAATAAGAGCAATGTGGTAGGAATGCCATGACTGGGACTGAGGCGAGTGCTTCCTTTTAGGACATTGTTTTTTAGACATTCAGTGCACTGCCTACTAACAGTTATTTAAGGCAGATGTTTTGTGGTCAGTGTCCAGCATGTTTTCAGTTGCTTTGTGAAAGCATTCTGTTTGTTAACTAAGGAATTTCTGTTTTATTCTTGAAGAGGTTAAACATTACTGAAACAGTGCAAAGACTATTTTAAATCAAGCCTAAGTGCATGTGCAGTGCGTGATCAGTGCAAGCATATTCCCCTGTCTAATTCTGGAACTTTCTTCACCCTTTGAATAATTCTGTTGGCTTGTAGAAGGATTTGGATCAGGCTCAGTGCATTTATATTGCCGCACTGGTCTGTAAGACCATCACTGAGCCTGCTAAGTCTATTGTCCCTGTTTACAGGTTTTAATGTCCACCTCCTAGAATTCCTGTATTTCTGTCAAAATATATTCTTATGCAATTCCTTAATTTGGCAGTCACAAAATGCAAATCCAGAGGAAGAGGTCTGAAAGGAGCTAAAATTGAGATTGTAGCAAAAAAGGCAGCCGTTATTGCCATTGTAGTTCTGTTTACACTCAGCAGCCTGACTGCTGACAATCTCAAGTAGCTCTCACTTCTGTCTCATTCAAGAAGGATCTTGCCTTGCGATTGAACATTATTATGTTAGGCTTTGACTCAGACTCTAAGGCAGTGAAAGGGCATTATGCTTGTTTGGCTCAGAAGCTTTACAAAAATTACACTTGAGAACATACTGTACTCTCTGTTGCTACGAAAATAGCTCTAGCACAGAATGCACGGATGTACCAAAAAACTTTGCATACAACAGGCTAGGTGCAGACACACAGAGCTAGGTCTGCAGAACTGTACACAGCTCTTAAATTACTATTTTGGCAGAAACATTTAAGTTCTTAACAAACAAATGAAGCTAAAACCTATAGTTTCCAAAAGGCAGCACATCTTTCTGTGACCTTCAAAACAAATACAAAGATGGTCCACAGTGGACTGAATTTTGCTTTGCTTCAGGTAGTCAGTTTGGCTTTCTTTGGCACAAAGAATATAATTTTAGTCCACAATTAATATTCAGGTTAATGAGTATTACACAGGCTACCCCTTTGGTGGTGTTTCATCAAGTCCAGAATGAGAAAAAAATCTATGTAGGTAGTAACATTTCTATTGTACCACTCAAAAGATCTGTTCTGCGATTCAGAACCAGTGTACTGGGATGCTTTGAGTATGAAGCTCATCTGCACTTTTTGGTGTTTCTACTGTTTGTGCTTAAAGGAAGTACAAAGATAATAAAATCTTTATTTTGACTAATTTTTTTAGCACTTGGCTTGTGCTTTGCAACTAAATAGATTTGATTTTATTCAGTCTCAAATCTGCAATTGCATCAGTGTGTGTGTAGATGTGTGTATGTAGTCATATTAGTGCAGGACTCCCAGTGAAACCACAGCAACTCTGTATTAATGAAAGGATCTGACTGTGAGTACTATTATGAGTGAAACTAGACCTCCAAGGAGCACCCAGAGAATGCATTGCCAAATAGGAGCTCATTTGTTTAGTCCAGAGCATCTTAGGAGTGCCATGGAGAACCTTAAGAAAAATATTAGGTAGAACCTGTGACCATTAGTGGTCATTTTAAGAATCTGCTGCTTTTTTCCTTAAATACATAAATAAAATCAGTGTCCTTGCCAATTCCACTTCAGGGAACTACTGTTTAGGTTAATTCTGTTAATTTTAAACAAATATTATTTTAGTAGTTGTCTACCCAGTGCCTGCTTCAGCAAGATGCTACTATGAGAGAGACTATCTATGGTATCTACTGTTTGTATTTTGTCCCGGTTTGCTGTTTCAACAGATGCTTAACTACGTGTACAAAGCATATGTGACCCTACATGCTGCTCCAGTATTATACAAGGATTATAAAGGAGTAGCAGTGGGCTATTAAAGAAGTTGTTATGCAGACTAAACAGGACCAATGCAAATGGTCGTTTGCTATTCTCTGTTGTGGGTCCTAGCACAAAGTCACGTTAAGGTGGCAGAAATCATGTTCTGAACAGTGCAGGAATTACAGGCACAGTGTCACCTATTGGCAAGCTTAGCACAGCTGCTGCCAAAACTGAGCTACCCCTCCCAGGGATCTAACTTACATTGGGCCCTGTTTCAGTTCACAGCAGATCAATGTATAAGCCAAGAGTTCTGAATTTTCAACTAATGATGAACTTTTGTGTTGTGATTCTATAATTGTGCAAAGCACTCTGAGACCTAGGTCATACACGAAAGCCCAGCTGAAAGAAGTCTTTGATTAAAAGCTGAATCAGGATCACCCAAGCTGTGGCTGCACAGGTACTCACATCTTGTGTCCCGTGTGTACATAGCACCCCCCAATGAGCTCACAGCTGTTGTTTCTAACGGTCCCATGGCAGTGCAGTTTGTGTGGCACAGTTCAGCTGAGTTGCTTTGTTTCACCTTATCTTTCAGTTAATCTAATTCATTTACCTCTTGCTTCCTTCTCTCTGTATTGCCCACTGCATACTTTTACAATGACCAGGCTGTGGTCATTTTAACCAGTTTGCATATAGTTGCCTTTTCTGTTCAGCAACCATTATGTCAGGTTAAACCAGAAATTTCTTTTTCCAGTGGATGTATGGGATATAAACTCATATTCTGGCTTCATTCTCTGAATAACATTTTTGTAGAGCCCTCGATTGACTCAGTGAGGGTTCTTTTTTGGAACTCTACCTACAATGTGAATTTTGTACTTCGAATGAGTCAGTGCTCCACATCTCCAGGTATCTATAGAGCTCTGTACGTGCCCAGGAGATTCATCCTGTTTCCTGTCCCCAACATATACACGGTACGAAGAAAACACTAGGTCATTATGTTTGAAGCTGTTAAAAATAATCTGGGTATGTACATAAAGATTTTTAAATGCATTTCAGTCAAATGAAAACAGTTTTTTTACTGAAACTGTAAAGCTAGCAGGTTTGTATCCGTGCCACGTTTTATCTGTCTCCAACTGGTGATGCGATGTAACTATTCAGAAAGGTTGCATTAAAGAAAGAGAAGACAAAGACTGTGTTTTAACATTTTGCATTCAAATTATTATTCTTGTACTTTGAGAAAGACTTATTGCTTTAGCAGATATTAGGAACTGAAAACAGTGACTCTGTAGGACATTATGTTTGGAAAATTAAATGTTAATTAAAAAGCACTGTAGCAATGAACTACTGCATGAATCACTTGTTTTTACAGATCTTGTTCCAGAAATGAGGATGATCTATTCTTACATGTATAAGGCAGTAATTTACATGGTTATAATGTTTTACTGCAGAACTGTGTTTGACAAATCCCGAAATAATAGCATTGACAAATTTGAAAAATCTATAATATAAAATCAAAGTATGTACTGCTTAGCTTTGTTTTGGGAAGGCTTAGAGGCAGGGACGTAGAATGGAAGATGCCATTTCCACACAATTAGTGGACAGTGTGATCCAGCAGCAGGAGCCAGGGCTGGCATTTTTTTGCACTAAGGTATATAAAGTTAACCTACCAGAAATGCTCATTTTTATGAACCTGTGCATGTGTTCTGTGACAAGTGTGAGTAAAGAGGTGAAGGTGAAAATACCTTTTTATTCCCCTACAGCTTGTCATCTACATCAAAAGTAACAAACTCTAAAATTTGTGAGGCTCTGCATGTCACAAAAGATTTGTAGTTTATTTCCAGCCTTTGGTGATTTGTACTTTTAAGTGTTTCCAAGTTGAAGTGTAACATCACTTGATTTAAGGGACATTTTCCTTTCACCTCCAGGCCAATGCTAACCTATTCCAAGGTCAAGTGGAAAGGAATTTGACAAATAAGTGGTAATTTTGGGTGGTTTGAACAGCTTTCATCCCTAAAGTGAGTTAAGACATTAGCTAGTCAGTTAGTGGCTAAAATACAGTGAAAAGAACATGGACATTGCATCCCACTTGTATAAGTGACTAAAATCTCTAAGGGAAGACTAAGCTCCTTAGCTGATACGTATTTTCCTCAGTTTCCACCAACTAATCAGAAATCAGATAGAGTTGCAGTGGAAATTTCATTCCACTGCCTGCCCAGACTAATGTGTATTTAATGTTTTGGCTTCAGCTTAGAATGGGCTTTCACACTTGACTGAGCAGTGTAGCACTGCCAATAATAGATAATTATTAGAGGCACCATAGCCACCCAAGGTGATTGGCAGTGTGAAATGGTAAGAACATGTTGCTGCCAAAACTGATGACTGCCAATTACAGTTGTGTGATTGAGAGACTGAAAGAATCTGACTTTTCGTTATGCTAGGAATGTGTCAGGCTCTGATAGACACCTGAGTATTTGACCATTTATTAAGCATAACAGATAAATTCAGCTTAAGTGACACAGAAGTCAGCGCATGAAGCAGAAATTCAGCTATTGTAACATCTCAAAGTAGAGAACGTTTCTCAAGAAAACTGATTTAATAGGCAGGTAAATAGATGACAAGGAAAATTCTTCAGTAGAAAACAGGTTTTCCTTTTTCTCTATATACAGTGCCAGAGTCTACGGTCCCTGAGCCCTAGCAACAAAGTGCTTTAGTGCAAGTACTCTCCTTGTTTGAGCCATTAGTATTGATAAAAATAAATGGGGAGCCAAGTTTGTCCTGATTGCTTTAGTTTTTCAGCCATCTCTAAAGACAAAGATGTTTCCTCTTTCTGCAGCTGCATATCAAGTGAGTGAGTTGAACTCTCCAGCTAAGCCCAGTTAATGCAACCCATAACCCAGAGGTCAATGTATTAATGCTAATAATGAATTATTATTAATTATAATTAATAATTGATGCTAATAATTTATTATTATTAGTGCCCTTCCCTATTGTAGCCAACCTGTAAAACTTAGAAATGGTAGGCTGCAAAATTTTCTCCATCCTTTTGAATAAGCCAAAAATGAGTATTTTTAAATAAATGTATCAAAATTTGTGTAAATGTAAGGGTGTTAAAAATATGTTTTCAAGAGGAAATAATATTTTATCTCAAGGGAGAGCTGGAATATAAACCAGATCCACTGAATGGATATTTGCCCTCATTATTTGATAATATTTCATTTAAAATGAACATTTAACCCTTTGAAGAAGAGGGCAGAGTTCACAAGGTGGTTTTGTTGGCTTTTGTTTGGCTTGTATGCTGTTCCATAGATATCTTTGCTTCACTACTGCAGCACATGGTACTGCAATGCATACAAATAGTGCTCACCTCTTCCATCTTTCACACACAGATTAACTCACTTCCATTATAAAATTTGTCATACTGATACCTTAATGCTTTTGAGATTATGTTTTCCTAATGAAAACCATCTATTAGACACAAAAAGCAGCCCCTACTAATGCTGCAAAAGGCATAGGAGGGGGTTCAATAACAAAAAAGAACCTGGTTCCTTTTTCCTGGTAGGGCTCCTTGGAGCAATTCATCTGTCTGTCACTACAGGTGCCCCAACGAGTTACAAATCACACCTTACAACAGCCATCCCGAGTTCTCCCGAGATCTGTGTTACTTTGCTTTATTGATTTGCTTTTGGGGTTTTTTTAAACCTGATCTGAAGTCCTCTGCAGTGCGCCCATGGACCCTCTCTTGAGCTGAGTGAGGAGAGAGCTCCTTCTAGCGGTTGGCATCTGCTGCAGAAAATCAATCCTCGTCCTCACAAGTAGCAATGTCGGGTTTTTTACTTTCCAGTTCCATAGTTTTGAATATGCTATCCTGTTACCCAGTAAAATAATAAAGATTTTCTTACTTTTGCACATATGGTATAGTTGAATAAGTTTCAGAATGTTTTTTAAATTTCGGTGTCAAGCTTTTTTTCCGTTACAACTGTTCCAAAAGGTCTTATTTCAGTAAGATGTATTAAAATGTCTCAGCAATTGTTTCATAAGTTTTAACGAATTTCAAGCTGTTTCTGAAAAAGACAGATAGGTAGATTATAGTAAAAGGAAACATTGCTTTTTAAATTGTTTCAGTGTACTTATACTTCCAGGGAAGAAACTCCCACTCACATTATCTAGTTACCTAAATTCAGCTGAAAATTTAAGCATGATGCATGAAAGTGACAGACCATTGTAAAATATATTATAAAGTATTAATGTTATGCTTTATAAGAACTGTGTGATTGTAAATACTCCTGATTTAAATGACTGGAGTAAAAGAATTTATCTTTGCTCAGATCACTGTTTTTCCTGTGAATCTGGTCTTGCATAAGCAATGTCATAGTAGGTCAGACCAAAGGTCCGTGTATTTCCATGTCCTGTCCACCACTGCTTGCAGTCACACAGGGAGGAATGAAATCACAGTAATTCCCTGACAGCAATTATTTGTCTAGAAAATATGTAACTTTCTAATTTACCTCCACAGGACTCTCCTCTAAAAGCTGTACAGATGCTGTGGGTCAATCTAATCATGGACACCTTTGCCTCACTTGCTTTGGCCACCGAACCTCCAACAGAGGCTCTATTGCTAAGAAAGCCATATGGCAGGAACAAACCTCTTATATCCCGCACCATGATGAAGAACATTCTGGGCCATGCTGTTTATCAGCTTACTCTTATATTTACACTTCTTTTTGTTGGTAAGAAAGTTTGTTAGACTTGTTGCTTAGTTTAGAAACATCTAGGTCAAGTAGCCTGATATGTCAAAAATGCTTTAAATGTAACCAATCAATGCACAAATATCAAGTCTGTCATTGTTAGACAGCTAGCAGGGCTGAGCTGGTTAATGGGATCAGAAACAGAGCAGATGCAATAGAGGGATTTGTTTACATTTCTTATGTTGTTTACAATGCAAAGGGCCTCAGTGAACTTTTCTCTCTCCTAACAAAATGTAGGTTTGGGCTTTGGCAAAAGTTTATGTTAAAACATAGTATAGAATCATAGAATAGTTTGGGTTGGAAGGGACCTTAAAGCTTATCCACTCCCACCTCCTGCCATGGGCAGGGACACCTCCCACCAGACCAGGTGGCTCCAAGCCCCATCCAACCTGGCCTTCAACACTGCCAGGGAGGGGCAGCCACAGCTTCTCTGGGCACCCTGGGCCAGGGTCTCACCACCCTCCCAGGGAAGAATTTCATCCTAATACCCAATATAAAGCTACCTTCCTTTAGCATGAACCCATTTCTCCTTGTCCTATCACTCCATGCCCTTGTCACAAGTCCCTCTCCAGCTTTCCTGGAGCCCCTTCAGGCTCTGGAAGGTGCTCTAAGGTCTCCCTGGAGCTTTCTCTTCTCCAGGCTGAACAACCCCAACTCTCTCAGCCTGTCTCTAGAGCAGAGCTGCTCCAGCATAGAAGGTTACAGTTCAATCAGAGTATCTAGCCTGCTTCTTCTAAACTGACATTGCATTTTGAGACTTGTCATCTTTAGTAGGCATGTAACAACAAATGGAAAAAAACCAACAAATCCAGATCCATTTTCCCATCATCTGGAGAAGCTATAATAAGAAGCAAAATGTTTGCCATAGTGAAGAAGTAATGCAGTATAGATAAGCAAGTAATCAATATTAAGTGATACAAATAATACTCTGTTTTGACATTTAATATCTAGAATAGATATTAAAAGGGAAAAATAATCTAATTTATTAGATTACTGGACTCTTCTTGAGGCCCTGCTAGCACTGGATGCTTTTTATCAGTTGTATTTGGGGGGGGGGGAAGGAGGAGGAATGTTTCTTGCTGCAGGGAATAGTAAAGGCCAATAATAGATTCTGTTGCCCCATAATAAGACAACTTGCACAAAGGATTGATATTTTTATCAATTGGATATTGTGTTCTTGTCACTATACCATTACTGTTAAATTACATGTATTGTCTTTCAGATTTTTTTTCTTTATATACAGAATTTCATATAAGCTCTAAATGTAAATTTTTGATTCTTAGGAGTTTTTTGAGCTCCGTTGTGAAAGTCTTGCTCCACCTTACCAACAGCTTGACAGCTTATTTGGAATGCTCAAAGGAGGTGATGCTCTGTTCACAGTGGAGCTACTTAAACCAAAATAATTGCCAGGTTTTCGAAGAGAGATGGTCTATAATATTGTGAGGCTTACAGTGTATTTTGAGAATGTCTAGCAAGTCTAAGGAAATAGTAATTTCAGATTCTCAAAAACAGGTGTTAGAAGGTACTTCATGTGATATGAATATTGGAATTGCAAATTAATGAAAATTATTTCTATTTCTGTCACCTAATACTTCATTTTTTGTAGTAGGTCTCTGTAGAGACTAGTACATCAAGTTTTTCTACTTTTTCTATGATGTGCAAATAAATACATGGTTTTTGAACTTAGAGCAATGCCATTGATATACCAGGCATATCACTGTCTAGTTTTGCCAAACTACAGTATTTAAAAAATCTGAACCTCAGCAACTAGATGTAATAAAGTTTATGTAATATAATGCCTTTTGGAACTTGTTCTGAAATAAAAACCAGTTATGGATTTAACCACTGCCATTCCACCATAGCAGCATGTTCTGTTCTGCTTTGCCAATGAAGTGATGCAGTGCAGTAACAGAGACATAAGGACAGGTGTTCTCACTGAGGAAAATATTATCCATATATTCGTGCTTGTGTTTATCAAATGAAAGCAAATAGAAGTAATGTGTGTATCTATAAAAGATAAAATGATATCTGTTTGCTTTCATTAATTTTTTCCTTTGTTGCTTATATGTAGCAGGAGGAATGTTTTCCAATACGTAGTTGAGGTGTATAATCTTAATCTCTGCTGCCTCACAGTCTAAATTTTGTGACCTCATGTTGTGTTACTGATATATTTGTCATATCATAATCTACTTTCTGTCAAAAGACTGAAAACCAGATTCTTTCTTTGGAAACATACTCTTTATTCCCAGTGATTTGAATATGAACTGCTCAGATATCCCAAGGCAAAAAACCACTCAGGGTTAACTTAGCTGATGGAATTAATGACCTCAAGAGAAAACCTGAGGAAACTTTTCTTCTTTCTTCAGAAATTCTGAATATAATGCTAATGGGATATCAGGAAAATGTTCAATTTTTATTGATTTTATTAACAAAACACTGGTTATGAAAATTAGTAGTATTGTGATAATCTTCTTTACTCTCATTTCGTTATTTGCACTTTAATGTGAATCACAGAATCACAGAATTCTAGGGTTGGAAGGGACCTCGAAGGATCATCTAGTCCAACCCCCCTGCCAGAGCAGGTTCACCTACAGTACATCACACAGGAACGCATCCAGGCGGGTTTTGAATGTCTCCAGGGAAGGAGACTCCACAACCTCTCTGGGCAGCCTGTTCCAGTGCTCTGTCACTCTCTGAATGCCCCATCCTTATTTTAAGACAATGCCTCTTTCAATAACTGTATGTTATCTGTAAACTTTATGTATAAGAAAGTGGATGAAAAATTGGACATGTGCTGGCAATGTGGCCTTGCAGCCCAGAAAGCCAGTTGTATCCTGGGCTGCATCAAAAGAAGTGTGCCCAGTAAGGGAGGTGGTTCTGCCCCTCTGCTCCACTCTGGTGAGACCCCACCTGGAGTACTGCGTCCAGTTCAGGGAACCCCAGTACAAGACAGGCATAGACCTGTTAGAGCAGGTCCAGAGGAGGCCCACAGACATCACATAGCTGTCCTGTGAAGAAAGGCTGAGAGAGTTGGAGGTGTTCAGCCTGGAGAAGAGAAGACTCTGGGAGACCTTATTGTGGCCTTTCAATATATATAAAGGGGGCTTTATAAGAAAGACAGTGAGAGACTTTACCAAGACCTGTAGTGACAGAAGGGGCAGAAGTTTGAAACTGAAATAGGGTAGGTTTGGTTGGACATAAGGAATAATTTTTGTTTTTTACAATGAGAGTGGTGAGACAGGAACTGGTTGGCCAGAGAAACTGAATGCTCCGTCATTGGAAGCGTTCAAGGCCAAGTTGGACGGGGCTTTCAGCAAATGATCAAGTGAGAAATGTCCCTGTCTATGGCAGGGGGATTGGACTAGGTGATTTTTAAAGGCCCCTTCCAACCCAACCCATTCTATGATTCTATAAGAAAAGAGGTCTCTCAGGTGCAGGTATCTTTTCAAAATTTATCTTATTTTCACAGTTATGCATCATGGGTTGTATCTTGCTTTTTTTATTGGTCAGATCTAAAAGCAATAGTCAAATTATCAAAATCAAGAGCACTGTCTGATGGTGTGCTTTCAAAGCAGGCTAGCAGAATGATCAAAACCAAATCTATTTAAAACTATTCAATCTATTGAAATTGTCTGTGGTTTTTATCATTAGTGTCCTTGAATGCTTGTCAAGAGTTATGCCATAGGGATTAGCACGTGGGTAAAAACTGCTGAAGAGTGTTTGCTTCTGATTATTGTAGGAAATTGCAAACATAATGTTAATGGCCTCAAGTGCTCAGTACACAAGAATGAACTGACTTAGAATAATTACAACTTTGTTAGAGGAAAAGTACTACTGAAAACTATTTGCGTAGGTATACTGAGTTATTAGATAAAAGTCATCAATTGAGAAGCTTCTTGCTTAGGAAGTTCAGATGTCTTTTGCTCACTGGTGTTATAAATTCTGCCTGTGTTACAGTAAGTGCAGAAAGGAAGATGGTAAAGCAGAGTACAGGAGGCAACTAGCTAAAGCAAACAAGCGAAATAGAAATTTGTTTGATTAATTTATTCTAGTGAAAACTTTTATTTTTTTCTTATACCTAGGTGAGAAAATGTTTAAGATTGACAGTGGGAGGAATGCTCCGCTTCACTCCCCTCCTTCAGAGCATTACACCATTATCTTCAACACCTTTGTCATGATGCAGCTTTTCAATGAAATCAATGCACGGAAAATCCACGGCGAAAGAAACGTCTTTGATGGCATCTTCAGAAATCCTATTTTTTGCACTATTGTACTGGGTACATTTGCTATTCAGGTAATGATTTGGGCAAGAATTAGTAATTTAATCATAAGTATACTTTAAGGTTTTTTTTCTGTGTGCTTTTTTTTTAATCTAAATGCTGTAGGAGGCACACTTAACAGTACACCACCTGGTTTCACATATTTACTCAATCAGTACAGAGTGTCAATAATTGAAAATGTTATGTAGCCATACCAATACAGAGTAAATTTTGATCATCATAGTTAGGTCAAATCTGCAATTAATCTGAAGATATACAATAATAGCAGCCCTCATGATTTTACTCGCTCTTCCGTGCTTTCCTAGGTAGCTGAAACACTTAAGTGCACAGTTCAAAACACTAGGTTTGCACTCTGAGAGTGAATCAAAAAGGACATTGTAGCATAAGAGTACTTACTTGCTTTTAATGATCTATTTAAAATCAGGTAATTTTTCTTGGGACAAGGGAAGGTTAATCTTTCTATTAATTTTCCACTTTGTTTATTATGTTGTGGAAATACAGCTTTGCATAACGTTGCTTGCTGAAGCAATGTCAGAAAAGTACTTATTCTGCCTCTGTGTTTTAATAGCTGGGTGTGTGAGCCAAGCATTTTATTCTAAACAGAAAATGTTTGTCTCCAGGAGCTTGGATTATCTAGCTGGATATGGGAGATTACAGAAGTGTTTGTATTTCATATTTGAAACTCTTAGTTCCATATGTATTTACTGTGCTTTCTGTGAAGTACAGACTAATTGGCTTTGGTATTTCATCTTTGAGTGCAATAGTTCCAGCAACTAAAGCCAGCAGCAGTGGCCAAATTTTAAAAGTCAAAATTATGGAGACTATTGCAATGCATCTCAATACTGATCAGCAAGTGCTGCTGTGAGAGCTACAACAGCTTGAGAAATAAAAGGGTAGATACCACTCCTGTCCTCAGACAAGCAGGAGCTGCCTTTTATTTTTCAAATTCCTTTCTCTGCTTTCAGAATAAAGGAATAATGTTCACCGTGAAGGAAGATGGACTAAAATATGCCATACCTACCATATAGCAATTGGAACTGTCTCAATATGGAGTTCTAATGTCTTTCTTGTAATTTTATCATCATGTTCACAATTTTTGTGTCCACCTTTTTCCTTACTCTCCAATCATTTTCCCACTTCCTATCCATTGCCTTCCCTTCTCTGTCCCCTTCCTTCTTGGTGTGTATTTGCACTTCATGTGGAATGACTTTGTGTTTATAGTTTGTGTTTATTCACTCACACAGGCAAGCAACTGCTTTATGTATTAGTGTTATTTCGTATCCTAGACTGGACAAATTACTTTGAAGTTCTGTTTTGCAATCTTTGACAGTTTGAATCTCTGGCTTGTGATTTCAGGTCCCTGGTTTTGTAGCAGTACTACTAACAAAAACCATCAATAATATCTGTTTTTCAGTTAGCAAAAATTTCTCAATCTAACCAGGCTTGGAAACTTGTTCAGGTTCTGTGTGTGTTGGTTGCCTTGTGGGTGGTTTTAGTTAACATGTCTATAAATGTACCATAAGATGTCAATTAGACATCTCTCATGCAATGGCCATTCCAAGACAAATTACATCAGGGTCAACATATTCCCAGCTGAGAATACTCAGAAGCTGGGAGAATACGCTGGGACAGTCCTCTTTTTTTTCTTCCTGGGATTTCATGTGTGACTGTTGTTAGACAGGAGGCTAAGGGAGCCTTAGTCTGAACTACTGTGGGTTTTTCTGACCTTGAATTCAGGCTATGTAAGTTTGTGTGGTTTGCTTTTTAATGACCGAGATTCTGCAGCTTTTGCTGGATGGTTTCTAAAAATGTACTTCTGGAAGCTTGACTCAGTGCCACCTAAGAGTGTCAAATGGCATATTTGGAATATATGGTAGTATTTTGATTTTGGGTGCTCTTTAGATTCAGTCCACTAAACAACAGAGTGTTAACTATAATTTGACCAGTCTACTGATGAAATATGAAAAGACAAAGTAAAATCTGACTGAAAGTTGGTGGGTTTTTTGGTGGGGTTTAGGGGTTTTTTTAGGGGTAGTGTTTTAGTTTGGGTTTTCCCCATAAAATATTTACCCCCTTTCTTCTCTGCTTTTCTTTGTAGATAGTGATTGTCCAGTTTGGAGGAAAACCATTTAGCTGTTCTCCCCTGCAGCTCGATCAGTGGATGTGGTGTGTATTTATTGGATTAGGAGAACTTGTATGGGGTCAGGTAAGTGTTCAGGAACATGCAGATTTCTTTTTTTTTGTTTGTTTTTATAAACGAATCAAAGATCTGATATTGTGCATAATTTCACTGTAGTGTTGTTTCTTTGATCTCTCACAATGTCATGTTCAGCACACATTGAAGTACAGGGTGCTCTCTAAGTACTTCAAGAATAGATATAGTAGTAAGGATAATATATTCCACCATTCCTTTTGATTTTTGTTAATCTTCATATATTTTCTTTCCCAAAGCAGGGCATCCTATCACCAAGATCGTTTTCAGTTAGGCTTTTTCCTGAAAGGCATTTGGTTCATAACCTAGTCCTCTAGTCATAAAAAAAAGCATAGTAAGGGCAAATACACTGTAACCTTCCCAGGAGGGAATTTACCCACTGTAGTATTGTGTACGTTCAGCCTCAGCAAATTTTTCAAAGTGAAAAGAAGTTCTGTGCCAACCCTCTCATTTCCTTCGCTGAAACTGCCATTCTGTCAGTCCATGAGAGCCTTGTACTGACACTAGGACTATGTCCAGTGCATTTAACGTAACCCGCAGTGACCCTCCAGCCTTCTCCACTGCTGTGTGAGAAGGGTGGGAGAGGGGATGGAAAAAAGGGATTTTTAGTGCAGAAAAGGGCAGCTAAATTAATGTGTCATTTTAAAATGCTGCTACAACCTGTGTTTTCAGTAGCTAATATAAAATTATATATAGATGTAAAAACAAATGTTAAATGAGATACTTATGTGATTATCTGTCTGGAAGTAATAATAAAGATACAATCAATATTTTTAAAATACTTCATTATTCCTTTATGCACAAACATATATTGCAAAGTTAGTAATAATGTTAATTTTTTTAATTTCTGAATGCCTTTTTAGTGTATTTAAGTGGATGCCACCAGACACAGTAAAAGAATATGTGAAAAACGTGGTTACATTTTGCCTCTCAGATGTAAAGATACCCGTAGATCAACTAGTTTGCCACTGTGAAGAAGCAGGCAAGGAATTGCCAACCACAATTGAATTCTGAAATGGTTCTGATGGAATTATAATGAATAGATGCTAGCTGTCAAAACTGATATTTGTTATCTCATGGAAAAAACCAACTTCTTGGACAGTTGGACCTCAGATTTTTTTTAAGAAATAAGCTCAGAGTTATGACAGCTTTTTAATGCATACATTGCTAAAAGCCACCACTAGATTGTTATAATGTAATTATTACCAGAAGATGGGATTTGATTTATGACCTGGCAGGGGGGAAAACTAAAATCAGTTTGATAATTCTTGAAAAGAAAAGATTTGTTTTCAACTGATAGGAAAATACCAACTTTGGGAGTGGGGAAGAAAAGCAGAGAAAGGGAGAAAAATTCTAGCAGTTTTATTAGATCATTTAGCTGTGAAGAATTTCCCACAGCCTTTGATCAGTGTACTGTTTGGCTTCTAAATTTCGTTGCACGTGGTTATCACATAACCACTGAAAACTACGAATAATATCAGCATCTGTTTTCAGTTAAAAGATGGATATAGTTGCCCAAGCCTTATTGTGAGAGCCTAGCCATAAAATTAACACTGGTACAGGAATACCTCAACAATTCCATCACTGAAAAGATTACAGGTTTAAATAAAGCAAATACAGAAGAAAAAAATACCTTTCTCCTGTGGTCAGTATTAAGTGACCAGAAAAGAAAAACACAAGCTAAAAAAAAATGCATTATTTACATGATTTATAGTCTGTGGCAAGTCCTCTCTTCATGGAGCTCTAGAGTAAGAGAGACTTCCTCTCCTTTAGAAGAGGTACTTCTTTTCCTTCTTGGCCTTTTCTCTGCTGCTATGACTAATTGTAGTTCAGCACAAAACAAATCTGTTATTCCTTTGTTTTGTCACAGTCTCCTGAACCTGTCTTGTGAACCACTAAACACAATCAAGATTTTCAAGTATAGAAGTTAAAGTTGGTAGTTTAAAAAGTGATATAAGGTGTAATTTCTAGGAAGCCAATCTCAGATGTTTTTGAGGGACAGTCTTCTAAAAGGTGGCCCTCATCACTTCTGAAAACCAAGCCCTTCTAAAATATTTCACATTACATTCCCAGAATTATTGATCACTTTTGAAACGGCAGTAATTTTCCTGGGAATAATATTTAGTTCCTTAATCTACACGCAGTCTATTGAGTCTGCCATTACTTCAACTGGGCAGATATCTGCAGATACGGAAAACAAATGGCAAACAAAAAGACAAGTAAACACCCTAAGAAAAGAATTAGAGCACAATCTATCAGCCTGGCTGAGAGAGGTCGTGAAGGAGGGGTATGTTATCTATATATCACTACCAAATACGGTTGTTTCTATGTGTGCTGTCTTGCAAGTACTTCATCACCATCAGTTGCATCAGATACCAAACAATCTCAAGTAGCTTCTTTCTGTAGAGTGCTGGCATTATAGTGTTTTGGAAGCTGGGAAGCTGAAGGATTTTCAGTAAGTATTTAAATGACTAGCACTTACCTTTTCTTTTTTCCTCCTGTTCTGTCTTTGCTTGTGTCACACTAATTCAGTAATTTTCCAAGTTTACATCTTGTTTTTTAAACCCCAAAATGCATTTTAAAAAGGTTCTGTAGTAGTGTAGAAATTGGGTTATTTTTTATGTTTCTGCTTTTAAAAATAATATAATAAAAGTGGAGGTGTGGATCAGGAAGTTCAAGGAGACCCTCAGCAAACTCAACATCCTAAAAAACTTGATGCCTTTTCATGTGTCTTCACTATATCCATTCCAGTTTTCCAAAACTGTAAGATCTATCTCCACCAACTTTCCTGCAACTGTCTGATTCGAGCTCACATCTTTCACACATTTGGGCTTCAAAGACATGATTGCTCATTGCAGAAACAAAGACAAACAAAGAAGAAAATTGCAGCACTTCTTTGCTAAATGGATCTAACAGTTAACTTTGTAGGATAATTTTTTTAAGTGTTTGACATGTTCCAGGTAATCTCTAGTTTAAATAGCCACCTGCTCATATTTTTATTCAAGCTGACAAAAGAAATCAGAACAAAGAGAAAATGACTGCCCAGGAGGGTTAACACTGAAATGTATTTATTTAAAATAATAGTGTTACAACATTGTGTTGTACAGTATTGGCAAATTTTTAAGATTATTCACCATCTCCTGTATGAATTATTTCAAAGGACCACATTTGGGGACAAACAGAACAAGAAGAAGGGCTGAGTTAATCAGAATTTCTTAGTAATAAGGACACAGAGTAAAAGAGAGCCCTATAAGAAGTCCAACAGGGAGACAGTCACACACCTTTCAGAAACCTCATTTTTGATAAATGCTTAGAAACGCATTTCAAATTGCTGAAACAAAGGGAAGCTGAATATGTGAAGCTATGTAGTGTGAGAGGATTTATAAGTATGAGATGTCACTAATTTTCAGCTCCCATTATTAAAAATTGTTATCTATCATTAGCAATACCCAAATTCTAATTGCAGAAGTATCAATCTTACTAAGTTTTCTTTAAATACTTACATTCAAATACTTACATCCTCTTCCAGTTTTTTGAGAAAGGACAACATTTTCCCCAGCCTTAAACTTGCTCCATAGGTGTGCATTGCCAGTGTGGTTTAATAATGCTAATTGTTTGCACAGTAAACTAAGCATTTATGGACTGTGATGGAGTTGTGCAAGTGTAAAGTGCTATTATGAATAGCCTTATCTTAGCTTTCCTGAAAATTGTAGATCTCATGAAAATATCAGTGTTTTTTTCCAATTAGCAGATTATTATACTATTGCTATTGAATGAGGCTTATGTTTTCAGTACTCTTTTGTGATTTTAGGTCATTGCAACCATCCCAACAAGTAGGCTAAAGTTTTTAAAGGAGGCAGGGAGGCTTACTGAGAAAGAGGAGGCCCCTGAAGAAGAACTCAATGAAGATGTTGAAGAAATTGATCATGCAGAGAGAGAACTCCGACGTGGACAAATTCTCTGGTTCAGAGGGCTCAACAGAATCCAAACCCAGGTATGCTAAAAGTAAATACCCACACAGTATAGAAAAAAGGTGCTTAATCTTTGATAAAGGCAAGATAACATTAACACTTGTTAATTGCTTAAATGTTTTCAAAAGGGGAACACATGGCAAAGTAAAATAGGTGAACTGAACAAAGGGGGGGGTGTGTATAGCAGAAGAGACAAAGTGAAAAGATTATAAAATGGTAATATGCAAAAATAGGAATAGTTTTAGGAGACACTGTGAATGGACATTCTTTTTCTGCTTCAGCAATGACAGCTCATAAAATAGTGCTACTTGGAAAATTCTGGCTGTGGCAATGGCTAGCAAAATGTTGTGAAGGTTTTCTAAAACATGCTGTTATATTTTGTCAAAAATATATCGTTGGTGTCAATTCTGCAGTTCTGCAACACTACTTGTTGAGACTAAAGTACCATTTCATTAAAAAAAAAATAATCTTTTCTGTTCAGGCACTACCATATCTATATCACAGTTAAAAAGAATTTATTTTCTATTAGGTCATGAAAAATGTGGTTCTGGATTTATTTTTAGTAGTAAGGGCCTAAGCATCTGTTAAATATTGAAATGTATGTGTTGGCTACTATGGGTGATTTCTCAGAAATATCTTTCTATTTAAAAAAAAACAAAACAAACCAACTTTTGCTAAATACAAAAATGCATGGCATTTTTTAATATATTAAATATTTGTACTGAATCATTGTGCTAAATGTAGTACAGGTTAGGATATCTAGTAAAATATGTCCTGTAGTGCTAAAAAAATGATGTGAACTATTTTGCCTTTTTCATTGCCATGAAGTAGCGTATTGTGTAGCACCCTAGTGCTCACCACTTGATTTTTCTAATATCAAGTAATTGTGCCAGCCTGCAGAAGAGAGCAGCTCTGACAGATAATATAGTTGCCATATCAGATGTGGATGTTGTATATGATGCTTACAAGAAAAATAAGTGAATCATTAAGAAAAATATTTTTTCTTCAAAGAGTCTTTTAAAGAAAACTTTTATCTCAGAAGATTTTTATTTTTGTCATAATTCAAGATAAACAGTACTTTCTCCCTTTTCCCATCTGCAAATGGATACATTCCTCTCTGGAGAAAGAGATGCAGCAATGCCTTTTAGAAAAGATGTGGGAAAGCAGTTAACTGAAACTAGGACAGTTAGGTCTCTTCAGTGCATCTGCAGAGCAAAAAAGAAAGTGGAAATTGCTGTTAGAGAGATTTAAGGGTTTGGGTAAATTCCCAAGCTTCTGTGGTAAGTAATTAAATACGGATCTTCAGCTCTGGGGTTGTGTGTCTTGACTCTGTTGAGTCAGGAGCACTCATCATTAGAGAAAATTCAAATTGTCACAGTATAAAGGTGACAAGCAGGTGCCCAGGTAATGGTGATCTTTATGAAAAGATGACCTCTAAACGTGCATTCTTTTCTTCCTGATGGCTATAGGAGGAGTGTTGCCTGTTGGCATTTCTGTCAGGATGTCTTTCTGGTTGTGGTGAGTGTAAACAACAACAAGCACAAAAAAGCAAATTACATCCTTTCAGTTCTTTTTCTAATCTGAGAGGTAGCTTTTAGTTCTTCTGCATATCTTTGTCTACTTAATTCACAGGTAAATTATTATTTTTATATACTATTTAAAACAAAATGAACATTAATTATATTTCTTTGCTAACATCCATTATCTTAGCTTCCTTTCTGCTCTTAGTTGTAGAAATATCTTCAGTAGGATATTTTGTTTCTCTCCTGCCAAGAGGCCTCTGTGATATTTTTTCTTATTTTGTTTATTCAGTGACTTTGATTTTTGCATCCATTTCACATCTGTGGAATGATAATGAAAAAAGGAAATGGGCCAACAGCTACAAAAAGAGCTCCAAGGTGTCCACTGGAGAGTGATCAACCTATATATATAAATATATATATATGCCGGTCAATTTAGATCCACTGTTGGATGGGCCTTGAGTTGAGTGCATTTTGATGCACTGTGTGTTGTGGCCCATCCAGATGAATTCATACACTTGTACTACATTTCTCAGGAAGCCAGCTAAAGAAGAGCTGATGGAAGAAGATGAGGATGTATGTAGCATCCTTATGGAGCTGGAGGATTTGCAAGAATCCTCTGATGTCTAATACACTTCTGGAGATTCGGAAGAAGAAGGTAGAGCATCCCCTCACTTTATATATATAAGAGGATGACAGTAAAATTAGGAATAAACTCTAGACTCACAACTAGATTGATCATTCAAATCCTAACAAGACCAGTTTCCACCGTCATGCACTTGTGCTGTGTATTAGATGATCTTTATTTTTGCTTATTTTCTATTCAGTCATTATTGGATGGATAGCCACAGCACTCAACAGAATCATTCACTCCTAAAACAGTTATAAAGAAGTTATGATAGTTTCGTTTGGTTTTTTGTTTGTTTTTTTTTTCAGATGACTGACAGATCTCCCTTGTAATGCTCCAATAAAAACTCATCCAAATTGACAAAAGCTTTGCAGTACTAAAGACGTTTTTTTCTTTCTTTCACCCTCTCTCAAAACCTAGACACCAGAGAAAGGATTTCCACTGTTCTTTGTACTGAAATGTCAGACATATTTCTCTGAAGACATGCACAAATTTACTTTAAAGAAAGGTGGATTTAGATATGTTGTCTCTTATAAATATAATCTAAGGTTTCTCTGGATGGATGCACGTTCTCCTGCTCTGAATGGAAGAGTGTTTCCTTACTGGGTAGCTCTGTCAGAAAACCACTGACATAAGAAGTTTCACAAATGACTCATCCTAGTTATGCAAGTTTCTGAAAGATGAAAAGGTGGTCTGAAGTTGCATAAAAGACAGGACTTTTCACCCTCTGTTAGTTTGCAGCATTTTTTCCAAGTCTTTGTTGCAGTTCTCAAAAATTCTTCATTCTGAAGGAATAAAACAGTTGAGACAAGACCGATCATACCATCTTGGCAGATTTAATAGCCTTTGGACAGTTCAGCAAGTTCACCTCCAGGCAAAACTGTATAATCTGAGTAACAAGCAAAAATCATTGCATCTCTTTTAATTCTATACTGAAAAATTTCTCTAGTTAGCTCATAGTATGG
Organism: Aegotheles bennettii; assembly: GCA_013398125.1. NCBI lineage: Eukaryota > Metazoa > Chordata > Aves > Caprimulgiformes > Aegothelidae > Aegotheles > Aegotheles bennettii. The sequence continues at coordinate 287,595 of VZRW01004997.1, forward strand.
AAAAATTGTGAAGTATGAAGGATTGTAAACAAGCCACATGTCAGATTTGTACAACCCTGGGCCTGATTCTTCCCTCCTGTGCTTCATTCATCCTGCAATTCATTTTGCTTTATCTGCTTAAGGTGGGAAATAGCTGTTTAGAAATGTTCTGAGAATAAAAGCAAAAACTGAAAAATATGTAGGCGCCATGTTAACTGCTACTGAAAAAAGGTTACTCCTCTTTAGATACAAAAAAAAACACATAGAGGTGCTGTACTGCATTTTCTTTCCCTTCCTTTCTGCATTAAAACTTTTCTCTCGAACCACTGCAAGACCTGTAGCAATGAAAATGACTCCTAGCAAGTGGTTTTAAAGTTAGATAAAATGCTAGCACCTCACTTTATGGCTTTCCATATAGCTTTTACTGCAGAAAATATAACAGTAGCCCAGTGTAAGTGGAATGGAAACTGTTTTATTTCATGCAGAAAAGTTATTTTAAAAAAATAAAAATATCCTGGTTGGAGATTAGGTGAATGATATCTGGGTCCTGTTAACATTAAAGACAAGAAAAATGCTTGCTGAAAATCTGTTCCCTGTGAAACAGCAGAATAATGTTTGTTCTGCCAGGACTATTCTGCTAGTATATGATTTATTTATTTTTTAACTGGTGATCACTGATGTTTTTATTAGCTGTGTGTACCTCAAAAATATGAATCTTCTGGAGTATAGAGCAGACACAAAAATGGGAGGTGAAAAATTCCAACTTTATGAATAAGCTTCAGATGTAGGATAGTATTCTTTTCCTCTACCTGAAGGCCTATAATCAAAACACGATGGCATCTTGTATTTTGTTGTTTTTCAATCTTTTCATAATATATGACTTTTCATTTACTTTCTCTTTTTTAGCAGCTTGAATTGTCTGAAATAATTGCATTCTTTTTTCACTAAAAATTACATCTTAATTTAAAGTTAATTATTTATTTATTTATATGAACTCTTTCTTCTTTATCTTCTGGTTTTGAAAGATAAACTTTTGAGCCAAGTTCTTCTCTACTTTCTTGGCTTCAGGCAGAGCACAGCCTTCTATGTTCAGCTTTTAAGATTCTGGAAAGGTTGTCATCCTCCCCCTAGGAATTATATCCATGAAGTCCTGTAGTTACATTCTTCAGGAGAACAAGTAAATTACATGCCTGTAATTTTTGTTCTCTGGAGAAACTATTAAATACAGATCTTCCCTTATGTTTTCACTCTTACACTAAGGTCTTTCTTTTCAGTTTATTAGGAAGACATTTGTACATCTGTAAATGCCCTTTGGCTTAGGATTTATCATCTGTGTCTTCCACAGTGATTTGCACTTCATGCTCTCAGTAAGAGTCTTTAAAATCTTTTTTGAATGGTCTCTTTTGAAGAGTGCTCTGTCACCTGTGTTAGATCATGAAAACCCAAGATCTGTATTTAATTCTACTTTTATACAGTGAATATTTCAGGTGAGTAGTTAATATGCCTTCATATATAACCAACGGTTTGAGCCATATTTTTTTTTCTAGATGCCAATGTGCACCTTAGCTAATGATTCACTTGTACCCCCATTCCATATGCTAACTCATCTCATACTGTATTTTTTTACTGTGGTATTTGTATTGGACATGTAATTCAAAATATGTCTGCCGCAGAAAACACTAAGAGCAAAGCTGTAAAGCGTTGTGATGACTGCTTAATACCCTACATCTGTTAGTGTCCACATTTAAATAGATGTTGTAGACAGGACTCTCATTGGTAAACAGTGGCTCAGTGAACAAATCAGCTGTTTCATGTTTATATAGTAAAAGTTCAGTGTGCCAATTTTACAGCAGTAATCTTTGATCCTTTTTACAGCTAGCTGGAATATGATTATTCCAATAAAAACATACAGGAAAATAATCTATGATGTCCAGGGATAAGATTATGGGAAGGAATACATCCACACTAGTAAAAATGAAGCCATATCAATTTGTTTATTCCTAAGATTGACCACAGCAGAAAATGTTAGCCCATTTATTTTAATGCTTCCAACTTGGAAAATTTAAGAGGGCTTGCACCAAGGTTTATGCTATTTTAATTGATAAATATACCACTTTACCTTCTCCCAACTACTTTCCAAGCTGTGTATCTTCAGAAATCTGGGCTGCAAGACACAAGTCTGAGAACAGTGGGTTGCTTCAAATAAGTAGTTGGTTGAATTCTAATCGATACTACTACTGCTGCTTTGTCACATCGTGATTGTACTAATGCAAGGAAGATGACATTTTGGCATATAGGGATTTGTACCATATATTTACTCTTTGATATTATCTACGGCAAATCCCTGGCTTTACATTTGTACACAGAGCATGCTTTTTATTGGTTATAGTAGTGACAAAGAATACCTTGATGTACTCAGCTCTTTTTTTAACTCATCTTCTGTGGTGATTAATAAAGCACTCAGGAAGGTATTCAGGATGGATATATCAAACAGTGCATACAACAGACATACGCAAATAACAAGCAGAAAATCGTAATGTTCTTTGCTGCAATAATCAATCCAGTCAATCCAATCATTTTCTGTGTGATTTTAAGTGCTCTGTATGAAGATAAAATATTAATATTTTAAAATCCTTAGTTATAAAAGATCAATGTTCATTATCACTATGCTTAATTTATACAAACTTCCATTATAGAAAAAGTCAGACAAAATATTGGAACACTTTCTATCTTATAGTAAACTGACAACCCTGGTTTTGTAGACAAAATGCAGTCATATTTTAAATATTTTAAAGGGTTGGGTTTCTTTTTGGTTGGTTTGGTGTCATCCCTGCCCCCCTCCCAAATTCCAATTAAGTGACTGGATTTTCCTCCCTCTGGAAGAACACCTAGAGAGCAATAGCAAAGTAATTTTATTCTTGGTAAGAAAAAAGTGGAGATTAGCTCTATCAAGTATTCCAGTTTTGTTTACTTTATTTACATATAAATAAAATGGTTTACATTTTAAAGATTGTTATTTCAAATCTTCTAGCTGTTTAAACTGATGCAGCTCCACTGCCTCCTATGGAGCTGCTTCATTTTATCCAGGCAAAAAATTTGGATCATTTCATACCTGAAAACATTAAAAGGAACACTTAAAAGTATTTATTTCAATTGAAGTAAAACTGTGTGCACGGTTGATTTATTGTTTTTCATTATTATTCCTGTCAGTTATGCAACTGTATCCATACTTTAAGCAACTTGTCTCATTCTTTCCTCCATTACAGATCGAAGTAGTCAATACTTTCAAGAGTGGCACTTCCTTTCAGGGGGCTCTAAGGAGACAGTCCTCCGTCACAAGCCAGACCCAGGATGTAACCAATATTTCTAGCCCTAGTCACGTATCGTTATCCAATGCTCTTTCCTCTCCTACCAGCACATCTGCTGCTGCGGCTGGGCGTGAGTGTGTATTCTTAATGCATCAGACCTACAGAGATGCCAACTTAAGTAGCAGTCATTTGAGACTAAGCTACTTTGCCCTTTCCCATTTTGTCCTGTTACGTTTATTAGCTTACACATACCCAGAAACACATAACATGATTACTTTGTGTACAGTAGATACTCTCCATGATTCATTGCAAGTTTTGTTAACTTATTGTTAGGACAGGGATTCTGAGGCATATTTTATCCAGTGTATGGAGATTCTGATTTTATTTAACACTTCTGTGTCATGCTTTCTCAATCTCACTGGACAGATTTTATACTGCTTATAAAATACATACTTTAAATGATTCTACAGTTATCTTATCTTAAGCAATACAGCTTGTCAGATAAAAGATCATTCCATCTGAAAGACTGTGTGCAATATAGGTCATTCATGTCCAAGGAAGATGTACTTTAATTAGCACAGGTACAGGAAAGAGCAAGGACATAGAGAATCTAGTTTATAGCGCAAGGCTAAGTGAATAAGGGTTACATGAATGGTGGAAGAATAGTTTTGTTATCTCTAAATTCACTGGGACATAAGCATTAAGGAAGGAGGGAGCTAAACAAGTTAAAGGAGAGTGTTGAAACAACAAAATAAATGTGGTAACAAAATTCTTGGTTAGAAGAAGCAGGTTTCTGAACTCTGAAATTCTGACACAGTTTTCTTTTAGATGCCAACAAAGCATCTAGTGAAAAAGTAGTGAAGCAGTAGTGAAAACTTTGCAGCGGCTAATAAGAAAGGGCAGCTCCACTAACAGTAAGATGCCAGTTGCTCAGGAAGACTTACAGATCTAACTTTGGTTTTCTAATTTTTTTATGCAGGACTGCAACAGATATTTGGTTTTACAGCATGGCCAGCATTAAAAGAATATTTAAATTGATAGAACTCAGTTTACAAGGTTGTCACTTACTTTACGAAATAATGCAGGATATTCCTTGTGTGGGCTTTTAAAGTTGGCCAAAGAGACAAGTCTGGTATACCTGGCCAACAGAGAGGGAAGGCAGGCAGAGACAAGGCAGGTGAGAGACCTTTCCATTCAGTTTGAGCACACACACCCCCCTCAGTGTCTGAACACCAAGCATTTAGACACGCATTCACAAGTTTTGTTGGAATTAAAAGTCAAAGGATAAACTTTGCTTTTGCTAAGAACCCAGAGAGCCATGAAGTTTCCAACTTTGGCAGTTGCTCCCTGAAGAAAATGTCTGTCTTTTCCTGTCTTTTCTTGGGAGGTTTAGCTGGCTGACATTTACTCCCAACAGGGCAGCGACACAATCAAGAGAAGCAGTCACTGAGCTGGGTGTCACTGCTGTGCCACAGGCACTGTAACCTGCTTCTGAGAACTCAGAGTCCACATTCCCTCATTTCCACACTGGGCAGGACACAAAACACCACGCACTAACCAGCCCCTCATCCAGGGAATGATTTCCCACAATAGCATTTCTCCATTTGAGCAGAAAACAGTGCAGCTCAGTCTGCTGTGCTCAATGTTCCAATAACATCCTGTAGCCAGCAGTCTGAAAGGATAGATCCAATGAAATTCACAGAGACAATTTATCTTCCCTCTCTTCTCTCCACTCTAGCCAAACAACTAAGAATTGAAGTCTTGCATATTGACGAAGGCCGTACTAGGTTATGGGCTGAAGTTAATGAATAGGAGCATAATCTGCTACATTCTTTTTTATTTGGAAAAATAAAACAGGTCTACAGAGCTCATCAGTTATAGCCACATCTATTCAGTAAAATAAAAAACATATTATTGATTTGTTAAGCTACCCAGAGGACAATTAGAGATTGCACCTTCTAAAGTGGTTATTCTGGACTGTTAGTATTTTATTAGCTCAGTATAATGTCTGCTTAGTATCAAATCAGCGTGTGCTTCAAATTATAGCCCCTAGGTAAAGTTTTGATTTATTAATACAATGACACAAACCTAATTAATGACAGTGGAAAAGCGAAGAAAAAAAATGGTTTTCTTTTTAAATTGGGTATTTACAGTTGGTTGTTCACCTTGCGGAACCTGGAAAATCTTTCCTAATCCAAATTTCTTAGAAATGGAGCATGTTTTTGTGAATTGGCATTTTCTGAGAAAATTTCAGGTGCAAAATGCACACCTAGGTCTACTTTTCAGCAACTTGTTTAAAATGTATTTGGTGGGACAGGCCTGACTTCTTTCCCCCGAGCTGCTCAGAATGAATGAAACCCTAAATCATTACCTTCCTCCTACGCAGTGGAAAGGAATAATGGGATTTTGAAGCCTCTCCCTCTCTTCAGAAATCTTAAACATTTGCATATATTAAGGGGAATATCAAGGAAAAACCTTAAGGGTATAGCAAAGACAAAAGGGTCTTATACTTGAAAGGGCCCAATGTGAGATACTGTCAGGAAGATTTATTTTCAGAGAAATGGTGCTCACAATGTTGCAACAATCAGGGTATTTCAGGTGTCATTTTGGGTGTCCAAAATGCGGACATGATGCTCTATCAATAAGAATAGATAAGTCTAATTTAACAGAGCATTTATGCTGTTCTTTACTACATGTATAGCTTTTTAATGCATAGTTCATTGTGGCACCTCACTAATCTCTGAGATTTCTTCTGCAGATATATAATAACATTTTGGAATTTTTTAAGAAATATCTTTTTTTCTAGTATTTTTGGGCAAGTTAATGTTTGATTCAGGAGTTAGTGCAAGCTTTAAAAGAAATCTGCCTGTCAAATGCAGCCACATCTATAGTAAACTTTGTAAAAGACATTGACCAGTTATTGCCTGAAATTTTAATCTATTTGTAAATATGGCATGTTCAGGTCTTTCACAGGGTTGTGGAATACCTTAATTAAAAACAATTTATACAAAGGAATATTTAATACAGTACTAAAGTTTCCCTAATTAAGCTGATACTTTTTGGCTGTCATGGTATTTTTGCCAGTAACAAATTACAGATTTCTGGATGTCAGCAGTAATTGATAACAATGAGGTCTGTATTATGAGTCTCATCTCTTTTGAAAAAAGCTGCAGCTTTAAATAGACATAGTGAAAAATTCTGCAAATTGAAACCTGGCATTTCATATACTCTGATAAAAGTGGAAAATTTATTTAAATGCAAACTAAATATGCATACATATTTTAATATGCATACATATTTAATATGCAGACATTTAAGCTACAGAAAATGAAAACACGGGAAAAATAAGGCTCTGCATGGAATATGGTCTCAGCCAAGTTTTCAGGTTTTATTACATCATGTGCATAAACACACAGACACACATATACACACACAATCCTCTATCCTTGGGAAGGTGTTACACTACAGAATTATAAGTGGTTTTAGATACCAGGCTACCCCATACCAGCTTTGGTGGATATGTATTTTATATGCATTTCTTTCTACTTTTTATTTTGGGAAAACAAAATCAGATCCAGTGGGGCAACGGAGCATCTTTTCTTACTTTCAAAGCTCAGAATTAGTAACACAAAATGTTAGCTTGTGCTTAAAAATAAGTATGTGCTTAAAGCCTTTGCTACTACATTGCTTAATTAGGTAGAGGATGAGTAGATCTAACTGTACACAAAGTAAACAAGTTATTCTTTATCCTAATCTCTTTATATTTGGTTCTCAGATGTTCTTTATATTATCAGTAGGTAACCCCTTAAAAAGAACATTAATATTCCTTTGTACTTGCTCTTCCTCCTTCCTCTCATTTTCATATATAATTAATATTGTTTCTAAGCAGAAGCAGCCAAAAACTGCAGGTCCCTTACAAAAACCCTCCTTTCTTTCATAAAAGATTATAATTAAAAAATATTGTTAAGCAGGAAACATTGGGGGAACAACAAACAAACATGAACCCCACCGAAAGGCTTCCTCCCTGGTCATGAACCTGCTGGAGTTTCAGTATTTGCACGTCCCTTTTTCTTTGTTCTGTTGAGGTCTGTCATTTTTGTCTGAGGTTTCTAGAAGTGAATATTTCATGGAATCACAACTTTTTATTATATTAACTCTAGCAACAGTGGCCTCAAACAAGCCACTTGCAAGGATGACACAGGAAAAAATACAGTGATGATTCCAAATTTTATAGCAGCCAATTAGAATCTTACCAAACAATCACAAAATATTCTCAGAAGTATATGTCCATCATACAGATATCTGAAGGTTTCTTTGAGGGTTTTTGTTTGTTTGTTTGATTGGTTTTTAAAAAGTGTTTTCAAGCAAAAGAAGAGCATAGGACCATTAAGGCTGTATTTATGCTCTCATTCAGTTCTTGGAGGGGGCTACAATTATCAAAAGTGGGGCTAATTTGCATGGAAAGACAACTTTTTTCATTCTCCCTTTAATTAATAAATAGTTGAAATTTAGCAGACTTCCCAAGTAGCTGTCATTTGTGGGTAGAAGCTTTTCACATGCAACATTTGCCTCAGTGTGGTACAAGGGCATAAGCACCTGCAAATTGTGTCAAACTAATGTAAGACATTTAGCAAGCTTAATTCTAATGCGTGTTACAGTCCTTTTACTAATAGAGAATTCAAAGGAGGGAGCTTAGTTTAGCTATTTGTAATCTGTTGTGTATGAAAATAAGATTCTTTTGTATCAAGAAAAAGTATTTACTGTTCCAGCAGCTTTTGCTTTTCTGTATTTCTTTTACATATTTAGTGTTTTATAAATCATTCAGCTGGACTAGACTTTACAACTAAAGCTTAAGATAAAATTTGAAGTTTGGATAAAATTTTCTCATGAAGAAAAAAGAAAAAATTTGTGTAATAAAAAATTCTTTTGTGTTAATAAGCATTAAATCAAAGATGACTGTCCAACACTGATCTGTATTCAGATCACATACCAAATCAAGTGGGCATACCAGCATTAGTGAAAATGTCAGTTGTGTTCTGTGGCAAAATGGTACAACTGTCACATGAGGAAACTGAACAAGCAGAACGTAAATAAAGTCCACATCTAAAATTATGTGTATAAAGTTGCACCATTTAGGAACATCATTAAGCTAGAGACAGAGATACTATATGAAAGCTTAGAAGTTCTCACTGGTTATAACCAAGATTTCACAATCTTGCCAGGATACGCAAGATCAAATCAACTTCTCTACATCTTCCCTGTAGGGAAACCAACTAGATTGAAAGTCTAAATATAAACCCAAGTCCTGAAGTGGAGATATGGCATAGTCTAGACTATGGCATAGTTTAGACTCCTAATGCAGAAATGCGTTCTTTCAAAGGTTGTGTAATATATTTAGACTTTAACCAAATCTGATACAAAAATGTCGGACTCCATAATTTTGAAACAATCCTATAATAAAGGAGATACACTATGGAAGGTGGAAGCCCCACGTATGGGTCTGATCTCATGCTCTGAAATTCAGAGGAATAATAGCCATGTGAAATGAGAATCAGGCCTGAGTATTTCACAGAACATATAGGTATTCTGTTTTCCTCTTGCTGCATGTGGTTTGACTTTCCAGCAGCACTTTACTGGATTTACTGCATATTTATGTAGAGGATAGGACAGATAATGTTACACATCTGTTTCACTCTTTAAAGCAGAAACATAGAAATTATAATTTTTGTAAAATCTATTGGGTTTTTATTTTATCTTTAAATTTGCTCAAATTCTGCATCGTACAATCCAGAACATACTAGCCACAACGTTTACCAGGTGACTGCAATACATGCAATATCTCCTCCTGTGGATACCTAATCTGACTTTACTGACCTGAACCTGGGAGGATTCAAAAATAAACAAAAACAAATATACTGAAGATCTGCCTTCTATTTCAAAGCTTTATATATGAAATAGTACTTGACCAAACTCATTTATCTTTGTGTAGCTATAGTCTTGATATAGAATAGTATCAGTTGAACATAAGAGTTGGCATCTCTTTGCAAAATTGACCACTTGTTTACAATTTTATACTAATCACCTTACTGATCTCTCAGTATTGAATTTATTTGCTTTTGCAGTACCCTACTCTCTACTGTCTGAATATTAAATGTGTTTGTTTTCCCAGAGGGCTAGAGAACATTGGACAAAAGGGTTCAGCAGGAGAGAGTGAAATAAAAAGAGGTTGTGAGTCTTTAACCTTGAGCCTGAAATGAATGTGAACCAAACTCAAGATACTTGGCTTATATGAAGCCAGGTAAACATTCGAGTATAAGCCCACACACTATCAACCATAATACATCTGTTGATGCTTAACAGGCCTTGTGGATTTTGCCTAGATTGCTGTACTTAGGAGTGAGACTCTGAACTTCATCTTTTTTCTTCTGATCGGAAAAATTTGTAGTATCTAAAATTCTATTTCTTTTATCTTCCTTGCCTGATGCAGTATAATAAGTCTAACTTTCAAGGTGGGGTGAAACTGAAGAGTTTTTTCTATTACAGCTACAGAGAAGAAAGAAGTGGAAACTTATAGCAGTGTCAAAAGTGTCCTGAAGTGTTGTCCCCACAGTCTTTTGTTTATAAGCAGTTCATTTTTTTCTGTTGTCTCCATTACTGTGAGAAAAGGGAGCTGTATCACACTGTTTGTCTTCCCTTGGCATTGTCAGTATCATAAAGAAATATCATTACATGAACTCTACATAGTTCATAATAAACCAACACTTTCTAGGTTCTATCCATCATGGGTATGTCCCTGCTTTTACATGCTTTACAACCACATTATATGAAGTTCATCTGCTTTATATTTTATCTTCAAACAAAGTAATGTGGGTTTTGTTTCAGCAGAGCCCCTAAACATTTTTACACCAGATATTACTTCAAATCTCGAACTTAAGCATGTATTAAAACAATTTGTTGCTGTTGGGCCATGTAACTCTGGGTAAATAATATTTTTTTCAATTCTTAGCTTAAATATGGTAGTAGTATTATATAAAAATTAAAACACAACCTTTGTATCCAACAAAACCTCTTCCTTTGTTTCCACTAACATAATGAAAGAAGCAAGTTTTGTTCCTGTAAGCAATAATTGGATATACTGGGGGAGAGACTACGAACAAGACTTTGAATTATATTGTAGTGCAGAAATTCTGTCACTGAATGAGGTGTGACACTATAAAAAACCCCAATGTTTTCTTCTAGATGCTAAGCTAAGTATGCAAAATTTAAAGTTGGAAATGGGGAGTTTCTCCTTAAGTGAAAAATTAGTGGAAAATATATATACAGCTGTGAAACTGTAGACAAATTTTAAGAAAAGTGGTTTTCTACAACTCCTTAGTGAAAAAAAGTTTGGCTCTTACGTTATCATTGCATTCAGAAGATTAACTCCTCTAGGTATCAGCAGATCTGAAATAGTTCTAAGCTAGTATTTCCAGTAAAAATCATTACGAACGAGTAGAAGCTATTCTAGTAACATCTATACATTCCTGCAAGACTGGAACAGTCCATGCCAAACCTTTGCCACAGATCTTCACACAAAGTGATACGACTGCTGGCTGGTTGTACGTTCTGCAATGATATCTTCAGGTAGTTGTATAAACACACCTGAGCAAAAGGTTTCCGTGTAGTGTTTGCTTTCAGTGAATGGTTAGGTCAAGCAGTCACTGCAGAGTACCAGGTTCAGGTCACGGCAGGCAGGTTTTCGTAACTGGCTTTCAAATACAAACTATCTCATTTTCCCTCAGCTGCACAAGATATTAGCTAGCAAGACTTGACTAAAAGCTTGGTAATAAATGCAAATTAGATGCTAAATTTTGGTATCAAATGCAATATAGATGTTTTCCCTCCTATGGAACTTGGAGCCTCATAAATTGAAATCAGTTCCTCCCTTGCTAACCCGTACAGGCTTACATACAGTTTGTGCGACTTGAAGAGCTTTACTTTCATTGGATTCTGCTGGATCTGTTCAAGCATAATACCAAATCGCAAACCTTTTTATTTAAATAAAAATTTACTTTACCTTTATTAAAAAGAATCCAGCTGGCATACAGAACCTGAATCTATGCAATAAGAAATAGCTGTATTCAAGACAATGAAATTATTTTGTTAGTTGGTAAGATAAAGCAAACAGCTGCAACTGAAATTACTTACTTTTATTTAGATAGCAGAAATAAGAGGTAGCTTTGCAGAAAATGTTACCTTATCAGCCCATCCTATAAAGTAAGCATGTTACAAAAAGTTCCTCGATTTAAAATAAAATATAGTAATGTCTTTTTAAGATTGCCTTGACAAAACATACATTTTTTTTCATTGTTTAAACTAATTACTTTGCACTTTAAAATACAAGATAGAAAGGCATAGATAGTGAGGGAATTAGTATGTCACCTCTTCTTCATGAGTTCAAATCCTATCTTTAGTAATGCAAATGAATCTCTTCTCCCAGTCTGTTTGTTCACTATTCAGAACCATCACATAGCACAGCACAACTCGGAGAGATTCAGCTCTCATAAACCCCTGATTTATAATCCCACATGCTCTGTTAAAGAGGTGTTAGGTACACTATATGGTTGTAGTGTGTAAAATTTATTCTTATCCTCCTGTCTTGCATCTCTGCCAGCCTCCTAAAATCTTCTAGTACCCCAAGATATGGACAAGCTGTTCTGTACCACTCCAATCCTCTTATTTTGAGCATAAGCAGTCACATGAACAACTTCTTGCACTGCGCCCTGCTGTTACCAAATGTATGTATTAAGAGAAGGGACAGTATTTGGACTGGCTGAAGGCCATGTATCTGAATATGGCATGACTTACTTCTGCTTATTGGGATCTTTGAAAGATGATGAATATCCAAATTTAGAGAACATAAATAAGGACAAAGGTCAAAGAGATCAAAATACAAGTCAGTATTGCTGCTGAAATTCTGGACAACTTGGACAACTCCAACCACAGGATCAGTGAGATCCCAAAGCTGTAACACACTGATCCCATGCCATTACTAAAATGCAGTCTGCCAATTAAAAGAGGAATTAAAGCTTTAAAAACTAGTGGTGTATTAGGCCAACCAATAATGTGCAGCATATTTCCATGTAAAAAGATACACATACCACCCACCAAACCATTTCAAATGTGTGTGGAGAAGCTTTCACAATGCCTGCTTGCACCTTTTCTGCCTCTGCCTGTGTTTTGGTTTCCCCTCTAAGAAATGCTAAAATTTTGCTCATGAACTACATGGAAGTAGAAGGATAGAACTCATACTTAGTCATAAAACATTTGCTAACAGATCACATTTTCCCATTCTGTTTTTT